>BLFK01000010.1:3628458-3638895 GCA_014634185.1 Astreopora myriophthalma
TTGTTCGTAAAACAACTTCGTGGGACGTTAAAGAACCCACACACTGTTCGCGAAGAGTAGGGAACTTAGATCCTGGTGTTGTTGTCTGGCCTTTGTATATATGGACTAATAGCGGCTGCCAGAGGCGCCTTTACAGGCTGACGTCCGATCTCACCCCAGAGAAAGAATTGTAAACCGCCATGAACCGTATGGGGTATGTGCGGTATATAATTACATTACCATTACCTTGTTGTGTACCACAATCAGGGTTGATTATGATGACGAGACTATTGGTAAGTGAATGGTAGATAACCAGCCTACTCCATGCTGTACGTCACTCTGCAGCCTTGGTCAGTCGCATTGGAAATTTTCCATCGCACCCCCATTCAATGTTGTTCGAAAAAGTGTGGTTGCATGGTTTGGGAACATTGAGCGGGGGCGCGGGAGAATTTTCCAACCCAATAAGTTCAAGGTTGTAGATAGCCAGTGTACTCGATATACGTCAGTTTGCTTTGAATAATTAGAAAGTAAAGTCCTCAAACAAACAACCAAAACAAAACCAAAAAAAGAACCCTGCTTCCTTTGCTTTCTCCTTATAAAAAGTTCCGGCAGATGGCGCATATCAAGTGGCTTGGCTGTTATCAAACGATAACGTTCCTCCGATTTTGTATGTACCACTAGGCGCGGGTATGTATTTCGACCAGTAATGATATGCCGAAATGAACTGGTAAGGAAATTGCTTGGTGCTGGAGTTGATACCAAAGGTACTGACCTGTTTATGCTGTTCGCCGGTGTTTTTATCTTCCTCCATCCTTTCAACAATCACCGAACCCGATAATATGAAGTAAAATGAATTGCCGATATGACCTGAAAAGCAAAGTAGATAAAAAACGAGAAAACCGTTACTGGTATTTGCCGTCTCGCAAAGGGACAATTGTTGGAACAATTATTCTCTTTTGTGTATGATATGTTATGAATTGAAATTACCCCCTCGTACATTCAACTATTCTGTTTGGAGTCATTTTCTATTTACACTAGTTCAAAAATCAATCATATCGCAGCTAACACAACTGTTGCGGGTTTAACTTTTCCAAGCTTGAGAGTAATGAGTGAAGGCTCGGAGGTACGAAACTTGTTCTTGTTGACCTCACAGAGACGAATATTTACGCGGCTTCGTTTACAGCGCTAGTTTTTCGGTTTCACGGATTGCATCAAGCTGAAATTCAATCAAAGTAGATGACAGCTAAACTCCACAGTATGAGCGTTAGTGTAGAGATTGTTTTCTTTTACTTTTCACTTGCACGCGTGTAAGGCCTCGCCATAAACACGGCCAAATACCAGCGACGTAGTGTAAACATACCTTGTTTTATGACAACTCTTCCCTTCTCAAACATGTCATAATATAACACTTTTGCCAGCTCTCTTTTGACGTACATGGGATATCGGTCAAAGCAGTTTAATTTCTTCACAACCTGCACGATGACTTCAATTTCCTCGTTAGTTCTGTTCCAGGAAAGGGTTTTTAGCGTTTTCTTCACAAATGACGGGATAAAACGACAAGACTGAACATGACGCTTGAAGGCTGTAAGAGATCAGCAAAGTAAAACACTAACTTACTATTATTCACGGTTGCCAATATTCAGAACAAGATCACTGACTCGGCCTTGCATTTGAGTGAATGTCGAGCTCGTCACATGCGAATCGTGTGACGCTTCACGAGTCCCCGAAGTACCTTTGCGAGTAAACTGTAATAAGGGTTTCTTTTCGGCTAAAATACTCTTGGCCAGACGATAATAACGGTTAACATCAACCTAAGGTTTTAATTTAACACTTTTTACGAAAACCATGGGCATTCAAACATGGTCACGGCAGTGATTCCAGCTTTCAAGGACAGGTGCTTAGTCTTACCTATTGTCGTCTCATACAAAAAAGTCTGTCCTACAGGTTAAAATTTAGAAATGGCGAAATGATTTGGCATACTGAGTTCCGTCATTCCATTCTTGATAGCTCAGGTATTGTCTTTTCAGCTCCGGTATGAAACCAATCCCAGACCACTTTATTTTTGTTTTCGGGTGCATGAACAAGAACTCTTGCACCAGTTTCTTAACCAATCACACCGGTTGCGACTTGGGTTTTGGGCGCACTTTTTCCAACTTAACTAAATGGATGTGATAACTGAGATATCTTTTTGCTTCTCACAAGTGTCTTGTTTTTGCAACCCAACTCAGGTTTAAAGTTTGTTGACCATAAATTTCACGATTAGAATTAAAAAGGCTACACTACACTCGTTTATAGAGCACCAAGAAATCTCTTAATAGATTTCTTCTACAGATTAAAAGACCAGCCAGACCAGCCAGCCCCGCATGACAGTAGCAAGAAACAGTTGGAACCGAGTCTCTACCACAAACTTCGTAGCACCGATTCCACGCGTTCTTTTACGGTCTTCCTAAAATCCATAAGGGGAACGTCCCGCTTAGACCAATTATGAGTGCCATTGGATCTCCTACATATGAACTATCCAGATACCTCGCCAACATCTTGTCACCTCTTCAGAATAGTAAATACACAATCAAGAACAGTGCAGCTTTCGTTGAAAAGATCCGCACCTTGTCAGTGTATCCAGGCGCGATCCTAGTATCTTTTGACGTCGTGTCACTATTGACTTGTATTCCGACCCACCTAGCTATCGAAGTTGTTAAAGAGAGACTGGACTCCGACAAATCACAACCGGAGAGAACCAACTTATCTATCCAGAATATCATGACACTTTTACAGTTCGTCCTCGATAACAATTTCTTCGTATTTCAAGGCAGCCATTTCCAGCAAATTTTTGGTTGTCCGATGGGATCCCCAGTCGGCGCCATCTTAGCCAATCTGGTCATGGAACATGTCGAAAAAAAGGCTCTCTCATCAGCCCCGAACCCCCTAAATGGTGGTTTAGGTACGTAGATGACAGCCATGTGTGTATAAAAAGGGAATACGTAGACGAATTCCACGCACATCTCAATTCCATCAACCCTCACATCAAATTTACAATCGAGATAGAATCAGAAGATTCCATTGCCTTTCGCGACACCAAAACGACCAGACAGGAAGATGGCTCGATCACCGTGTCTGTTTACAGGAAAGCCACCCATACCGACCGTTACCTTGATTTCAAATCACACAGCCATCCCCAGCATAAACACTCGGTCGTACGCACTCTCATGGATCGCGCAAAGAACATTCCTTCCACCAAGGAGGAAGCTTTTAGGGAAAGTAAGCGAGTAGCGAAAGCCCTTGCCGCTAATAACTACCCTGCTAATTTCATTCACAATGACCGCCAACCAAATAGATGACAAGAAATTAATAGTACTGACCAGCGTGGTTTGGTTATCCTGCCCTACGCCAAAGGTTTTTCAGAGAAAGTCGCAAAAGTTCTTCGAAGTTTCAGCATTAAGGTCGCCCACAAACCTATTTATACCATCTCCAACATACTCAAAAAAACCAAAAGACAAAATGGAAAAAGAAGATTCCAGAGGAATCGTGTATAAGATCAAATGTAAAGATTGCGATTGTGTTTACGTTGTTCAGACATCACGCGCGCTAAAAAAACGCGTGAAAGAACACGCAAGGGCCATAACAACATTGGATGAAATTCTTTGTTGGCCAAACACCATATGCTCCACAGTCATGAAATAGATTTGGAGAATGTGGAAATTGTGAACAGGTCACCGACGTGGCGACAAAGACTAATTCTTCAAGCGTGGTATTCCGTGCAAGATAAAAACTCTATAAACGAGCACATAGCGCTGCCTAGGGTTTACAAAGACATTAACAACTTCTAGCGTCATCAATAATGCTCTAGGGACTAGCGACTTGTTACCTTAAGAAAATGTTTTCGAGATACTTAATATTACTGTACAGGACGCCGTTAAACAATTGCATTTTTATCTTTGCTGAAGAAGGCAAGCAGTTGTAGCCGAAACGTCCAAGACGATATTTTTAGCCAGTGTAAACTTTTCAATTCCTCTTTTATTTTAACAAGTCTATATATACTTATTTAATCAGAGTTTTAAAGTGCATTGTGCAATTCTACCGAATCAAACCTGAGAATTTTGCATTAAGGTATTGACACGAAAATAAGTATCCTCGTGCTCTTAGAATTGCAGTTTGTGTTTGGAGTTTTGTCCACATTAGAAAACGGATCAAACGTTTTCTTTTCACACCATAACATCACAAGCGGCAGAAACGATTCCATCAATGCGCCCCTGAACATGCACCACACATTAAAGCCTAATTGAACCCGGCGATAAATGTGCTTCTTTACCCTGCGAGCAGTGGATTCTCGTGTCTTATCCGCTTTGGTAGCGAAATGAGAAAGAAACAACTGCGAGCAAGCGACCCGTTCTATTTCGATCATGCGCGACTGACGACACTCATTACTTCATTAAATCACGTCGCACAGTTATGCTCACATCATGTCACGTGCGCCCCTGCGAAGAAAAAACTGCTTTGCAAACTAGTTTTCCCAGTTTTATTTTAATTTATTAGTTGCTGAATCAGGACGAAACGGATCGCTTGTTCGAGCAGTGGTTTCTCTTTCGGCTCGCTACCTAGTATATCGATCCAGACTCTTTAATTATTAAGTTTGTTTACATCCTGAATAAACCTTGAAAATATTCCTGATACAACTCCGCGTTCGAGTCTGATCTATTTCCATCTCCGTGAAAATTCCGCTATTTTTTCCTTTGCAAGGTGTCAATCAAATCTAACAACACCTGCGTTGCGTTACTTTCCGTTCTTATCTCGATTACAACACTACCAAAGCGGATAAGAGACGAGAATCCACTATTCGCAGGGTACTTCTTCTTGCCGCCATCTTCCAACGGACTCGACGAAGAGAATAACAGCTCCCAAAATATAAAAATCCGGTTGAAAGGAGACCAAACCTGATAAAAGTGACTACTTTTTGTGGTCTGATGACAAGATGGAATTCATACTGAACGCAGCAGTTGACTTCAGAATCTACGGAGAACATCGATTGGGAATCTTTTTAAAATAAGTATCAAGAATCCTACATAAATAAAAAAGGTAACGTTTCTGAAAGCTTCGTTTTGAAAATGTTTTCCGTGGTCACGTCCATACTTCAACGTAAAGCTAGAATTTTCATATTTATCTACTCTGAATGTACCTTTTTCTAAAAGTTCTGTTTATGGTAAACAATTTATCCTTTCATTTTTGTTAGTGCACACGATAGGCCCAACCATAAGAATGAAATGCCGTTTTCAAATTTGTCTGACGTAATGTGGACTGGGCCTGACTGAAAGCTTGAATGAATCAAGTCAGTACAACGTGCCAACCGTTTACATTGAAGCTTAAGGTTCCTTTTCCGTCCTCCGATTTGGCAACGAATCCTCTTGCTCGCGTATGGTCATCGGACTGCTGCACTTCCTGCAAGAGACAACAAACATTAAAGACGTGATAGACATGATAGACTCTCTCTGCACCTCGACTTATTCTCAGTTCATTGCCGCAGAAGATCGCTATTGCTTTGGTTTCGCTTTGTGGCGTCGTTTAGTGAATGGTAAAAAAAATCGGGGGCCACTCGCTTGACCTATTCGAAACCACACCAAAACTAACTGTTGTGTCCTTAATAACGTTTTCCACGCTTTAAAATTATTTTCACCGTTCCCTCACGCAGGCGGCGAGTATCTCACTGGCTCATTTCATTGGGCAAATCCCTAAAGTGATTTGAGTCATACCTCGCAGACAGGCGTCAACGGTGTTATGTCAATGGCGTTTTGTCTGATGAAGAATATATAAATTGTGGTGTCCCGCAGGGATCGATATTGGGTCCGTTACTGTTTTTACTATACGTTAATGACTTTCCCAATTGCCCACAGTATTCTCTTTCTGGTATGTTTGCGGATGACACCTATGTAACTGTACCCGGTGTGATTACCAGCAGTGACATTGAACCTAACCTAAAGTGTGACCTAGAAGCCATAGAGAAATGACAAGAAACTAATATTCTTAGCTGCAACACTTCAAAAACATGTTATATGACAGTTGGATCCCGACGAAACATCATTGCATCCAAAGACATGACACTTAGTATATATGGTAAACCCACAGAAAAGACAACTACCACAAAATTACTGATGTATATATTGATGAGTCTGTATCATGGGATAATCAGATTTCACTTATCATAACAAAAGTTCAAAACGGCCTGCGTATGCTCTATAAAATTTGATCTCTTACAATTGACCGAGGAACATTGAATGCTGTTTCCCAATCACTTGTGCAGCCATATTTCGACTACTACAACCTTGCATGGGGTAACTGCTAAAAAACGCGTGCCGACCAACTACAGAAACTTCAAAATAGAGCAGCACAGCACGCATTATCACTAAAGCAGACTCTTCAATAAGATCATGCTATATACCAGAAGAATTGAATTGGCCTACGCTGCATGACAGACACAAAACGCAAATGAATATCATGACGTACAAAGTTTATCATGCTGACCAACCTGAGTACCTAACTGGGCTCTTTCGTCTGACCTCTGGGGTGCATCACCTCAGAGGCAGCAGATTCGACATGTAATCGCCCAAACCTAAAACTAATTCGTTAAAAAGATCATTTGCTTATTGTGGAGCGGAGCATGGAATGCTCTCCCAAACCATGTAAGAGACTTGAAAACATTAAATAGTTTTAGAGCGTTTTTGAGAGGTGACCGCCATGACAATTAAGTTAGGTAGCCAAATAAAGATAAGTAAACTGGGTACCTTATACCGAAAGAAATAGTTGTAATCATAGTTTTTGGTCTATCGGTTTCACCGTGACGTCATCAAAGTCTGAATCAAAATCGTGAGGTTTGCAGCATCTTGAAGATGATCTCGAACTGAATCTTTTTACAAGTTTCCAGCGCCGTAGCATCTTTCGTTTTCAAAATACGGTATTTTCAATTTCCGAATTTTCACCTTGCGTGACAACAAGATAGCGGCTGTCTGGTTGGAAAAAAACAACAATTTAAACCTTTCAGGTATGAGAAGATTGTGTTTATGCCTATGTATACCAGCCCCCGAGTGAGAAGAAAGCGTTTTCATTGCAAAGTGAATTCCAGATGTTTTCGTTGATTTCCGGCGGCCATATTTGTGTACAACTTGTGTACACAAAGATGGTGCCGCCATACAAAGCTCTTATAAGTTGCGTGCAACATTTCAATAAATGGTTTACCACACAGATTTGAGACTTTGAGAAGTTGTTTATGTACTAGTCTTTGATAAAATTTAATTTTCCTAGCTTTTTTCGTTGAACGGTAAAGAGTTTATTTTTTGTGGCGTGACAGTTAAAACAATCTATCGTGACTTATTTTGTTATGAGTATTTTAGCCCGCATTTCTTAGATTAAATTAGATAGGAACACGGCTAATTTGAAAACCAATTTTATGTTGAAATTACTACGGTGTATAAATAGAGTTAATTAATTAATTCATTCATTCATTCATTGGCTGCGCATGCGTAAGTCTGCTCTGATTGGTCAGGTATTTGTTATGCACTCAACGCGGGACTACAATAATAAGAATTGTCACCTTGAGCATATTTGACCATTTTCTATGTTTTGTGATAGCCTTTGCCACCTTTTTAAAACTCATGGGGCCCCCAGTCTGTTTCTGTCCAGCTTTAGATGTGTCGTTCGTCGCTTCGGTAGCCGTCGACGCTGGTTCTGCTGTGGGTTCGTAATCTTCCTCGTCATATTCAGGTAGAAAGTATCGGTTTGTGGCAACACTGTGTCTTCCATAACTGGTGTATCCGTCGATAACTGAAGGTCTCTTTTTGGATAACCCCACAGGTTGGTCGTTCATCATCGTTTTTCAGCCCTAAAGTAAGAAAATGTATGATTGTTTCAAAGGAGCACTTTCTGCGGGCCAATCACAACAACCTGAGCAAGCCAGATCACGTAACTGTTTAACTGCTGTCAGTTTTGCTTGAACATCACTTGATTTCACATTTATCTGAACAGGGGGCTAGACAGGAGTGAAGAATACAAACCACCAATAATTTTGATTTCGGTTTTTTTTTACAGAGGAAAACTCGTGATTTTCATGTTTTTAACTCTCATTCTTGACACGAAAAATCTCATTGCAATGCTACGAACCAGAGTCGTTACACATGTAGTTTTTATAGGAAACTATAGACATGTGGCAATAGCATGTACGGACAATGAATGAAAACGATGGTAGCGTCCGCTGATCTGTTAGCGAACACCAAGTTTTTGCGTTTGGCGTCATTTTCCGGCGAAAATCTTGACATCCGGACATGAAAAAAGAAGTGGAGGGGGTCTGAAAATAACTATACCCACTCGGCACTCGCAACCGCGGCTCAACCAAAAGTGATTCAAAACACGTTCTTCTGGGAACTTCAACCAAAACCGGTATTGGTTCAAGCGGTTGATCCCAGTAGAACACGACCAAAGACTTCTGGCTCCACTTATCACAGCAACGGAGGACATAGACCAGAAAATCGATATTCGGACTTCATATTTCGAGGGCGCCACTGATACACACTTTCCTCTATACAGAAAGCGGATGCGGCGGAAATCTCACCCCTGGATTGATAGATCTGTTCTGCAACTCATGAGTAGACGTGATCAAGTTAATCGCCGAGCTTGAGGATCCGGTGATCAGGAAACGTGGAACTTGTATAAACAACTTAGAAACTGCGTTACTAGCCGCCTACGCAAGCAGAGAAAGGGTTACTTCAAAGATTATCTCGTCCAACCCAAATAATTTTTGGAGAACCCCGGGGCTGGTGTTACCTGGAGAACATAAGTTTTCGCAAATTACAGGTATAACGCAAATTGTCCTCGCAGTCTCGATCTACTGCAATGTCATTATGTGAAACACTTCGTGTGGGAATAAGTGACAATATCCACCAAGAAGTACAGTCCAGCACATCCTTTGAGTTCAAATTAGTAATCAACAAACAGGCCTACAAGGCGTTGTGCTCACTTGATAATGGGAAGGTGACAGGAGCCGATGGTATTCCAGTTAAAGCCTTAAGGCTGGCCTCTGGATATATTGCACCGACTGTAGCCTATTTGTGAAATGAATCCTTCCGTCTTGGTGTATATCCGCAGCTAAGCAAGTTGTGATTATCTAAGAAAGAGTCAAGTTGTTTACAGACCAGACTTTCCAGTAGCTTGCTTGGATGACTTAGCACGGATATAGGACGATAGTTACCACAATCAAACTGACTTCCTTTCTTGTGGATACAGTGTACTTGGGCTGTTTTCCACTGTTGGGGAAACTTGCAATCGGCAAAGCTTTTCTTTGCGATGATAAAGAAGCTATCTATGAAGACATCCCCTAAAAGCTGACGCTCTTTCCCGCCTGCTTTATCTGGACCACAGGCTTTTCCCTCTGTGACGTAATGGCCTCAAGAACGTAAGTAAGTGGCTGACTCAAAACCAAATAGTACCACATCCAGGAAAATCCGTGGCAATGAAGACTGGTTCACGTCTTGCTTTACGACGATCAGATGACATCGACATTCGTTTTGAGAAGAGATGATGAGGCAAGAGAACGTATCCCACATACATGGTCCTCTATCTGTGATAGTTTCTTTTTTCAATCAATTTTTGGTAGGTCACGAGACTAGTTACCGGGGCCAAGCCGAAGGCTGGCACCGGTTATAAAATGCAGACGCTCTGTCGTTTTTTCAACGTTACGTTGTTAGGGATATATCGCTGACTTGTGATATATCGCTGGCTCGTTACTTTTGGGGGTGCTCGCTGGCTCATTGAAATCTTATCCGCTATTTTGAAAAGCACGAGGCACAGAGGACAGTCGAGAGGAAGATTATAGCTTTTTGGGGAACGACACGTTCCCCAACCTTTACGATGCACTAGTTTGAATTTCAAACTAAGTACAGATGTCGAGAAGGATCCAGGACCTACTCAAAACAACACTGATTCTCACGAAACAATAATTAAGCCTGTTATGCAAAGTGACAGCTCAATAATGCAGTTGGTTTCTCCTATGATTTTGATGCACTCTAGATTATATGAACTTGGTTTACAGGCGATAGATGTTGGAGGTGCAGGTGACTGTTTCTTTAGATCTGTATCACATAAATTATATGGCAATAACAACCATCATATGCAAGTCCGTAGTGCTGGAGTTCAATATATGAGAGATGACCCAGAGAGATTTGTTGAGAGCAATACTGAAAATTCATGGCTAAGATATCTGAACAACATGTGTATTCCAGGTACATGGGCTGATGCACTTATTGTTCAAGCAGTCGCCGATGCATTAAATGTTTCTATTCAAATAGTCGAATCCAATCCAGGCTTTTCACCAATTACTACTGTTAATCCGGTTCAGGAAAGAAATAGCTTGACTTTGCTTTCACTTATGATGCGTCAAAACAGAAGGTTTCAAATAACCTTTGTCACGCAATATTTACG
>BLFK01000010.1:3659508-3679508 GCA_014634185.1 Astreopora myriophthalma
TTTGTAAACTAAAATCCAGTGACAAGGGCCAAACACTTCTCAAGTTTGCTGCATGCAAGGCAGCTGGACTTACATCACAACAGGCTCGGAAGGTTTATGGAATTGGATCATACAAGGATCTGAGTAGAAAGGTACGTCTGGCTCTTCAAGAAGCAGCAGAGATTAGACAATCCGTTATTGAGCTTGCAGAGATTGAAGACAAAGCCTTGATGAGGTCCCTCAGGTTAGAAGATGTCATTAATGAAGAAGGGGAGGACAATGTCAACTTCGACGTTGAAGCGTGTGAAATCACGCCATGTGATGATAGCAATGTGGAAGATGTTGAGCCTCCAGATCTTACTAATCCCAGTTAAAATGCTGACACATCCAGCAGAAAGCATGATACCCATGCCAGTGGCGAATCTACTGTTGGAGTAGCTACCACACCCAGTGGCACGAGTAATTAATTTAATCTGGATGCTATTAGCAAAACAGCAATATTAGCAAATCCAGCACCATCCAATGATGTTCTGTTGAGCTGGTTGAGGGACCATGACTTAAATTGGTTTGCCTTTCTTGAGGAGGTCAGTCAATACTTGCGGAACTATACTTCTCAAGTGCTCAATCAGGTGATTCTTGACTTCACAGACCACTTGCCTTCAAGTGATCTTACATTCGATGAAGAAATGCGTGTTGAGGTGTCACGTCAATCTTTCTTGGAGGTGCAAAGGAGGCGTTCCCTAGATGGCCCAGAAATTGAAGCAGATTCTGACAATGATGAAGATCAACACTAGGAAGGAGTGGAAATTACGGACGTGATTGGGGAGGAAACGGAAAATACGATCTGAAAGGTTGCGCATTAAGCGGCGAGCAGAGAGAAAAATGGCTGAAGAAATAGCCAAAACATGCATTCTTAAACATAGAATACTTCCATCAGCAAGTCGGTTACAGAAAACGTTTCCCATGATTGGAAAGGACATGCAGGAATTTGTAGAAAGCAAAAAAGTTGGAGCAGATGCATGGAGGAGAAGTGGACTTTTGACTTTCGATGGGGAAAGGAGACGTGGAAAGAAAGTAAAGTCCATACAAGCCCATCTTGAAGAGAAATATGGTACGAAAATTGGTTACGGAAGCATAGTACAGCTTTGTTATGCCCGGAACAAGAGGCATCTCTCCTCTAAACGATACCAGAATGTGGCCAAGATAACATGCAGGCGGGCTCGAAAGGGGTTCTCTGTTCGAATAAATGGAAACTGACACCAGCAAGCAGGCATGTGTGGGCGTCGTTAAGCCCCACTTCACTTATCCAAAGAATGCAGCTCAGCATGCGGCTGATTTGGAATTCCTGCAGAATTCACCAGATCTCCAAGCATCGATAGCAAACAGGCCCAACGAAGGCCCAAGCCATGTAGAGGTTCAGTTTTACTGGACAGAGCGACATGTAAAACACGCTAAGGTTGCTACTCTTGTGAGGTCCCGTCACAGTGGAGGGTCATACTTAAACCGAGTGGAATTAATGAACGGTGGGCTTTCTCAAGCACATGCCAATCTTTTTATTCCTCAACTCTTAGTGGAAGCAATTATGGCCCTGGTGGACTAGACAAGGTAGAGCTCAAGCAAAATTTGGAAATTGCCACTGAGGTGTACATTGACCGCGTCCAAGGGTCTAGCTATTGTGGAAGCCCAGTTCAACTCTTCAAGGGGGCAGAGTCTGATATGTCATGCCGCCAAAAGCTACTCACCTTTCTCAAAGGCAACAAGAAGGACAAACAGCTACTTAAAACCAGTGATCCAGACCTTCACAGGTATTTTCAAGAAATCTGGGATGCATGCACCCGGCACATGAGCAAGACTGTACCATGCAATTACATCTTTCATTTAACTCTCTGTGGGGAACCTGAATGTATTCATCCGTGATGCAAGAATGCTGAAATCAGCTGTGAAATGAAATGGTATGAAGGTGGACCCTCAGTTACCTGGTTGCCAATTCCTGTCCCTGACCCAAAAAGGCCTGGCAGCTTTATGAAGCCCAAAGACCTGCTGTGTACTGATAACAGTGAACACAGAATGATGTCACCACCTAGCGTAAAGTTAAAGGCTGCAGCTAAAACTAACAGTGAGTAATGTGATAATATACTTAGTAGCCAATAATTTCAATGGCCATTCAGTCAATCAGTCTCCCTCTATTACCCCCAAGGTACTCCAGTAGAAGAGCTGGCTGAGAAACTTCTGTTGCCTGCCCAAGAGGTGGAGTGGCATCTGGATCACTACCGTGGTATAAATGAAAGATGCAAACAAGCGGCACATACTAGAAAGAACAAGCAGAAGAACAACTCGGGTATGTCATCATTCGTTTAATATGGTTCAGATGTATTAAAATTTTCACTTCTAATGCTTTGGGTACTGTTTTCCTTATCTTGCAGATGATGCTAGTATTGGTTCTTGTATTGTGTGCAGCAACAAGGCAGACCTTGCTTGTTCAGCCGCATTTAGCGACACATACTGTCTAGACTGCCTTGCACTGAAACACCCTCCACTCATGGAATGGGTTTGTCCCGAGTGTCAGGGTATGTACCACACATTTCCATGAAAATCAGTATCAGACAACCAAACAAGGAATACAATATTAAAATATCTTTAATATCAACATTTATTAAGACACTAAACTATTAATTTGCAGATGAAGAGGTCTTATACTGTTTATGTAACCAAGGCGAGTATGGCCTGATGGTTGGCTGCGATGGAGCAGAATGTAGCGTAGAGTGGTTCCATCTTCAGTGCGTGGGTCTTAAGGGGAAACCCAAAGCGAAGAAGTGGTTCTGCCCTCGGTGCAAGTGATGCTTTAATGTTGTTTTTCTGTTTGAGTATACATACACAACAAGAGGATTTGATACATTCATGAGTCACCATAAAGGCCGGCATACACTAGGGGACAGGTACCAGGGACTGGTCTCAGGGACCAGTGAGGGGACGAGACCCTGAAGCAAAGTTTGTGGTGTGTACACACTTACGAGAAGCAATTCCCTGCGACTAGTCCCACCTAATTAGCCCAAATTAAAACGGCCCTGGACAAAACTCATGTTCTGCGACTTAAATTTCTACATAATGACATAAGCAGTTTCATGGGACTAGTCCCAAGGACGTGGCCCCTAGTGTATTAAAATACTCTGAATTTCTCGTCATGTGTACGTTCTACCAATGCACTTTCTTTGTCCCTTTTTGCTTTAGAATCTCAAATGCCTTTTAAACCGCCGTAAAGTAGCAATGTTGTTGCCAACTGAAATTTGTACTTCCTTCTGAAAAGGCGAACTAGCTTATAGCTATCTTGAATTTATCTTCTTAATAATTTTGCAATCATAATTTCCTAAATCTTAGCCCCTTACTAAAAGTGCTTAAAACAAAATGTAGTAGATATGCCCCGTACTGTGACAGCCGCCCATGTGGCCAGGTTTCTCTCGACAAGAACGAGTTCAGGAGGGGGTACCAAACAACTGGCATGGCTCACGATTTTCAAGTCTTCTCTGAGCTTATTGGTTATTGTCCCACACTGTTTGTCTGATTGAAAAGCTATACTCCAAACAACCTCAGTGGTAAGTATTTTAAAGGGGCTAGGTCACGCTGTGAGTCTGCGCACTAAGTCCGTTTTATCTGTCATCAAGCATGTCAATTTCCAATTGTTTATTATTGTTTTAACATGTCACGTTGCCAGTAAAATGCATGCCGACATCGATTTTGGTTGCTCAGTGGGATTCGATTTATGCAATACTAGTACAAGGGAATGGAAGCTCAGGCGAGTTTGCAGTCTGGTGGCATTGCTGGAACTTCCCGTGAAGAATCGAACGCTAATTCGCCGCCTTCGCTTTCGGTAAGGTAATGAATGATATGGTTTTGAAACTTTATTTTGCACGCCGCTTCACATGCATGTGATTTCTTTTCAGAGTCTTCTCAGAGTCGTACTTCTTGTAAGTGTAAACGTAGGTGCTCCAGAAAGCAAACGGCAAATGGCAGAGGCCGTCCTTGTAAAGGCAAAAACCTGTTGTGTTCGCCGGAGTGTAAATGTGGCACCTGAAATAAACCTTGCCAAAACAGAGTAAGCTTATAAGTGACATATCTGTTCTATTTGCGAATAAAGCTTTGAAATGTTTCCGTGTTACTGTTTTCCTCAGGGTTTTTTTTTTTCATACTTGAATTTGCGCCCGGAAGATCTTTTGACCAGTTGTGTATACAATTTGCGTAAATATTCGCTTGTGAAGAAGATAAAGTAGACAATATTCCCTCCTGCATTCTCCTAGAAAATGTTGTTTCAAGTGCCAGTCATAAGATGTTGTACTGCTCTTCACAGGAAAGAAATGCTTGTGAGACTTCAGTTTCAAATCGTCCTGTACCCACAGCGTTGCGTGAACCTTCTCGACCAAGTGAAGAAGAACAGCGAAATAGAGAAAATGAAAGAGTGAAGGTGAAACAAAAATCATTCTTATATCCCCAGATATTACCTTTATGTTCTTGGTCTAAGAAAGTGTATGAGAAAATTGCTTGTGAAAATTTTCTAATCCCAATGCGACTGCATGAACCTGTATTGAGTAAATAATGATTGAGTCATACCCTTCTCCTGTAGGAGTTCCTCAAAACCCTCGATGCTGAGATGGTGCTAAAGTTATGCACTCGGGCACTGCAGAGGGGAATAGGCAGTATGGATTACATCGATACACTTCTCCTAATGGAGGATGCTGTCAAAGACACAATATGGAGGTCAACAATTCTGAAGAAAGTAATGAAAATCCACATTGCAGTGAAGGCCATCAGACCACACAACTGGAAGCTGGACAGCAACTGCCACCTGCTTGGCGAAAGTCAGAACCTCCTCCACAGTGATGTAAATGTGGTAACTGCAGGGTCATGTCGCAGGAGATTGAAAACATTTGTTGTAAAAAAAGGAAATGTGTCACAGAACATGCAAGGTTTCAAAAAGTCTGCCTAGATGCTGATGTGCTGGAATTGTGCATCAAAAACCGTGCAAAATTAAAGATAGAGAAGACAATAGCACAAGACCTTTCGATAAGCGGCTTACAGGCAACTTATTTTAGATAAATATGGCCATCTGGGCAAAGGTAAAAGAAAGGTTGCTCCCTCGTGTGTTGTCTGGTGTGTTAGGCACCATTACCCAGCAAGTACTGGGATTTAGGTCACATTAGGGAAATCATGGCTGGCTACACATACATCTTTGAACATCTTTTGATCTTTCTGCAAAAAAACAATTTCGCAAACAACAGTCTGCCCTGCTTCACTTTTACCAATTATAAAGTTTGAACACAGTTTAAAAGTTGTACGTGCATTTTCTTTGCTGCATATCAAAGCATACATGCTGACCACAGATATCATGTTTATCTTTTACACAAATTAATGTGGAGATTGCCCCTGAACCATTCCATTGCCCATGTGTTGCATGAACCAATCTCCCTTCCCTTCGTTGTTACTGATCCCATTATTTGCACTTAATTGAATTACAGTGATCGAGTGGTCCTGGCCGGGGACATTGTGTTGTGTTCTTGGGCAAGACACTACTCTCACGGTGCCTCTCTCCACCCAGGTGTATAAATGGGTACCGGCGAATTTAATGCTGGGGGTAACCCTGCGATGGACTAGCATGCCATCCAGGGGGGAGTAGAAATACTCCTAGTCACTTCGTGCTACAGAAACAGGAGATAAGCACCGGCCTGTTGGGCCTTCTAGGCTCTTAGCAGACTTTACCTTGTTTGCTTGCAAATTAGCCCTGAGCCCTGAAAATGAGGCCTGTTGCCTCATTTTGAAACTAAAAATTGAAAACAACATTTGACCTTGAACGAGGCATCAAGGGCTAATTTTCAAGAAAGCAAAATAATACTAAAATGGTGTATAAAATTCCAACTTTTATCAGTTCCGTTGTATGAACATTTTTATATTTGTATACCATGTACAATAATGTGAAAGAAGACAAATGTAATGTTAAGAAATCTAGTCAATGCTCTTTTGTTTGCTAAAACGGGTTCTTGTTTCTCGTGCCCCAAACAACTCTGTGGAAGACACAGGGGGTACCTGTGCAATGGTAGCTGCGATCCTAGCAGGGTCATCCTCTGACAAGCTCATATGATGCGTAACTCTGTTAGTATCCACAAGCCTTCTAAGGAGAATTCTGGCCATTAGAATTGGAATATATCCAAAACTCTTTTCCTCTTTCACAATCTAAGGATTCCATGCTTTGGTTCATTGGTTGTACTTTCTTGTTACAAGTTGCTTGTCCCCGCTTTTACTTCTGGCTTGTCCCCGCTTGGCATGGAAGTTTCAGTTGATAGCAGCAAGTTGTTTGCGTGCCTTATATGCTCTGAACCTAAAAAGAACGAACATTCAAGTAAATGGTTACAATCCTGTATGAATATGTTCTTTTAAGTGTCATATATGCCCTTAAGCATTATGTCTTCAATATTATAAAGTATCCATAATTCATTCATTGTGTAATTTGGAATTTACTTGTCCTAAATGAGGGATGTTGGGGGTTGGCCAAGGTTAAGAAAGTAATTTTACTTACGAGTAGGCACATCTCTTTGGTGTGTAGACCAAGGAAAGGCTACTAGCACATTCCAACCCACCAGTGTGTCTGCAACGATATAAAACACATTGATAAAAAATAACAATGTCAACACCAAAACACCTCCATGCATTGCCATCTATGTGTATGTAAACTTCAGTATGCTGTAATGAGATCTTGTACAGTGAAGGTGGACCAAAAAAAAATGAAGACCATCTGAAACCTGAGAAAGGTGGCTCCTATTTTTAGGGAAAGATGAAATCACAACTGTCTATGTACTAGTACAGAAAAGTACCTCGATGTATACCTGGCCCTAAGTGTTTGAAGGGTGAAAATCTCTATCCGCTATTTAATCACTGTCCAGTGGATAGTGCAGTATCCAAATGAATGGTGATTTATGCAGCCAATAGCCTTTATAATCATCTTTTAATAACAGGGGCCTGGTGGTCAATGACCATCTTATAACCCTTCTGCCATCCCTCTCCCCGACAAAGAAATAGAAGACATACCTGAACCGTACGTAATAAGATATGTCCAGAAATGCACGCATTGGCGAAAATGGCAGAAATGGCGCTTAATCGCCAAAATCGCCAAACTGTAAACAAAAATTCAAATGAGATGGCCAAGGGGCCCTTTGGAAAGTGACGATTTTGGCGAAAATGGCGAATTTGGCGAAAATGGCGAATTTGGCGAAAATGGCGAATTTGGCAGAAATGGCGCTTAATCGCCAAAATCGCCAAACTGAAACAAACATACAAATGAGATGGCAAAGGGGCCCTTTGGAAAGTGGCGATTTTGGCAAAAATGGCGTATTTGGCGAAAATGGCAGAAATGGCGCTTAATCGCCAAAATCGCCAAACTGTAAACAACAATTCAAATGAGATGGCAAACAATTCAAATGAGATGGCCCTTTGGAAAGTGGCGATTTTGGCGAAAATGGCGTATTTGGCGAAAATGGCAGAAATGGCGCTTAATCGCCAAAATCGCCAAACTGTAAACAAAAATTCAAATGAGATGGCAAAGGGGCCCTTTGGAAAGTGGCGATTTTGGCGAAAATGGCGTATTTGGCGAAAATGGCAGAAATGGCGCTTAATACTGACCGGACGAAATGGAACTTTTCAATGTCAGTTTTTCACTTACTTAATATACAATTCCAGACATTTAACAGCGTATTCTATCCTAAATCTGACGCTGGTGAGACCGAAGACTGTTCTTAATCGCCAAAATCGCCAAACTGTAAACAACAATTCAAATGAGATGGCAAAGGGGCCCTTTGGAAAGTGGCGATTTTGGCGAAAATGGCGTATTTGGCGAAAATGGCGTATTTGGCGAGAATGGCAGAAATGGCGCTTAATCGCCAAACTGTAAACAAACATTCAAATGAGATGGCAAAAGGGCCCTTTGGAAAGTGGGGATTTTGGTGAAAATGGCATGCACTAATTCTGTATCTTTTCATCAACCACATATAAAAAAAATATAGTGTGCATGTTGGCCTCGTTCTTAAAACGTGTCTTGGCAGAAATGGCAATTACTCGATGAAATACCTAATTTGTTAAGACAAATTGAAATGACATGGCAAAGGGTCCCTTTTGAAATGGCTATTAATTGGCAAATAGTTAATCACATATTAAGATAAAAATGTTTCCAGTAGTATAATAGTATACTGATAATGACAACGCTACTGTAACTTAAGTGTCATTAATCTGTTTTTAATGCTAAATAATTTCCTGCTCAATTCAAATCGAATGGCCAATGAGTTGTATTCGATTATCAGTAAATGTTCATCTTCGTAATGTTCATGGCAACTTTCTTACCAAAAAATCCAAGATAGGTATCCTTAATTTTCCAGGCTTGTAGGCATTGTTTGAATAGCGACAGTTAACATTATATGTTATGAGGAATCCAGGTTGGTTCTTGGCTATGCATTGAGATAATTAGATGGTCCGTATTGCCTTGTATGTCCATCCTGTTTGTTATAATGGCGTTCAATTGTACGAGTATATATAAACGAGCTGGTTCATTGCGGTTTCACAGAACATGAACGTGTAAGGTTTAGTAGTTGCTATACTGGCGCGGTGGCCATGTTGAAATAGTCTATTTTGGATAATTACCCTATGTAAGCAACAACGATTAATGTCATTCTAAATTTCTGGCCCCACCTCATAAAGCAATAATAGGACACATTTTTGAAGAACGAGACAGACATGTACACTATCTTTTTTATATGTTTAGTTGATGAAAATATACAGAATTAGTTTGAATGGGATATGTTTTATGAAAGACAAACCAATTATTACTTTGATCCGATGTTTATGTTCAATAAATGCGGTGGAGTATTGGGCACGAGTGACATTTCGCGGATATTTACATAAGGCGAAATAAGCGAATTCACACATTTCAAAATGGCGCACGCACACTGCTGGACACTGCCGTAATTTTAGGGGACAGTTTCTCTAAAGAGGAAAACAAGTAAGTGCGAGAGGAAAGTGAAGAGTTTACAACGACGGAAGAAGATAATGTGTATAGTGGAGAACCAAAAAAGAATGAAGGGCACATACTGGTTATCGTGAAAGCATCTTTTACCCAGGAACCATGCGTTTCGCAGTCGCTTTTGATTTACATGTAAGGCTGCCTCACAATTTAATGGAAGCAATGTGAAGAGAATTGTAACCAATGAGGATTGTTAAGGT
The DNA here is from genome assembly GCA_014634185.1 of Astreopora myriophthalma. Taxonomy (NCBI): domain Eukaryota; kingdom Metazoa; phylum Cnidaria; class Anthozoa; order Scleractinia; family Acroporidae; genus Astreopora; species Astreopora myriophthalma. The sequence goes on from BLFK01000010.1 coordinate 3,668,740, forward strand.
CTACATGGAACCTCAAAAGTTAGAGTGTCCATGGCAAGGAATTATTATGATTTCAAGGACTTGGTCGTTCTCTCCTCAAGTAATTAGTGGACTACCTGTGGGTCATGAAATTTGGTGTTGGTTGGCTTGAACTCTCTCTCGCTCTCTCTCTCTCTCTCTCTCTAGAAGAAAAGTAGGGCACTTTTGTCACTCTTTTCTCTTTTAATAATAGCTTTAACAATTCTGCATGCCGCGAAATCATTCAAAGTCTCACGTAACCGTAACAATGTAATTCCAATGCTAAGAAGTGGCCACCTAATACCACATTCACATTTATGAGCTAAGCTCTGATATATGACTGAGAGGTTACAAATGTGCCCGATTGTGTGGTAACAGCTAATAAAAAGCCTTTAAACCTCGTTCCTTGGTCAGAATGGAGCTATTACCTTACCATTTATATGCCACTTGATTCTCTCGATTACCACCTTAATCGAAATTTGAGTTATCAAGGCTAGAAAAAATCTGCCGTGTAAGTGTTTGACTCTTCATGCCAAGGAAACGAATCAACGATCGGAAAAAGCTCATTTTTTGTTTTGTGAGTTCGAAGAAATGATTTCGTCAATTATACTAAACCAAATTCGCTCAAACTTTAGCATAAGTAAAAGCAATTATTAGGCAATACGAAAACGAAAAAACTAAGGAAAAAAAGCACTCCTTTATTTTTTAATAGCGATTTAAAGTTACCAATGTCATAAAACCGGCAACGTGACAAAAGCTCCCTATTTGCTAGATGTTCCGAATGCTGTTAATGCCATATTTTTTTGAGAGATAACAAACAATATTGTAATCAAATCAAACGTCATCAAGACGGGAACAAGTGACCCAAAAATCATGTTCGTTCCTTTTAAGGGAAGGTAGTTACAACTACGAAAGGGTTCTTTTATACAACTCTTCAACTGAGCATAAACGCAAGTAAAACTATATGCATGCGTAAGTTGACAGTTTAAGGTGCTGTGGGCAAATGATAATGTAAAGTCATCAGATATATACTTAACAACATAAGCAATTCGCTCTCTACATCATAGATCACAACACAACTTAGAATATTTTCAAAGTATGAGCTGAACGTGACAATCGCAAACAACAAATTGCTCAGTAACACCGGCATTGTCGCATCAGACCAGTACGGAACAAGAACACATCAGTTTCTCCGGAAAAGTGGGTGTCGAGCAGTATGGGAGTACTGTGTTAGGTTGTTATTAAAGGTCATTTCAAAAACAGAAAGACGTGCAGGCTGATTAAGTTGTAAAAACGCATAGAAAAAAAAATCAATCATATCTGTCTTGCTCAGGCTGGTTCGCACTACGCCTTGGGATTTGAAAATGTAATATTTGGTGCTTTTTATACTTTGCCCATTTGTATTAATGACGATCTTGAAAAAGTTTCTTTCCCTTTACATTATGCTGCCCCTCAAGTAAAGCGCAGATTTGCAGTGTTGAAGGTAAAAACATACAATATCAGCTGCTCTTAGAGGGCGTGTTAGCTCCACGCTCACATTTCCTATGGACCTTCATTTTAAGGGACTAAATTTTCAACTTCGCTAACACATCACACAGGTGAAGGGAAACTGGGATAGTTTGGTGGTCTATGGTTGCTTCAAAAAAGATTCGGTTAGAGAACTGATAAACCAGTATCAGGAGGCCATTAGTTATGGGTCCCTGTCAGCGGTATAAAAGTTGAACTTCTCGATTCGTAGCTTCCCAGTTCCAATTCCTATATTACTGTAAATTGAATTATCTACCTCGTTTTCACTATTCAAGAACGCCACAAAATTTTTGTGGCATCATATCATTTAAGGGGGGCTTGAGAATTCTGCGACATTCAACCATTTAAGACAGCTGCAAAATTTCTGTGATAGGGTTCCAGAATTTCTGCAACAGTTGGCTACAAAATCTGGTAATTTTGCGTGGCTGCGAAATTTTTGCGGTATCCAGCCATCTGCCATGTCGGCTGCAAAACTTACGTGGGATTGAGCCAAAATGATGACCGTAATAGTAGTATCTTGCACTTTTCTCGGACATGCTCCACATTGCGCCAAAGAGAGTACTATGAGAAATACATGAAAGATATACTGTGCATCTTCAACTGAGAACTCGGAAATAATCCGTGCCACTGATGGGATTCGAACCCACGACTCTCCAAGATTTAGTACGGATGCTCAAACCACTGAGCTACTGGAGACTCTGTGGCGAGCAAGGGTGAAATGTGGACCATGGTTGGTTGCATCCCTGATATGCCTTAATGTGACTGCATGATGCAGTTAAGAGTCATATGGTTATTGAAAAAAAATTGGACTATGTGACTGTGTGATACAGTCGTAGTCCATACCCACATTTCACCCTGGCTCGCCACAGTCTCCAGAAGCTCAGTGGTTAGAGCATCCGTACTAGATCTCGGAGGGCCGTGGGTTCGAATCCCATCTGGGGCTCGGATTTTTTCCGAGTTCTCAGTTGAAGATGCTCCACATTGCAGAAATAAATAAGTATCCTTAGTTGATCTTTAAACAGTGTCCGTGAAAACTCACGAGTTAAAACGTTTTTGTAAAACCCTCCGACAAAAACTACAGAGTTGTGTTAGAAAAAGCTGTTTCAGAAAAACACAAAATACTTTGGAAAGCGTTTCATGATATCCTCTTGTGAACAATCTGAAACGTAAAAAATAATCTTTTTATGTAACGGAGTGGGTCAGAAAAGGTCAAAAAGTTGTTAAAAGAAAGTTGTATTTTCAGGACTATTCATTCAAAATGTTAAATATTATTTGTAGCCTAATGGGCGAATTTGGTTGAATTAAAACGTTAAAAATGGAGATATATCTGTTATATAACATGAATACATAACTCGGATGTGATAAAAATCAATATATTTCAATTCGTTTGGTCCTTTGCCCCCTCGAAAACAAGTTGTTGTTTGGTATCCACGGACTACCTGAATGACTGCAAAGAAAAACATACGCCGTCATCGCACTTTACTTTTTTTGTTTGTTTAGAATTACCAATACCTCCAGTTTACTAGTACATCGTTTTCACTGTCACGCAATAAAAATATTAAATCGAAAACCATCCAGTGGAAAAAGCTAAGGAATTGTGATGTCATAGAAGATAACTAAGTTAGACACTTCTCCAAGTTTTAGGCCTGTGCGTTTCCCGAAACCTCAGCTATTCGTCGAAATGTTTCGCACAAATTTACAGAGCCCAGTATGAAAACGCCATGTCGGTGTACCTCCGTGGTCTTTGGCTATCTATGCGACTGATTATCAGTACTGACCGAGCAAGCATTTCCATCAGCACTTTTCCTAATGCTCTAACTTCTAAAAAGGCTCAAAATCATGAGATAAGTATATATTTTTCAACAAACTCGATCTTAGCCTTGTGTCACGCACCTCCATAACTCTAAAATTCAAGATGCTCTGGTTTCCAAACGAAGCACGCTATTGAGCTGTAAAATTGTAAACAGATATAAATATAACATCTCTTATGCCTGATGAGGATAAAAACTTTGGTGGCTCTTTAGTTTTGGATTTTAGAAAGTGATGACGTTACGTGAAAACGATCTATTGCTTGCGGGAAATGTGCTGTTGACAAGGAATGAGACGCTACACATAGTTTATATAATCGTTACCAAAGTGCCCTACATCGCATTACCAAAGTTCCCTGCGTTACAAAAGTTCCCTAGCGCGCGTTACAAAAGTTCCCTAGGCGCGTTACAAAAGTTCCCTAGGCGCGTTACAAAAGTTCCCTTCGTTACAAAAGTTCCCTTTTCTCGTTACAAAAGTTCCTCATTTTCGTTACAAAAGTGCCCTTTCTTCTGGCTCGCTCTCTCTCTCTCTCTCTCTCTCTCTCTCTCTCTCCATTTTGTAAGTCTTTGAAAGGAATGAACCACACAAAAGGAAATGATGCTATTGTAATATTTGAGCGCATGACATTACTTTTGGTAAGTCAAGCGACATCGAAAGTAAGGAAATGTTTACTTAACCTGTGAAGTACATGGCACAAATACATAACATTAACTGAAACGACTTCCATTCGTTGTTGTCAGATATATTTGATTCAGTTGTATTTGATAAATGTTGTTTGACAGTTAGGTAAAGCCGTTTTGTCATGTATTTGATTCAGTTGTATTGATAAATGTTGCCTCAGTTATTGGGGCCTCTTGTTAGGCAAGTAATTTGAACTTTTTTTTCAGTACTGTTGTCTCACAGTTATAAAGACTTCTTTAGTTATCTATTTTGAAGGGGCCACTTTTGGCATCCAATTTGGATATTTAGCCACATTCTGGATATCGCCAGCCCTCTGGCCATTTTCGCCAAAATCGCCACTTTCCAAAGGGCCCCTTTGCCATCTCATTTGCATTTTTGTTTACAGTTTGGCGATTTTGGCGATTAAGCACCATTTCTGCCATTTTCGTCAAATCCGCCATCTTCGCCAAAATCGACACTTTCCAAAGGGCCCCTTTGCCATCTCATTTGAATTGTTGTTTACAGTTTGGCGATTTTGGCAATTAAGCGCCATTTTTGCCATTTTCGCCAAATCCGCCATCTTCGCCACTTTCCATAGGGCCCCTTTGCCATCTCATTTGAATTTTTGTTTACAGTTTAGCGATTTTGGCGATTAAGCGCCATTTCTGCCATTTTCGCCAATGCGTGCATTTCTGGACATAAGTGGAGACACATAATACTTCAAGCTTTCAAGAAGGCCTGGATCGAGTATAATTTCTTGTAAGGCTTCGAAGTCCTTTTCTCTTCTATCAAACCATGGAAGGTCATGTGTATCGTTTAGTTCCTCGTGATCACACTTGCCTCCAGTCCATTCGTGGACATTGGAAACATGGTCAAGGATGCCAACCCATTTGGTCTAAAAAAATTTAAAACAAACATTTTATGAAACTGATGCATTATGCTGTTACATTCAAACCATATACTTTAAGGAATATTCATTGTTAAAGTTTTTCCTGGTACTGCACAAGAAGGTACATATTTACCTTGAGAACATCCAATGCTTCTTCATCTGTGGAACATCCTTCTCTGGAAACACTGCAGATATACCAGAAGTGGTTGATGATGTCGTCAGTACACTTGGCAATCTTCTGGTTTGCCCTCAAATTGCTTACCTATGCATTTTAACAAAAAAAAAAAAACATGTTTCACAAATCAATAATAATTGTGCTGCTACACAACTATTGTGTATCCAGAGGAGAGAAACTGGCTGTATAAACAAGTTAGTGTATTTGATAAAGCTGACTTTGTCAGTGTTGATGAAAGTTGAAAGCCCTGTTAAGTCTTTTTTAAAGCAAAAATAATTTTAAGTTTACTGTGATACTACCTTTAGAATGCACTTTCTGATACTTTTGGCTTTGTGCCATATGTCGAGGGAGTGGAAAACATCTTCAAAGCTGTCAGCTGAAAGGACAATGCATTTAATGAGCTAATGAAGGAAGGAAAGAAGGGAGGAAGGGCAAAAGTCTTAAAAGTAACTTTTACTTTAGATATCATGTAAATTATATTCAGTGCAGTTATCATTTCATCTTATTTTTACTTGAGAGGTTTATTGATTTATGCTTCTTATGTTATTAGGACTCACCAAGAAATTTTTTCATTGAGGTAGATGCATCTGTGCTACTTGCTACTACATCTAGGACTTGTTTCAACCTGGTCAGGGCTTGCTTTTCCATAGCATTGCTCTTCATGTCCACATGCCTTTTGTCCACTACTACTTCCAATATATATTCTGTAACCAATTCCATAAGGAAGTAGCACAGATTCTTAGCAGAAAAGCCTGGGCAATCGCACTGGCCGTCCCCACAGAGTACTACCTTCTCACCTCTAAACTGTTGAATTAGCTCCCCTCTCATCCACTCCCACCACTCATCAACTGCTGGGATGCAGTAGAGCCTTTGCATCCGGTGATAAGTTGTATTTGAGATGAATGATAGGCCCAGGAACTCAGGAAGTCTTGCAACCTTTGCATAATTGTTCCCTGAAAGGAGCACAGCAGCAGCAGTTTGCAGATTGTTGGCCCACAAACCATTTATTTCTCTTGATGAGGAAAACCTCCCTTTATGGCCAGATGAACACTGCCAACGTACTATTACACGTTTCAATAATGGAATAGTCCATCTTTCTTGTTAACAAACAACCTGGACTTGGACACTTTCCCATAAACTGTTCTAACAAAGGGTCAAGAGAGCAAATAACTTTTTTTGACCGGATAGTTTCAAGTTCTTCTTTGTAACTATTCTGTTCATATAATCTTGAAAATCGAACATAGTGACCAAATTCAACACTTGCAGTCTCCACTGCAGGAGAGTTTTAAAGTGCTGAACAAGAGGCAGCCAATTGTTGAGGTGTGTCATGAATTTTATCATCTTCTTTAATGTTCCACAAAGTGAACAAGTTTAAAAACCGAACTCTGCAACCACACTCCATTAAAAAAAAACATATTCTCCTTCAACAAAATTACAGCATGTTCAATGTTCACGTGATCACGTGTCAACCGCATGATCTGTCCACGTGCTAAGAAAAATGTTCAAAATATGTAACGCTAATCTAAATGTCACACAACGAACAAAAATAATCCGTGACAAGGTGCACTTCTGTCTGAAGCACATTTATCATCTATAGTATCTTCAACATCACTGACATGGTCCAGAATGGCACTTTCAATACTGTGACACAAGAAGACAGATAGTCAACAGTGGTGAACAACAATGCACCTATGTTCCATTAGTGTGACTTAGAAAAATTATTAGTGTATGTATGTAGCTGCAGAAGTTTTTTTCCTATTCATGCTGCAACAGGTAACTAGAAAAATGCTCAAACCAATTTCCCTTCCCACCTTATGCTAGAGGGCAAAAATTAAGAGCCGCAAGTGGTGTAGTATTAATTATTATCAGACTGAGTACATATGGTACCTTGAATCACTATCACTTTCTCCCGAATCGTCGCTACTTTCCTTATTCATTTCCATGAATGCACTTTCCAAATTGATCCTAGAGATTTGAAGCATACATTTGTAATTATTTACCTTGGTCTTTCACTCATGTCCAAGTCAAAGAAACCTTTTCCTACTGAAACAGATGAGGATTATTCATGAACAATACCAAGATACAGGAGATCTTATTGAGGACAGCAATTAATTCAAGTTGAAATACAATTAAACAGACCAACAGTTAAAAGGAGACACAAGATCTCATGGAAGACACAGAAAATCAACTTCAAGTTAAAAAGGGCAGCATCTGGACAATGTTCTAATTCTTAGACATTATCTGTTCTGCAAAGGCCACCATTTTCTCTATTTGTACAACATACAAAAAACACATAGCTAAGACTAAAATATGTCTGTGTGTTTCATTATAGTTCCATGACTTGATTTAACACAAAAATAGTTCCCACATAAAGGAAAACATTTTCATACATTTCAGTGGACATACTGTTCACCTGGGTATAAGTATAGAACATTTGAAGTAAATAAAGTAATAGCCAACCATTTACACGTATATGCAAGTATTGTAAAGATGGACAATAATTAGGTAAACTCACTAACAAATGGTCTGAATTTTGTACCTTGAACTAGTACAGGAATAATCCTCATCTTCGCTCGAGTCACTCCCTAGTGCAGAACTCTCCTCATCACTCTCAGCATCACGGCTTATTATCACAGAGTCATTTATTATGTGATATGATGACTCTCCAGCATGAGTGACATTTTCTATGTCAACATCTGAAGTTTCCAGTGACATAGGAGAGGCTCTATCATTCCAAGAAAAAAAGAATAAGATATTGAACAATTTTAGTATAATATCATCCAAAGAGACAGAAAGAAATTTCATGGGTGAGTTATGATGTCGAATAATCCCCTATACATTCCAAAATGTTCTCTTCCCCTTCAGCAAATAAAAGTTCAATAACAGCAGATTACATAGAGTAAGGCAGTTGTAGCATGTTTCTTCTTTGAGTTCACTTAAGTTTAGTTCTGACTATCTCTTTGGAGGAATAAAGGTGCATTCAAGCAGAAATGCATGTCAGGGGTTGAGAAGTCAAATTTCCAAGGACTTAAAGATAGCAACATCTCAGAAGATAACCACGTACAAATCAACACTCAAGCCATAACAGATATTTACCTTGACTTCCCTGAAGCTAAATTTCCACTTGGGGAATCAAAACAAGGAACATTATGTTGATGTTGAATTGGTGTTGAAGTAATGGGCACTACAACAACACGAAGACATTAAATGTTAATATTTTGTTTTGCCTAAGGATATCTATGGGCTGTACGTAAACTAAAGTGTGAGGATAACGTATATTGTTGAGAGCAAACGAAGTACTTTATAACGAACAATTTACAACTCTAACCTGTCCGAGCCTTTTTGGCGTTGTCTGCATCTTGCCTGTCGCCACTTCTTTTTGCCCCTCCTGAAAAGACGTCTTTCAGCCTTCAAATAAAGCAAAGACATGTGTAAAGCTTAAATTAATATTAGAACTGTTAAGTATTGTACAACTTTTCGAAGAGAAAACACAATCGATGAAACATCCTCACCTTTCTCTTCGCCGAAGCTCCAATGACAACAAATGAGCAGTGAATGACAAATCTGTGTTGAAGCTGCTGTTGCTTTTCAGCGTGTTCCACTTTGAATGAATGTCTTTGGACAATCTTATTCGCTTGAATTGAGACTCCCACTTTTTCCTCCGAAGGAGAAGCTTGTCTGGGGAGAGAATCAGACGGCCTGAGTTGGCCCTTCGTCCTCCCCGACTTCCACCACTAGTGGATGACATCGCAATTAAAACCGAAAATTCCACGAATCGGTGAAAATAGCTACGTCAAAATAAAGTTTAGTAAATGTACTTGAAATTACAAAAAAGATCAGATAAGTTCGACATCGCGATTGCTCAGGATTAAACAGATTGAGTTCGAGTCGACGGTAATGGCAGACAGTTTGAAAAAAGGTGTCCTGCTCTTTTTCAAAGATGTTGGTTCCCATCCCTTCTTTTACAAGGTCTTTCAGCTAGCCCTGGGCGGGGTGGTGGAATTCCCCATAATTAGCATCGCTTGTTTGCAAATCCCCCCGCTATGTCGCGGGGGTGGGGGAGCGGGGGAAACAAATGACTAGATAGATAGATAGATAGTTTATTTAAATATACCTAGCAGCCTTGCGGCTGAATTGCGTATATTACAACACTGTAATTAAATAAATATATTATATAACCTATATAAGAATATTCAAAATTATAAAACAATTAAAAAATCTATGAGCTAAAACCTATCTATATTTAAAAGCTATATTGACTAGTGCATAAAGACAAAAATACATTTATGTTACAACTCGAACGAAGACACACTGCTTATGGCTGTAATTCTCAGCTCATTGCGTGATGGTGGCGAGCTTAGTTTGATGAATGGAGACAACAACCCCATTGGGATTAATTTGCCACAATTGTGGCTTTATTCTTCTGTAACGGAAAAACTTATCGTGTCACGTCATGAGGTGATGACAACAATAACCACCATTCATCAAAGGTGGGGACAACTACAACGCTAATGACATAAGTGTGAACTAAGAGATAAGACACTAATCAGATATTAAGAGTAGGACCAAAGTTAAGGAGGTGTACAAGAGGGGGCGGAGGAGGGTTAAAACTTTTGACAGCTACGAGCAGCGACGTTTACACTCAGGCAGCTAGGAGCAAAGAGAGAACTCTATTTGGCAAAACACCTATATAAAAATCTGATATGACCCATGAAGCCAATTGTTCTCTGCCAACCAGATATCCTTAACAATGCCCCTTTCTCATCTTACATAAACCTAATTATGCATGCTGCATAATTGGTGGTTTTTATGGTCGCCCCAGCCCATGTCTGTAAGGCGAACTTAAAACATATTAAACGAAAAGCAAAGATAAAAGTACATTTATGAGCACCCCAGCATGTGTCTGTAAGGCGAACTTAAAACATAGGCATGTTAAACAAAAGTAAAGATAAAAGTACATTTATGAGTGCCCCAGCCCGTGTCTGTAAGGTGGGTTTAAAACATATTCGATATGAAACAAATAAAAACTACTCGATGGAAAAAATGCCGACCCAGCCCATGACTGCAGGACGTGCATTACCATCAAAACTGTAACTAGGTTAGAGAACTTGTCGGGGTGACAGAAATCGAGCTACCGAAAGAAGTTGTCTAAGACTAACGCCATCCCTGCCTATGACTGAAGGGCGACGATCAGCCTTAGCAAAAACTTGGAGGTTGACGAATGTATAACTTAAAGGCGTCGGATTTCCAATGACCAAGGTGGCGAATTTGAGCATCTGATAGACCCTTTTTAGCCGCGCAAGAGGCGGCCCCTATCCGAAAGGTATGAGATTTATAGCGACTAGAATCCAAACCACAAAAAATTAACGCTTGACGTAGTTGCTGCGTGAAATGTGTAGTTTTGACTGGAGCCCCGTCAGCAAAACAAAACAAGGGACCCAGCGCAGAGCCCCGCAGAGAAGAGTATTATCTTAGATAATTCACCGGGCAAAATTCTATGTCTTCGGCGCTTTGTAAATTGACTGAGAAGGGGCGTCCGCTATGGCGTTATATCCCCGCTAAAAATCAAGTTGTGCCCTCAACATTCAAGTTTTAGCTTTAAAAATTATGTTTACCATTTCGAAATCAACATTCGAATGCAAAACCGTTTCTCTGTGTTTAACATCATATCTTTCCTTGATCACTACCATATTTCAATGAAAAAAAAACGAA
>BLFK01000010.1:3684508-3692008 GCA_014634185.1 Astreopora myriophthalma
TTAAACAGGAGGAATTCATAGCTAGTATGAAGAGAAAGTTCTGAATCAGAACTGTATAATGAACTTACTTTGAAGCTGGAGAAGTGCCATGTTAAAGCCAATGCTAGACATTGTGCATTTGATTTCAAGAGAAGGGTTGGGAAAGGGGGTGGGGTGGGGTGAATTGGTTCAGGTAAGAATTATCTCCTGGGTAATTTTCGCATGACATGTAGTGGCTGTGTTAAGGTAGAAATCGTAGCATCCATAATCCCAAATTATTCTAGACCTATGGCTTGTACAATTTATTTTCCCATTTCAAACCACCTGATGGCACACTTGACTTTTGTTGCTTTAAAAATTATAATATTTTCATGGGCATGAATATTTAATTTCAAGATGGACAAATAGAGGAATATATCACATGGTCTCAAATGTGACAACAAAAACTACAAGCTAAAATGTCTTTTGCTAGCGTTAGCAATGTTGTATTTATTTATTACAATTATTTTATTCTAAGGGGCAAGTCATTCTCAAACAGCAGCCAACAATGTGACACAGCGAACCCAGTCAGTGTCCCATGCAAGTACTCCTTGAGGCCAATTATTGCACAGGAGCATAGTAGAGTAGTCAATTACTCCAAAGGGAAGTCTAGGACAGCTGGAAAACAGAAAGCACCTCTCAAAAAGGTTCCTACCTGTAGTATAAAATTCTGCTGCCTAGGGTTTGTGGACAGCGACAAGCCCCCCACAACCATTGCCTCCAAGACAGACTTGGCAAATGCTGGACTGGGGCCAGCAACCATTTCTTTTGACATGAATGGGAAGTTCACTCAAGGCTGATCGAGAGGTACCCAAAATTGCAAAATGCAGGTGGATATGAGCTCCTCCTTTACCAGAGAGGAGGTGAGCAGCAAGGGTTCCACATCCTGCCAACGCCACAGACACCATCCCGAATTAAAGAAATTGCCAATGCTGCTGTGGTGTATATAAGGCCACTTCAGCAGGATATTTTAGACATGAAAGAGCACACAGAAGAAAATACAGAGACCTTTGCCCAAGAGGTGAGAGTACATGTAAGCAACAACATGCTAACAATTTCTGTAATACAGTTTCTTGGTTCAGAAAAGTATACTCAAGAAATAAGCAGTTTTGGTTTAGTTTTGTGTCGATCAAAGTACATAGCAAGAAAAAAGTGATAGAGCAGTTTTCAATTAAGTGCCATAAAACCACAATCAAAGTAATTACTCTGGCCAATCACAAAGGATGCAGAGCAATCCATTGTCCAATCTAAACACGAAGCAATTCCAGGAAGATAGGGAAAACTTGCGGGAGCATGTCACAATTGTTTTTTGTTTTCTTTTTTCAACTTCTAATTGGTTGAGAAAGTGGCGCGAGAATTTAAAGCGTAGTAATTCAAAACCAAAGTAAACCCTAATTACTTTGGACACTCAAATGAAAATTGCTCTAAAAAAACTTAGTGCATGCCCTTGGATTTTATGGTAGCATGTACTTGTCACAGAGAAATGGGGATCTCTGAAAAAATCTGGCAGGACTTGCCAAGATCTCCTGCCTTTATAGAATTAGTCTGTGATCTATGTTTATGTAAGGTGATGGGAAAAAAAGCCATAACAAATTGTTCTGTATCCCTGTTATTAGTATAGGATGTTACTTATGAAGTATAGTTACATATATATAATAAATGAACAAATAACTTCATAATACGAACTACATAATAAACGAACACATAACTTCGACAATAACGTGATCGTTACAATAATAGAACAGATCAGGAAAGATAACATAAGCAATGAACAGAAGAAGGATCTCCTTAGATGCCGGGAGATATTCTGGCAAAAGAAACTGAATTCCATGCAGCCAAATGGACTTAACAAACGAACTGGCTAATCTTTCAATATAGTTGCAGTGATCTTTACAAAGTTCTGGGTACGCAAAATTACTAATTACCGCAAATTCGTAATTGATGTACATGCACAATTACGCTATGCAATTTATGGATGAAATTACCTTTAACACACAATATAATTAACTGTAATAGGAATGCAGTTTAGACCCCTGAAGAAGGCGTAAGCCGAAACGCGTCGGGTCAATAAAGGATTCAAATGAACAGATGTAGTCCATTCTCCTTTGTACGAGCTATATGTATACATGTGTATATATATATAAAGTGTGAAACTTGATTTTCGTGAAACAGTGCTCAATACATAGAAGTAGAGCGAAGTATATATGGAAGAAAAAAACAAATAAACTACAAGTTCATCCACTACAAGCCTGTTTCGTGGTCGCCCCCTTGTCAGGGGATTTAATGAGAATAAACTTTACCATCGCTTATATACAATATCATTTGTGTAATTTATGCAGCGCAAAATTGACAGTTTAGTTGTTGCGTAGTAGGGCTTTGTTTCTGTGGTGGCAAGAAGACACGAGTTCATTACGTTTGTTTAGTGTTGACAGTTCGGGTCGGCAGATGATTAGGAATTTTTCTTTGAGGCAGAGGTTACATCTTTTACTTGAGCTGTTGTACGGAGAGTGCGATGAGAGAATGCGCCAGGAAATAAAGTGTTAGATGTTGTTGTCTTTGAGGGTCCAGATATGCTTGCTGAGTTCGGTGGAGTTTCTGTGTCTAGCGTGGCGGAATGATGCGGTGTGGTTTCTGTATCTTGTTTTGATGTCGTTCTCTGTGAGTCCGATGAACGTTTCTGTCGTGTTGTTGTCTTTGCGTGTAACGGTGGCTTGGTAGATTACTTATGATTGCAGGCGGTTTCCGTCAAGTGGGTGTGTTCTTTTGTTGGCAGTTGCATGTATTGTCGTTAGGGACCTTAAGATACCCTGGACGCGGCCTAAGGAGGACGTCAACCGGAAATAAATTCGCAGTCTTGAATTTAATTTGCATATAAATGTCATGCCACTTGACGGCCTCCACCTCAGTGGCAGCGGCAACAAAGTTCATTTTGGTGGCCTCTCAGTTAGTTTAGCGACTTTTTCCCTTAAAATAAGACGATTTGCACAAAATTTGTAAACCTTATTATAAGGAAATATATTCCTCCGTTGTTTTGTTCAATTTTGTTTTCATAACTCAGGTTTTAGCATGTTTATAGAGGGAAAGGTGAGCGTCAAGTGAATTTCCTCACACCAGAGTGTTGCTTTCATTAGTGTGGTAATGGAATGGACAAACAACCACGACCTTGCTCTTGCTCATGAGGGTTTGTTATTGGAACCATATCGTCACAAAGCGAGGACAATTGAAAGAGGAAAAGTGTGGCAAACAATAGCAGACAACCTCAATTTGCACGCTACATTGAAGTTTCTTGTCACTAAGAAATCTGTGAGGGAGCATCTTAAGAGTGACTTCCTGTAAATACTACGGATAGGTGTGCAAAATGCAAAAATCGAATTCCCTCAAACTTTTTCACAAGAAAGCCCTCTGAAAACTATTTAGGGAAATACAACTTTTAGTTCGTTTGGATTTATATTTTCCAAGTAAAGCGATTTTTTAATTTTCACCCTTGGAGAAGCCCTCGAACCACTGAAAAATGTGCTTCGTATTTGCGACTCGTGTAAGAAAACTAAAACAAACATCAAAACTATTTCGATATTGCACAATTCAATGACCCTTTCTTTACAAACTACTGTTATTAGAATTGGAAAAGATCCAAACCTGAATTTTAAAAAAATTTTCAAATTTACCCTCCTAAAGAGCATTATCAGAAAGCTCGATTTTGGCAAATTTCAACGGCAAATTTCCCTATCTGGTACATGGATTCTGCTGTAAAGATGGTATTGCGGAGAAAGAGTAAGGCTTCCTCTATCGTTCTGTAAAATAAAATTTTGGGGCAACTTAAACTGCGAATTTAGACGACCGAAAATATTAACGGTACTCGCTTGAATTTTATGACCTTTGAACTTACGGTTGTCTTGATGAATACAAGAGATAACCTAAACAACAGTTGAAATCTTAGCCTGAATGCGACCATTTCCCCCATTTAAATGATTTGTAGTTATTCTTTATCTTCTGTGGGCAACTTTATCGAAAGTAATATTTTTTTTTACGCTGAAAAGGAGTTCTAACTTGTTTATGAGTACGTGTGTATCTGTTTACTGAAGCGGAAATTTGTGAATATTAAATTTATTCTACGTGTGCTGCAAGGCGTTTCGTGTTCTCATTCAAACAAAGTGGTATTGCCAAGTAGAAGGTTTTCTTCTCAGATTTTAAAACAACATATAACTTTTGAGTTACCGTCCACATGCATAACTTGATTTACTCAGCAGCATTACACCGGGTGTGATAGCGGTAAGATGGCGTGACGATAATTGGCAAATTGCTTTTCGCAAATCGAATTCATCAAAATATATTTATTATATCTTTTGACATCATAATGCTTTGAGACTACTTGATAAAGACTCTTGTGAAATAAGTCTACAAAATTTTGAAACCCTTATTACGGTGAAATGAAGAACCTGGATCTACAATTTTTATGCCGCGGTCGTGTGATTCTCGAGTGTGGTATCACATGACAATAACAACTAAAAAATGGCCACCTGCAGTTATTCTCAAATCGTTGGTGGCACGTGCGTCACGTGGGGTCCTAGGGTTTTGAATCCTGGACATGTTCAATTTGTTAAAATTGGATATTCGAGGTCATTTTTGCATGCCCTCCTCTCCCCTCTCCCCTAGTCGGGCTTACATGCCACCGGCGAAATCCGTTTTGTGTTTTTCCGAAATGTAATATCTCTTGTGAATCAAAACCAAAGGAACAGAAAGAAAGTTTAATGTACCGGAAATTTAATCATAACTACTGAACTTTATCACAGGCCAAAATTGCCTAAGAACATGATTGCAAGACATCTGGATGCCGCTAAGGAGGATTGGACTGAAGGATTACTTTCCAAAAAATACCGCCTGACCTTCATGTAGCACATGTACATCTTCTAAGGGCCTGATTACATGAGCTGGGCTGGTGTCAGTTTGCCGGGATTAAACGCAACAAAAATCAACTTCGCGATTACATGACAACCGGGCCAGCCCGTTTAGCCGAGATCCCGGTATGAGATTTTTCCATGTAATCGCGTTCACCGGGACAGCTCGGTTGGCCGGGCCAGCGATTTCTAACCACATTACTCCACTTCAGAGCAAAATGGCCCACGGAATAGTCGTTTTTTTTTATGTTTAAATTAAAGATATATGAGATAGCAAGCCTTAAGGCTTCTTTAAATTGTAGAATGGTGAATTTTAATAACAATTTAGCGAGACAAACGTCTCTCCACTTCTTCTTCTTCTTGTTATCTTTTTTCATGCGACATATTCTAAATTTAACCCAAGCCGGGCTGGCTCACCTCATGTAATAGCGAGCTGAACCTCACCTCGGCAAACCGAGCCAGCTTGCATTGGTTAACTGGGCCAGCCCGGTTACATGAGCCGGGCTGGCCCGGTTAGCCGGGCTGGTGTCAGTTTGCCGGGATGGCAAACTGACACCACGGTCAAGGTCAAACTGGGGTGAGCCAGCCCGGCTTGGGTTAAATTTAGAATATGTCGCGTGAAAAAAAGAAGAAGAAGTGGAGTGAAGAAGTGGAGAGACGTTTGTCTCGCTAAATTGTTATTAAAATTTACCATTAAGGCTTGCTATCTCATATATCGGTATATCGGGATCTCGGCTAAACGGGCTGGCCCGGTTGTCATGTAATCGCGAAGTTGATTTTTGTTGCGTTTAATCCCGGCAAACTGACACCAGCATAGATCCCGGCAAACTGACACCAGCCCGGCTAACCGGGCCAGCCCGGCTCATGTAATCAGGCCCTTATTGTCATGTGATACCACACTCGAGGATCACACGACCGCGAAATAAAAATATTAGAACCAGGTTTTTTATTTCACAGCAATGAGAGTTTCAAAATTTGTAGACTTATTTTACAAGAGTCTTTATCAATTAGTCTCAAAGAAAGATATCATATATACATACTTTTTGATGAAATCGATTCTCGAAAAGCAACTTGTCAATTATCGTCACGCCATCTCATCGCTATCACACCCGGTGTGACGCTGCTGAGTAAATCAAGCCATGCATGTGGACGGTAACTCAAAAGTTATATGTTGTTTTAAAATCTGAGAAGAAAACCTTCTACTTGGCAATACCACTTTGTTTGAATGAGAACACGAAACGCCTTGCAGCACACATAGAATATATTTAAGATTCACAAATTTCCGCTTCAGTAAACAAATACACACGTACTCATAAACAAGTTAGAACTCCTTTTCAGCGTAAAAAAAAATATTACTTTCGATAAAGTTGCCCACAGAAGATAAAGAATAACTACAAATCATTTAAATGGGGGAAATGGTCGCACTCAGGCTAAGATTTCAACTGTTGTTTAGGTTCTCTTGTATTCATCAAGACAACCGTAAGTTCAAAGGTCATAAACTTCAAGCGAGTACCGTTAATATTTTCGGTCGTCTAAATTCGCAGTTTAAGTTGCCCCAAAATTTTATTTTACAGAACGATAGAGGAAGCCTTACTCTTTCTCCACAATACCATCTTTACAGCAGAATCCATGTACCAGGTAGGGAAATTTGACGTTGAAATTTGCCAAAATCGAGCTTTCTGATAATGCTCTTTAGGAGGGTAAATTTGAAAATTTTTTTAAAATTCAGGTTTGGATCTTTTCCAATTCTAATAACAGTAGTTTGTAAAGAAAGGGTCATTGAATTGTGCAATATCGAAATAGTTTTGATGTTTGTTTTAGTTTTCTTACACGAGTCGCAAATACGAAGCACATTTTTCAGTGGTTCGAGGGCTTCTCCAAGGGTGAAAATTAAAAAATCGCTTTACTTGGAAAATATAAATCCAAATGAACTAAAAGTTATATTTTCTTAAATAGTTTTCAGAGGGCTTTCTTGTGAAAAAGTTTGAGGGAATTTGATTTTTGCATTTTGCACACCTATCCGTAGTATTTACAGGAAGTCACTCTTAAGCTTTTACTGGACAAGTATCACGCAAGAATGCAGAAGGAACGGAGTGGAAGTGGAGGAAACAGCTGGATCAAGCCCTTGAGGAGGTCAACGAGAAGTGGGAAGCAGTGGAAAAACAGGATATATTGTTGCTGAATAACAAGAAAAAGACAGAAGAAGAAAGAGCGATGGGAGAGGAAGTCCCAAAAAAGGTGTGTGAAAAGCTGGGTGCAACGATGAAACGGAAAGCAGAAGGCAAGAGCCAAAGAAAAAAAGGTCAAGAAAGGGTGGAAATGATACAATAGAGTTTCTGAGGGAAAAGGCAAACATTGATATGGCAATGAAACAAGAAGAACAGAAAGCGAGAAGGGAGGAGCACGAGTGGCAAACAAGGTTTTATGAGCTATCACTTGCTAATCACCAACAGCAGCAATCAACTCGTGAGTCTGATGATTGGCCTCATGCAAAAAATTGCAGAAAAATAAGACGTTTAATATTGACATCAAAGCATTACAGTGACACACTTTAATGTTTACTTCAGATTGCTTGTTTGCTACTTAG
>BLFK01000010.1:3729933-3742570 GCA_014634185.1 Astreopora myriophthalma
CTCAACGAGCCGCCTGCTCTGGAGGTTTGACCATCATCAACATGATTATGAAACTCGTGGCATACCATCTGATAGGGCGGGGACAAAAATAACAAATTATTCAGTTTGTTGGCCCATCATCTCCTGATTGATAATGTCCATTCAGTTTGGATGTCCGCAGTAACACAAAGGCTGGTAATTCAGTTTAGCAAGTATGGTCAGTTTTGCATTTTTTAGGCTTCCGCGTGCTTTAATATCAAAACAAAAATAGCAAAATATATTGTTCTTTTTGGATTCTACAGTTTATAGCGGAGCTCTAGCGGCCCAAAGGGCCACCAAGCGGAGCCCCATACCCATATACACTGGTGCATCCTGTCAGACGCCTTGTCATGGCATCCTTGAGCATCAAAATTTCGAAATTTTCCCAGGGAAGGATACCCTGAAAAACTGATAGAGGCCCGCACCCTAAAGACACTTGAAAGCGTGCCTTCGGAACCCAAACCGCCTCCAACTTTCATATAACCTGCTCCAGGAATACATTTTGAGAGGGCTGCGTACACCTAATTTAATTTGATTTTTTTACTAGATTCTAGAAAAGCTGGGCCTTGAAGAATACTTCACCTTTGGTGAAGACTTATTTTTTGAATGCCATCTTACCCAGTGTGCATGGGTTGCTCAATGATGGAGAGTCTGCCACAAGCCATGAGCCACGAGCCTATAGTCCTGAGGAGGAGCAAGAGTTCGATTCTTTGATTAAGAAAATAGTTACGCAATGCACAGCATCACCACACCAGGTTTTTATTGGCTACTTGATGTGCTACCCTTTTGCTATCTGCATGTAGACTCAATTTTCTGAAATAAAGTATTATATAGGTTTTTGTGTTGAAATTGTTTATAGAGCATTAATATGGCTGTTTTTACAGACATGCATGTGTGCATACTCTGACAGCAGGAACCTACAAACAGTATCTAAACCAGCCAATTACTGTACAATGCATAATGGCAGTTTTTACATAGACATGCATGTGTATCTAAACCAGTCAATTACTGTACAATGCATACATGCATTCGGAGTTCTAGACTTCCTGTTGGACCGCACAGCATTATGGGAACGCGGGCCCAGAAAAGTGGGCATCAACTTCCAGCCTCCTTAGATAAGTACTTCGCGTTTCGCTTTTGTATCTTGTTTCGAGTTAATTTATCATAGCATTGTTGTCTGCAATCGAGCTGAGATTCATTTACTGATAAGATATCCTATTCAATGAAACAGTTGTCACATTCCTACAGTGTTTGCAGCCTTGGGACTGACTATTTTCAAGATGAGTAGCGAAGAACCTTGCTAGACGCTCGAGGAACTCGGGAGTTGGAAGGTCGAAGCTCTGAAACTATTCTGCCGAAAACGTGGCTTAAAAGTTACCGGGAGTAAAGACGAGCTAGTAGCTCGTGTATTTGCTGCCTCGGGGATGGGGATACCAATCACACCGACAGCTGAAGAGCTCGTAAAGAAAACAGAGCTTGAGAAAGCTAACCTTCTGATGGTTTCAGCAGGGATGACGCTTCCAGATCCCAACTCTTTAGAGAATGGTTGGCTGGATGAAACCAATGGTATAGAATCATGGCCTCCTATCTACTTAAGTGACATAACTATTTATGTAATGAAAGATCATCCTGGAAAGGATATCGACCTGCACAAACGAGTCCTTAATGAATATAAGGAGGGAAAAGCATTTCGCTCTTATTCGACTCTGGCTTCCTGAAGGAAGTCTAGTACCATGAAATATCTGGCGATTCAGACTACTGCTTCCTGAAATCAAAGTGCACGCATACCATGAGTATCTCTAGTACTCCACTTATACCTTGGGTTGCTGCGCTTAAATCAACTGGCGAGATCTTCAATGCCTATTGCACTTGTGTTGCTGGGTAAGAAAGTTTCCTTTGCTTATAAACATAAGTGAACTTGCCTTGTTTTCTTTTTTACTTTTACTTTATCCATCATTTCTACTAGTTGTTGATTTATTTTTTAGGCCTTATTTTTCAGTGTATTGCTGTTGCAGTCGCTTAAATTTTTGAGTACAGATTATTTACTTAACTTGTTTCATTTGTTATTTTCTGTCTTTATTTTGCTGGTAGAATGAGTGGTTCCTGTATACATGTCACAGCATTGTTATTCCGCTTAGAAGCCGCCAGCAGGACTGGTATGACCAACCCGGCATGTACTTCAAAAGAGTGTCTTTGGAACAAACCGGCAGACAAAACTGTGATAAAAGCCAGCCAAGATTATTGACATGGATTGGAAAGCAGCAAAACTCAATAACGGTATTTATATTACCTGTATATCATTGTAGAAATTTTAAGAGACAGGGAAGGGGAAGGGGTGGAGGCAAAGCCACCTGTAGTTTTTTTTGTTTTATCCATACATGTTCCCAATTTAACCAGGAAAATACAATGTTTCAGCACCATTTTAAAGTGAAGATGAAGCCAAAGGATTCCTTAGTTATTTTGTTATGTTATGTAATGTATTGTGAAATCTTTACTAATATGGAACCCAATTTGCTGCTACCTCTGTGAGTCCTGCCTACTAGATTTACTTGTACTTGGTTTATTGCAGTGACTGTATAAAATTCCTTGTTCCAAATATATATGGTTGTTCTATCCTAATTAAATTTCGTTGTTTAACTTCTAGAACCCAAGAGATCAGTGCTCGATCCCTGTCATACTCTCTTTGAGCCTGCAGTCAAGGTTTGCAGGAGTGACAATGAAAAGAGAGAATTATTCTTCAATGGTTTAAAGGATATCCTTCCTGACTCATGCATTGTTATGATGAAAACTGCTGATCATGAACAAGAGTTACTATAACAAAGTTACTATAACAAAGCATCACAACTCACAGATGATCAAATTGAAGATATCGAAAGGAACACTGTAGGACAGTCGGAGAATGAGACTTGGCACTAGTATCATAAGGGGCGAATAACTGCCTCTAATTTTTACAGGGTTTATACTAAAGTGGATACAATTAAATCCAGTGGGGACAGTGGTGGTGCTGCAGACAAACTTGTTAAACATCTTTGTGGTTTTGACGGTCCTCAAAAAGATTTACCTTCTCTCAAATATGGTAGAGAGATGGAAGGAAGAGCAAAGGAAGCATATCTGATACACTTCCAAGAAAATCACAGAGATGCAAGCATTAGGGACTGTGGGCTGTTTATTCATAATTCCAAGCATTATCTTGGAGCCTCCCCTGATGCTTTAGTGGAATGTTCATGTTGTGACAACAGGGTTCTAGAAATCAAATGCCCTTCATCTCTTATGAACAAAACCCCACTGCCATAGAATTTACCTTATCTGACCTCACAAGATGGAAAAGTGGTTTTGAAAGAGAACCACATGTACTTTGCTCAGATCCAGGGACAACTGGCAATTACAAAGAGATACTGGTGCCACTTCCATGTTTATTCTCAGGCTGGTTACCATTTAGAAACAATTCAGTTTGATGAGAGTTGTTGGAGTAAATTAGAGGCTCACTTATCTTGGTTTTATAATAACTATATGTCACAAAAAACATAATTTTCTCCTGTGTTTCTCGTTATATGAATCCCCTGTCGAAGAAAACATAAGGGGAGTATTGAATATAGTCATGAATACTTTAAAACAATTTGAGAGTTTTCTATTAAAGCTATTTAAACTCTAGAATACTTATTAGGCATCCAGAGAGTCCCATTAAGATTTTTCCTGCTTATATTTTTAGCCCATTGTAATCGGCGTTCGCTGTTCTTCTTCTCCGTTGGGAACGGAAACAATCGGAATGGCGGCTGGCAGTCACATGGGCTCGAGCCATTCTTACAGCCATGGAGCTCACAGGTCGCATTAGCCCATTTCCCTAGCCTCAGACCGCTGTTAGCGCAGCCTATGACTGCGCAATTTCGATGGCCAGCTCCGATAGGACAAACTATCTACAAAAGAAATATGTCTAAGTTCCAAGAATCACTACAAAAAATCACGAATCGACTACCTACACTCTCATGATTAAGTTACATCCTAGAATCGCTAGAATGCCAGGAAAATACCATGTTATTCTTATTTTAAATAGAAATGGTGAAAATCTTACCTTTGAAATACTTTTGATTTAGTTTGTCTATCTCTCTGCACGGGTAATTCGGCAAAAACGGAGAAATTCTTCGCGTTAGAAGGCTCACTCGATATAACCCACTATGGCGGAAGCTGGAAGTTGATGCCCACTTTTCTGAGCCCGCGTTCCCATAGTGCTGTGCAGTCCAAAAGGAAGTCTAGAACTCCGAATGCATGTATAATGTGACCTTTAAAAACTACTGCAAACTCTAATAATAGTAAACAGACTGCTTCATATCAAAACCCTAAGAGATAAGTAGTGCAAATCCAATGCGTTGAATTTCATTTTATGATTTTGTTATTCAATATTGAAGCACCTTTCATAGCTGAATTTGTAAGTGCTTGTTACTCATCATTTTCCTGCTTTCTGTTTTCAGGTGAAAAGTTTCTTCCTCCTGAAGGCTACAATGAAAAGCAAATGTAAATGTAGTGACATTTTTGGCTTCAAAGTGAGTGAAGCAATGAAGTTTATTGGATGTCAAGAGAGGGAGCAAGCATTAAAAACTTTTGTCACTACTTTAAAACGAGGACATGTTGGCAGGCTGACCTTGCCGACTGTTGGGCAATTTGCAGGCTGCCTGCTTATTCAAAGGTTACTGTTGCCTGGAGAACTCCTAACAAAGATGAATGAGGGTGAGGAAGGTAGTGTGTAAACGTTGTGGACTAGCATAATCAAGTTGCCTTTATTTACTTATCCATTTAGTAAAAAGAAAATTTAAGTGAAAAAAAAAATTGGTCAATTAGTGGTCTGAGTACTGTACCTATTAAAAAAAAGTCTCATTGCTCTTGTCAGCACAGGGCTAGAGACTAGGGAGCTTTAGGGCGCATTTGTTTGGGGTATTCCGGAATAAGAATACATTCCGGAATAGGTAAGTTTTTTGTTTCTCACACAAACAATTATTCCTGTTATTCTGGATATTGTCATGTGCTTGCTGTCTGTTACCCGAAAAAGTCAGCGGATTTTGTCGTCGCTTAGCAACTTTAGCAACGAAAACCGCAGGCTCAGACAAGTGACGAGATTTTTCAAAATGGCATCAATGTCCATGGCCGGAATACGTGCTATTCTGTTGTCAGTTTGCACAGAGGAGTTGGCAGAGTACGAGTATGAGTGTGAAACTGATGGCGACATGGTAGAGGAATTTTTACCATTCTTCCTTCTAGAAGATAAGTTAGAAGATAAGTTAAAGAGCCGTGAGAGGGCTGTACGTATTTAAGGTTATGCTGAGGAAGCTGTTCCAAATTATTCTGTCTACTTTTCGTGAGCACTTTAGGCTTACCCCAGAAACATTTGAAGAACTGGTGTGCGAGTTAGCTAATTGTCCGGAAATTCCACTGGGACAGTCTTATGGAGGAAGGCCACCAATTTCGATAGACAAGCAGTTGCTTATTTTCTTGTGGTTCTTAGGGACACAAGAATGCGTCAGGTTAATTTCAGCCAGATTCAATGTTACTTTGGTCATATACTTGACCAAAGGTGCAAGAGTTATGCTCACTGTGAACATATGGACTAAAGTTGGCCTTTGCAATGGGGCACTAGGAACTGTAATAGATTTTGTTTATGCTAAAGATCAAGCTCCTCTTACCCTGCCAATTTGTGTTCTTGTCCAGTTTGATGAAGATTATAGTGGGCCTTCAGCATCTGCAAAATTTCCTAGATGTGTTCCAATTTCCCCAGTGACACTGAGGTTTCACAAAACGTAGGGCAAAGATGTGAAAGACAGCAGTTGCCATTAAGGTTAGCATGGGCAATGACTATTCATAAAAGTCAAGGACTGACTCTAAAGAAAGCCTGGGTTGATCTTGGAATGTCAGAGAAAACATGGGGTATGACATATGTTGCACTTAGTAGGGTTAAGAAACTTGAGGATCTTATTGTTGAGCCGATGACACTGGAAAGACTGGAAGCTTCTAAAAAATCAGCTGATTTAAAGTTCAGATTAGAAGAAGAAAAGCGTCTTGATTTGTTGGCTAATGAAACCCTAAACTCACATCTTAAAACATCTTAGTATACATTTTTGGTATTTGTAGGTACTATTTTAAAAGAAGTGAAAACTTGTAATACAAGCATAAGTGTTTAAGAGATCAAAATCAACTTAAGTTTGATCTTATGTCCTTATAGTGACTGGGGGCAGACACTTTTGACAAACCTTTGAAACTTCGTCTTATTCTTCAAGAAAAACAAATACTTCATACCAACAAAATCCTAGACAGTTAAAAATCCTTTCGTGATATGCTTTACATATTTTGCTATGTTCTTTACAGATCTCCAATAACCCAATCATGTCAAAAGACAACACAAACACAAGTAAGTACCTGTAACTGTAGTTTTAAATGTGTAAACGCTTCCACCCCAAACTGAATAAAACAGGAACCATATTCCTGTTTTGTTCACCACAGAGGTAGACGTGGGCAAATAGTCCACATTTCTTAGCCCCTCATGATCTTCATACTAAAGTCTGATATTATGAAGGCTATGCTGACCTTGTTTACTTACATCCACGTGTACACGAAAAGTTCTTGTGTATTAATATGCCATATCTTACTTCTGTTTTTATTTTCTTTTTCTTAGATAATCACCGTGGATACATTCATAACTTAAGCCCTGTTAAGCGTTCACGAAATCAAAATCAGTGGTTCGAGTTCGACCTCCAAACCAGCCCAAGCAAGTTGAAACGAGTTATAGGATTTAACATTGCAAGCCACTCCATGTTACAAGAATACGAAGAATCAAAAACAGCTGTAACCCTCAAAAACACTAAAGGAAACAGCAATAATCAAATCATATTCAACCAACAATCAATTGTCAGGGTTACACCAAGCTTTGATATTGACTGTGATTATCAAGTCATCCATCAATCTCAAAAGGCGGCTCAACCTTCAGCCCAGCCTGCGAAAACGATTACACTTGAAGAGCTCCCCACACTTCAAGTGAATCAGAAAGTGAATGTCACCGCGTCAATTTCACTGGGAAATGTAAAGCCTAAACCTGTTCAACTTAAGACATCAAAGGAGATGACATCAGTAAAGGAAGACTGTGTTTTAGAGGATGAAACTGGAACTGCAACTATTCATATATGGGGACCACTTATCGACAACATTCAAAGTGGCAACACATATGAGTTTCAGAACCTTACTGTACAGCACTTCCAGGGAATCACCCATCTAGGAACAACACCTGCAACAACCTTTAAAGAGGCCAAACAAAAGTTGGAAACTCTAAATGGCCCTTTATTATTACAAAATCCAGAGAAAGAAGCTGAAGTGGAGAAGTTCAAGATGATCAATAAGCTAAGTATTTTCAATACCTGTCAATCGTGCAAACACAAAATTAATGAAATCTCCCAACAGAAGTCACTCAAGTGTAAGAACTGTGGAGTACGACAGAGGCAGGCGGAGTGCAAACGAGATGCATCCGTGCAACTACTTGTACATTTGGATGGCAAAGATGTGTGGTTAACAGCATTTACAGATGTTCTTGAAGCCCTTTTTGCCACCCACCCAACAATCTCCCTCCTTAGCGATTCGGATACCATTGAGGAACTGCTAATGGATCTAACAGACATCAAGTTCACATACAATATGAACAGAAAAGTGATGACAGACGTATCATCATGTTCACTTATTTCAAGTTAAACTGTTTTGCACTGCCTTGTTAGTATAAACTTGTCAAACGATAACACTGAACTGTTATTTCTACTTAAAACAGTTCACCATGTTTCTCATAAAAACACTCAGTTTTGCTTTCATGGTCTCTGAACAAATCAGTGTTGACCAATGTTAATATTCGTATCTGTTTATCACATTCTTGTTCTTGTTAATTGGGATGTTACAATAAACATCCATTCAGATTTATGTACATGTTCAAGGTGTAAAATTCCTTAGGATTATTGAGGATACAGTTACTTTAGGACGTACATGTCAGGACAGGAAACTTTCTTTTCAATTGACTTGTGCCTTCGGTCAAGTGTAATGCGTATTTTACTTGTCCGGACCACAAAACTACTTATCCCTAAAATCCGGCGACAGAAATTCCGCCATTAGGATTCTTCTCTTTTTGTATCAACCATGTCTCAGTTGCGTCAAAAGCTAAATAGCCAATAAAAACATTTAACACAACAGCAGTCTTGTATGGTAAACAACATGGCGACGACTTTTTCAATGCGCAGTTAAAGTTTCTCTTCTAAATCCTTGAACTCCATCCCCACATCCAATACACATCCGTCTGCTTTTATCTGCAAATTCTGGAAACTTCCAACAAGTGGAGCAGCGCATTTTGTTTGTCTCCAGCTCATAACAAAGCCGGTCAAATTCTATCATCAACCCAAATGAAATTTTCTTACGTGCTTGGTTTCAACTCTTTTTTCTCTTTTCAGTCTTCTTCCTTTCGGAAGGAACATCCTCCTCAGTACTGTCATTGTTAAGTGCTTTCCGTGCCCTTTTCAAAAATTTAACCAATTTTGATTGAGCCACGGCCGATACTCAAGCAAACGCGCCCTTCACTTCCTTACAAGCACGTGTGACCGATGTGCATGCGATTATGCTGTACAGCGGGGATTGCGTGGAACTCACCCGTGACGCTTTGCGAAGAAATGAAACGCACTTACTTATAAACTACAGGAAAAAAAATTCATTTATTTATCCAAAATGAAGCAACGTCAGACCTACAACTAACTTGTCCAATCGGGCAACTTGCGTCATTTTTTCCTTGTCTGCATGCAAACCTTACCCGTCTTCGACATTCGGACGGGCCAAGTTTCCTACCCTCCATGTCCAACATCTGTTTGCTGTCAAAAATGTTGGGTAACATTACTAGTGTATTCAACATCTCGATGATTCAGATTTCAAAAATAAAGTTTCTTACTAATAACATTCTCTACAAACCTGATATAATACTTTCTAACAAGGAACACCTAGCAACTATCAACTGTTAGAAAACAGTCATAATTTTCTTGCGCCGCAAAATTCAAATTTTTGCTCGTTGGCACTCTATTGATAGATATACCTAGTATATACTTTATACTAGCAAATTTTCCATGACAAGTGTCCTTGTTCAAAAACTGGCGTGCTAGTTTTTGAACAAGAACACTTGTCAAGGAAAACTTGCTAGTATAAACGAGGCTTAATAATAGTCAAATAGTTCACAAGTGGTTTGAGATCGGCATGACTATTCTTGGGGTGGGGTTAGGGGTTAGGGGTGAGGGATAGAAGGTGAAGGGAACCATAGTTGAAACAACCCAAACCTTTACAAAAATGCTAACTTTAGGCCTAAACACTATGCTTTAGATAATGACAAGGCCTAAGGTTAGCATTTTTGTAAAGGTTTGGGTTGTTTCAGCTATGGTACCATTCACCCCGTGCTCCTCACCTCTCATCCCCTATCCCCCTACGCCCCATCCCCGGAATAGTCATGCCGCTCGAGATTGGACCTTGTGTAGTCAAAAAATGTTGAAATTTCCAAACATAGGTAACATGCAGCTAGCTAAAATCCCCCAATGAATGAACTTGAGTATCTCCAAACAAAAATGCACCTAGGCTTAACATTTCTAGTTAAGATAAATTGTTTTACCAGCCATAGCAAATACATTTTCAATGGAACATTCCCCTTAAAAATTCCCTTCTATTGTGTTGTATAAGTTAGCAAAACTAGCTGTCATTAGTCCAACAATTAAGCTGCTGAGAGGCATGGGTCTTATTTTCATTTGACATCCCAAACTGCTTTGTAAACTTCTGTGTAAAGAGTAAAACAAGGCACTTTTCACGTCTAATCAGGAAAAGACTTGTGTCCCTCACTACCTTAGTTGTAGGACAAATAACAGCTAGTTCTAGCATTACAAAACTTGTGAAAACGGTAAAATATATCTGCTATAAATAGAGATTTATCCTATAGAGATTAATCTTATTGTTGTTGAGCAGACATAGCTCAGTTGGTTAGTGGGCAGCTTTCAGAGCAAAAGGTCCCCAGTTCGATCCTCGGTGACTTCAGTGTCTGTTTCGACTTCCCTCTGATGGTCCTCTGATCAGTGTAGCTATAGCTTTAAATACCTGTAAAACGGAGCACTGACAGAGGGAGGGAGGAAAAGGGCGCACCGTTGGCTTCCATTGATACCAACCTCGTAGCTGAAAGAACTACTAGCGTTAAATAAAGTGACTTTACCTTTATTTTATCTTATTTCAAGTTTTACTGCACTTTAAGTTTGTAGCAAATAACAAATTACTGTACCTGTTGTAACTATTAAAATTGACATTTC
The DNA here is from genome assembly GCA_014634185.1 of Astreopora myriophthalma. NCBI lineage: Eukaryota > Metazoa > Cnidaria > Anthozoa > Scleractinia > Acroporidae > Astreopora > Astreopora myriophthalma. The sequence continues at coordinate 3,740,289 of BLFK01000010.1, forward strand.
GATAACTGGAAGCCTCTTCTGACTACTCCTTGAAATAATTAATGCTGAACACATTCAATTTGAACAAACTGTGAACACAACAATGGCTTTGTTTAACTGGTAAGCAACAACACACAATCCAAGTATCCAAAAGAGAGATAAACACTTAAAAGAATGACTTTAGTGTTAAAAAAAATAACCTCTCAAACTATTTTCATCACTGTCTTCAAATGCCTGTCTGGGTGCAAAGTGCATTGGATAAAACATCCTACTTGAGCTCTCAGAAGCTTCACTTCCAGGAAGAGAATAGGGATTGCACACATTGGCAGATGGCAGAGGCATCATATTGTACATTTGGTGCTGTGGATGCAAATGATGCTGAGGTGCAAGTAATCCTTGTAGAAGATGAAATCCAGCGCCAGTGCTATCAGAAAGTTTTTCCATATTGGCAGACATTTTTGCCATGTTGTCCTGATAATGTTCTTCCATTTTTTCAATGTGAGTCGTATCGTCGCTTTTTCATCTCAATGTCTTCCTTTGCATACTCGAGCAACTGGCTATCCTTTGGAAGTTTCCTCTTTAACTTCTCTTGTTTATAGTTCTCAGCCTCGAATTTTGCCTTACATAGCTCCCTTTCCATTAGTAAACGCTGTTTATCGTGCTCTAGCTGTTGATGACGACCCAAAAGCCTTTGCTCTTCCTCCACCTTTTTTACGTGAAGTCTAGCCATCGCAAGTTTTGCTTTAGCAGATTGCGAAGTTTTACTGATTCTCGAGCTATCACGTGATCCTTCGGTAAAAGAACGAGTAGACAACGTTGATTCGTCGTCCTGAAACATGTCGCGTGAATTCTTACGTGGGTTCTGTGAAGCTGGACCACGAGGGACCTCGCGTGAACCTCTGCGTGTAGTCCAAGTTGCCTCGCGTGGATGCTCTGAACTTTTCTCACGAGAAATCTCTCGTGGAGAGTAAAGATGTGGCTGGTCTTCACAAATAGGATTAGCGACCTTAAGATACCCTGGACGTGGCGGTCAAGAGAAGATGATTTTGACGGGGGAAGCCTGGAGCGAGGACGCGTCCACTAGGGCGGGAAAAACAAATTAAGATTTAGCGGGTGGCGTTGAGTCCTCGTCTGAAGCATTTAAACAAATTTTCGTGTTATAATTCAATGGCGTCTTTTAAAAAGACGTGCGAAGTCTTGCTCGATTGCTACCTAAATGATGTTGTATCAGACGAAGAGTTTGCTCTGCTTTGACTCTAGTTTCTCTAAAAACCCCGAATTTCCTTGCGATAAATACGGAGCTAAGTTCGAGTTGGACGACATGGAAGATTCAGAATGCGAAGCAGAGTTCAGAGTGAAGAAACGCGATATACCAGCCTTAGCAGATGTATTACAAATCCCAGATGCATTCAAGTGCTATCAAGGTTCCGTTTGTGAGGGTATTGAGGGACTTTGTAAATTGTTGCGTCGTTTGTCTTATCCATGCTGATACTCGGATTTGATCCCACGTTTCTGTCGGCCAGTCCCAGTGTTGAGTATGATTAGCAACAAAGTCTTGGACTTCATCTACGAAATCCACAGTCACAGAATCTTGCAATGGAATCATGGCCTTAAAGATCCAAACAAAATTCAGACTTATGCAGATGCTGTACGAAACCAAGGAGCTGCTCTTCACAATTGTTTTGGGTTTATAGACGGGATGGTGAGGCCTATTGCACGCCCAGGGGAACATCAAAGGATAGTCTACAATGGGCATAAAAGGGTACATGGCCTTAAGTTCCAGTCGCTAGCTCTCCCAAATGGAATTATAGCAAACATGTTTGGTCCCATAGGTAAGCAGCCTGTGTTTTGTTTGCACCCCATCCCAAAAGGGTTAAACTGTGTGATTGTTTTAGACTGATGGCTAATATATAACTATAACAGGTGCCCATTCCTCCAAATTTTTAATTTAAAGTAAAGTAAAGTAAATAACTTTATTTAACGAGGGTAAAGACATTGATTACTGGTCACCCAGTAGTTTTCATAATGGCCCTCCTACAATTAAAATAATAAAACATATCAGTTAATTAATTAACTACCTATATAATCTACCAACTAAATTACATGAACTACTCTTAATACAATATTGATTACATAATTACTAATGAAACTAAAAGGTTTTACAAACCTTAAATTGATCAAGAAAAGATATCCTACTACGGTAAAGTTTAAATAAATAATTTTTAAAATTACTATGGGAGAGTGTCTTAGGCTCGGGATCAAGAGCGTTCCACAAACGGCAAGCGCTTGAGTGAAACGTTCTA
>BLFK01000010.1:3760187-3762687 GCA_014634185.1 Astreopora myriophthalma
GTAAGGAGAACGTTTGGTGTAAAGGCGATTTACAGACAGGTACATATGCATTAATACCTTTTTTGGCGTCATAATGCCCTGGACCTGAATGGTCGTATGCCAAGTACACAGGTGTAGAACCGGTGAAGTATTTTGGTAGGAATGGTATTGAAGCAACAGTGGGTAAAGCTGTGATCAAAACGATTGGGATACGTAGGAGATTAGCACATGCCTTTGTGCATATGTCCATCATTTTGAAAACATTCAATATCACTCACAAATGAGGGGCTGGACATCCACTCACGGTATTCATCGATGTTTTGAGTGACTTCACGTACGAAAAGAAGTCTTAAGTTCCGAGTATCACTTTCATCGTTAATTCCAAGCTCCAGTGAAGAAATATGTTGCCGTTGGTCATTTGGTAGGTCCGACCTTTGCAAGAGTTTATTCAGCTGTCTGGCTGTTGTTCTAAAGAAGCAGTTTCCATCTTTTTCAATTGCGTCTAACTGTAGATTTAATGATGTGAAGTATATATGAAATAATTCATATGTGAACTGTGGTTGTAGTGAAAGTGAAGAATGATCATCATAAGTTCCGAGTATCACTTTCTTCGTTAATTCCAAGCTCCAGTGAAGAAATATGTTGCCGTTGGTCATTTGGCAGGTCCGACCTTTGCAAGAGTTTATTCAGCTGTCTGGCTGTTGTTCTAAAGAAGCAGTTTCCATGTTTTTCAATTGCGTCTAACTGTAGATTTAATGATGTGAAGTATATATGACATAATTCATATGTGAACTGCGGTTGTAGTGAAAGTGAAGAATGATCATCGCAGTTAATTTTCCAATTTAAGCAATTGGAAAGGAGAAGCCTGAAAAAATCAGGCCTTCAACGGGATTCGAACCCGTGACCTCCGCGATACCGGTGCGATGCTCTTCCAATTGAACTATGAAGCCACACATTGGGAGCGAGGTCAATTTAGTGAGTTCATATCTCCCGTGAGGAGTGAAATGATGTGAAGTATATATGAAATAATTCATATGTGAACTGCGGTTGTAGATGAAACTGAAGAATGATCATCGCAGTTAATTTTCCAATTTAAGCAATTGGAAAGGAGAAGCCTGAAAAAATCAGAGGCTTTTCAGGCTTCTCCTTTCCAATTGCTTAAATTGGAAAATTAACTGCGATAATAATAATAATAATAATATTAAAATTTATAGTGCGCAAATTCCATAAAATGTTCAAATGCGCATTACAAGATTAAAAATTACCATTAAAATAGACTTACAATAATTTTAAGAAACAGTTAAAAGTAAACTTAGAATGGCTTAAAAAAGCTATAAAAATGCACTACGAAAAAGGTGAGTCTTAAGTTTAGCTTTAAAAATATTTACTGTTCCTGCGCTCCTAATATCCAGCGGTAGTTCGTTCCATAGTTTCGGAGCAGCACAGGTAAAGGAACGGTCCCCCAGTGTAGCTTTCGATTTAAATGATGGATGGCTAAGTAAAAGCTTATCGCTGGAATTTCTTAAATTATATTTGGAGGGGGGTCTAAGGGAAATAAGAGAGGATAGATAAGAAGGGGCTAAAAAATTAAGAATCTTAAAAGTAATTAACAATATTTTAAACTCAATTCTATATCTAATTGGTAACCAGTGTAACTTAAAAATTAAGGGCGTAATATGACAAAATTTCTGTTCTTTAAGAATCAGTCTGGCACAAGCATTCTGTACTCTTTGCAGCTTATTCAACAAGCAGTCCGGTAGTCCATATAATAGGCCATTACAATAGTCCAGGCGGCTCGTTATGAATGCATGGACAAGAGTTTCAGTTGACTGCTGTGAAAGGTACTTTCTGATCCGACGAATATTATAAATGTAGTAAAATGAAGAGGCACAAATTTTCGTGATGTGTGTTGCCATGGAGAGCCTGATCGTTCTTCACTTTCATCTACAACCGCAGTTCACATATGAATTATTTCATATATACTTCACATCATTTCACTCCTCGCGGGAGATATGAACTCACTAAATTGACCTCGCTCCCAATGTGTGGCTTCATAGTTCAATTGGAAGAGCATCGCACCGGTATCGCGGAGGTCACGGGTTCGAATCCCGTTGAAGGCCTGATTTTTTCAGGCTTCTCCTTTCCAATTGCTTAAATTGGAAAAATTAACTGCGATGATCATTCTTCACTTTCATGTAGATTTAATCCTGAAAGATTTCTTATCAAGTTATCCTTGTGCTGTGCGGTCAAATCTAATTATGTGGTGTTCAACTTGGATTCATGTTCACACAGGTCAAGTGCCGACAAATTTATGCTCCAGAGCAGGTCAGTCAGATCAATTGTTTTGTTGTTACAGTATTGTGCAAAAGTAATGCAAAAGTATTTTGCCGAAATTCGCGGCTTTGATTGGCTTTTCGACGAAAAAATATCGAATTTTCGATGGTAGCGAATTTTCAGCGAAAAGTCACGATAATTCGCAAGGCCTATTGTTTCTAACTACGCGAATTTTTGAACGACAATT
>BLFK01000010.1:3768359-3783359 GCA_014634185.1 Astreopora myriophthalma
CCACTCGCCGACACACGCCATGTTTTCATAACCCAGACTCCGCGCGTACTTGTTTTTGTATCACCGTGGGAACCGCTTGAGCGTGCTCTTACAATCATTCCCGTTGAAACTCTCTTGTGGTAATCATGCCAAAAGTTTCCAACACGAATCGAGGTCCTTTACAAGCAAGATCTCCACCCAGCTGAGATATTTAAATCATTGAAAGGAGAAGACTTACTCGTCAGCTTCGCCAGTCTTCGCCAGTGTAATGCTACGTACGCAACATCTGTACCGCAGGCCAAATAACTGTGGGCTCATAAGTTTCCAAAATTGTCAACAGCGTTCAAAAGACATTGCACCGTGGCTGGGCTTAAAGGGTAACTCCCAGCTAGAAAACCCTTTTTGCGGGAAAACCTTCCAGACGTGCCCTTAATGTTGTACAAAACAAAAAATCCGACTCTAGAAGCCTTTTTAGAAGTTAATTTTGTCCTTAAACCTCGCTCTTTGCCGCTCGGACAAGTGTCCGCCATGAACACTTCGATTTGCGTCACGTGATCTGATACGTCACAGGTGTGGAACAACAACACGATTGAGAAGATGTCTGACTCGAACTCTAATAGTGAGAGCTCGGCTTCTTCCAGCGATTCTTCCGATTTCGAGGGAGCTATAGGAGGGGATATCATCGAAGAATCAATCGAACCCTTTTCTGGAATACAACCGTGGCGTTTTGAGCCCCCAGCGAGATCCAGAGCAACACAAGAAAGGGAAGAAACTCTGGAACCTCCTCGCCTCCGCTGTGATCTCTACAGTGAGGAATGGTGAGTTGAACATGGTGCACACTGAACGTGCAGTTTCTGCTCCCGACTGCCCCCTCTAATTTAGTAATTTTGTCCAACTTGGAACTACCTGTGACATTTGTTTAACGTCAGAAGAGTGATTAAATGCGCTTTTGTGCAACTGAGCCGTTGTTGGATTTTTTTTACTCTCATCCCTTCACGATGACGTTTAACTTCAAGTGCAAATACCCAATGACCCATGTGCGTTTTAATTTCGGTACATTCGCCGACATTTGTTTGTAATATTTTTTTCAAGAGCAGTTCAGTAAGGTCGAACTTTTAAGAAGTGCATGAGCTGATAAGAATTCTTGAGCATACTTTTCGCTTGTCTCGATCTCTTTTTAATCTTTGTAAATTCATCAACTCGGGACGAATCAATGCTTATTATCTTTGCGCTGTTTCATGTATTTTTTTTCGTGGCAAAAGCTACGAGACTTTCTGTCAGTGGGACGTCCATGGACAGACATGAAATGTAATTTAGGAGTTTTCTTTATTTACCTCTGCACATATTTATTAAGTAGTAGCTTCTACCTGCTTGCAACATGAGTTTCATTATCCCCACCGAATCAAGGTGCAAGGTTCAATCTTATATATTTACATAGCTATGACCCTAGGAATTAATACGTTTGTTTCAGTTTTATTTGCCACATTTTTTGTTTGGTTTATTCCAACATAAACTTCTAATGATTAGTTGTAGGTAAGGCTTTATTTTGGTTAAAGGTGTCTCTGTAGCAACTGCCAGAAGATGTTGGGAGAGGAGGAGAACATCTGCTGCCAAGAAATATATGCTATAAAGAGGAAAAACTTGGAGGCTGTGGATGTGGAGCAGTTAGATGATCCCCTAAGCTGTATAGTGAATCACCCTGGGTTCCAGGCAGTCTGCTTGAATGTCTGGGTATTGCAGGCTGCTTGGTTTCAGTACAAACAGCAGTATGGCAAAGATGGTTATGAGGGACCACAATTTAAAAAAAAAATAGACTATGTTGCCTACAGAAAGTTAGTAAGGTGGTGCTGGGGGACTTTAGGGAAAGAATTAAGAGTACCATTGCCATCATGTGCTGTGAACTGTATTCGAGCTCACTTTCAGGAACCTGGTTGGCTTGAAGACATGACATACACTGACTTCCTTTACGCTGATGAGTAACCACTACTGCATTTTATTGAGCAAACCATTGGTGAATACGATTAGGCAATTTTTTTTAATTCTCCATTTTAGTAACGTTTACATTTCTTGATTAATTGTTAACTAGAGACCAGGACTCATTGCATCTCATCCTATGACATAAATTACATTTTTCATTTTGTCCACAAATGAGGCGAACTGATCAGTTGTGTCTAAGATAGCTCTTCTTTTGCATTTAAGGGTGTGTGTGTGCTGGTGTCTTTAACAAATCAATGCAGGCAAAAATTGCACCATTGATATCCTGTAACAAATTTGATTATACTATCTCAAATAATGGTATCTCAAAACCTGACTCAAAAATGAGCCTCTGTAGCTTACTTACTTAACAACATCAACCTAGTGTACCAGACTTGAGCAGGCATAGCGGCTGACAAAATTCTCTACCATGTCATCTCTGTCAGGTCTCTGGAAAGAGGCTGCAAGAGGTGGTGGAACACTGCCATGGAAATTGGCTTTGTATTGTTTTAAAGCCCTTGGATTGTTTTCGTAGCTGGCAAACAATTCATCCATTATATCAGAACAATAACCTATTGGGTGGAAGGAAAGGAGATAATTATTCCTTTGATTATGTAAGTGCTATCCTTGAAGCCCATATTTCTTTGTTGGGCAAAGTGGAAATGCGTCATTTTGTATGTGATCAAGATATCACCAAGTTTGTATAGTAGCTTTCATTAGCTGTGCACATTACCATTTACTGAGATGTCTTAGTATTTTTGGTCAAGAGATAGCATCAATTGATTGGTACGGACAAGATGGCGGTGCAGATGTGTCCGTAAGAGCTCCGCACTTGTTAGCTAACTACAAGGTAAAGGACACCCATCTATGGATAAAATTGCCCTCAGCAAAAAGGAAACTATTACTCTAAAGCGCACATCAACACAAAGAAGTGACTCTAGTGGTTCTGAATCAAGTTCTCCGTTAGACTAGCGAGTACAAGGAAAACGAAGGTGAAGTCCAAGAAGTCTTCGAAGAAGTATTTGAAGTCTCTCCCGCCCAAGAATTAGAAATGACTGATAAGATGTCAGAGAAGCTTGATGAAATATTAGGGAAGCTAAACAAGTTAGACAGCATTGAATCAACTTTAAATAATCTGTGTTTAAAGATGGCCATTGTGGAAGGTGACATATCGAAGCTGAAGGCTGACGCACGTGGTACTGATACTAAATTGCAGCAGATGGATGAAGGTTTAAAATGGTTTAATAAAGAAATGGAGGACTTAAAATTGAAGATGAAGTTTCTTGAAGTGGCTAAAGAAGATCTACATACAAAGCAGCTTTATGCGGAAGCCTACAGTCGTAGAGAGAATTTGAAATTCTTTGGTCTGCTGAAAAAGAAACAAAGGGCACAGAAGCTAGCGAGGCGATAAATACACGTGAACTACTATTTGAATTTCTTAAGAATGGCCTTGGATTTGAAGTTCCAGAAAAGAAATTTGAATTGCAGAGAGTACATCGCTTGGGAAAACCCACTTCTGGAAAAACACGACCGATTATAGCAAGATTTTTGCGTTACCAGGATCGCGAGATGGTATTGAGAGCTTCGTTTCATCTTCGAGACCCCGAGATTAAAGTTCTAGAAGATTATCCGCAAGAAATTATCGAGCGCCGACGAAAACAGATGCCGAAATTAAAGGAAGCAAAAAGAAACGGTATGAAGGTATCTTTTAGTAAATGAGAACCGGACAAACTCTATATCAACGGTAAATTCATTCCAGCGTAATATTGTTTGGTTAAGCTATGTGCTTTCAATTACATTTCTCATTTCGAGAGGTTTAGGGTTATTTCCATATAAATTACTTTCTTATGTGATTTGATATTGATTTGGCAGGCAGAAAGTTCAACAAATTTCATTTACGGCTGACAAGTTAAGTAGAGGGCTCGATCTCTGAATGTTAGATGGAGTTTGATTTGTTCCATCTTTCATTCTTATTAGAAGTGGATTATGTGTTTATTTGTTTATGTGTGTTCTTTTGTTGTTCATTACCCCGTTTTATTTCAGTGGGAAGCTTGTTTGTAATAATCGCACTATTCAGCTTTAAGCAAAGAAATTTCTCATTTGTATTAAGCTCAAAACAGTCAGGTATAAAGTTATTATGGTTGTTCTTAATTTCTGCAACCTTCACTCTTTTGTGGAGAATTTTAGCTTTTAGATTTGGAGTTTATTGTTTATGGATGTTAAAATCTCGTCAGATGCTTTAAAAATAGTTTCTTTGAATGTAAGGGGAGTTAGCAATTTTAAAAAAAGATGCACCATTTTTACATGGTGTCGCAAAAGGAATGCAGACGTCGTATTTTTGCAGGAAACGCATTCAAATAAAGCAACAGAAAATCAATGGCAACGTGAGTGGGGCGGGAGAATGCTCTTTTCACATGGCAGTCCAAATTCATGTGGCACTGCAATACTGATAAACAATAAGGTGAATTGTACAGTGCATTGTACAGTTCCGGATCCCTTAGGGCGCTTTGTTATTTCCAAAGTTCAAGTTGATGATAAAGTATATGTACTTGTCAATATTTATGCACCAAACAAAGATAAAGACTCGATCCTTTTTTTTAAGAAATTGCATACTTCGCTTCAAACTGAAAATTTAGATTCTGAGGAGAACATTATTGTAGGCGGAGATTTTAATTGTCCATTAAACCCAACTTTAGATAAAAGAGGTGGAATAATGGTACCAAGGAAATCGGTCGTGAACAGTATGTTTGCAAAGTGAATTAGATCTGGTCGGTATCTGGAGAGTAAAAAATCCTCAAACAAAAAGTTACACTTGGAGTCAAAAATCGCCTGTTATATTATGTCGTCTAGATTTTTGGCTTATTTCCAATAACCTTTGCGATTCTGTAAACTCAACTGATATTATCCCGGCAATAAGAACTGATCATGCGGCAATTAGTTTAAACTTTGGCGAAATTGGAGAGGCAAAAGGACCTGGCATGTGGAAAATGAATGTATCGTTATTAGATGATGAAGAATATTTAAATTATCTGAGTGTTAACATACCCAAATGGAAATCAGAGGGGGAAAAAGAATTAACCGATAAACGAAGCCTTTGGGACTGGATTAAATACAATATTAGAATGCATGCTATAAGATACTCTAAGGGAAAAGGCAAACAGAGAAATGACAAAGAAAGGATGATTCAACGGGAATACAAGGAGGCTACCCGTCGGTTTGAAAAATATCCTAGTGACTACAATAGATCTCGGTTAACTGGAATTAAAGAGAAAATGGAATTATTTTATGAAGAAAGAACAAATGGAATTATTGTACGTGCAAGAGCTCGCTGGCATGAGCACGGAGAAAGAAGCACTAAGTATTTTTTGAACTTAGAAAAAAGAAATCATGTTAAAAAACACATCAGAAAATTGGTAATTAGCGGCGCAATAACAACAGACCCATACCAAATACTTTCCGAACAAAAAAAATTTTATTACAACTTGTACAAAACAAAAGCGGTAGACACGGACTCTATCAAATCTTTTCTAAAAAAATTAAGTATACCGCAATTATCTGAAGAACAAAAATTATCCTGTGAAGGCCAGATTACTATAGAAGAATGCAAAAGGATTTTAGAAACTTTTCAAAACAACAAGTCTCCAGGAAATGATGGAATCCAAATTGAATTCTATAAAGCCTGTTGGGATCTTATTTGTCAACCGTTCATTCATTGTATTAATGAGTCCTTCGTAAAGGAGGAAATGTCAAATTCCCAAAAGCAAGCTGTTATTACTCTATTAGAAAAACAAGGGAAAGATCGCACACTAATAGAAAATTGGAGACCCATCTCTTTGGTCAATGTTGATGCTAAAATAATCTCGAAAGTGATTGCTTCAAGAATTAAAAATGTCTTACCCTATATCATTCACAGCAATCAAACTGGTTACGTTAAAGATCGTTATATTGGTGAGACAGTAAGATCGATTTTTGACATCATGGATTTCACTGAAAAAGAAAATATACCTGGTTTGATGATATTTATTTATTTTCGTAAAGCATTTGACACTTTAGAGTGGAGCTTTTTATTTAACTGTTTGGATTCTTTTAATTTTGGTAATGAATTTAAGCGATGGATAAGTACTTTTTACAAAAATATTCAAAGTTGTGTAATAAATAATGGCTTGTCTTCTGAATACTTTAACCTTACACGTGGAGTTAGACAAGGTGACCCTTTGTCTCCTTATCTTTTTCTTTTAGCTGTTGAAACTTTAGCAATTGCCATTAGGGAAAACGAGGAAATAAAAGGAATTGTTATTGATAAACAAGAGACCAAATTATTACAATATGCTGATGATACAACGGCGGTTCTCTCTGATACAGAGTCGGGCTATAAACTTTTTCAATTGTTAGACAAATTTAGAAAAGTGGCAGGTTTAAAGGTAAATAGTGCAAAGACAGAAGGACTCTGGATAGGATCTTTAAAAGGAAGTGAAATGAAACCTCTTGGAATTAAATGGCCACAAGATCCCATAAAAGCCCTGGGGATCTTCTTCACGTACGATAAAAGACTATTATATATGAAGAATTCACGGAAAAACTTGACAACATAAAAAAATTAATTCATATCTGGTCCTCCAGAGGATTATCCCTTTTCGGAAAGGTGACTATAATTAAATCCCTGCTCCTATCAAAGGTTGTGTATACGTCATCTTTGTTACCTACCCCTGAAAATATAATTAAAGAATTAAACCATTTGATTTATAATTTTTTATGGAAAGGTAAAGACAAAGTAACTAGAACATGGTTGCCACAGCCACAGGATCTTGAAATTCCCTGACTTTTCCCTGACAAATATAAAATTTCCCTGACCAACTAAATTTAAAAAAAAAAAAATTCGTCCTGGTAATGGCCTCCAACCTCCCCTCACAGCCAACCTCTCCACCCATTTATTTATGCTTTCAGAAAGTCACATGCAGTGTACATGGATTGATAGTTTCTTAAGATAACATGGAAAAAGATTGATTTTCTTGGAAACCCCAAATCAGCTTGTCATTTAATTTCTACCCATCCAACACATTTATGTCCGTAAAATGTACCCAAAAATTGGACATGTTAGAAAACAATGAAAAGAAAAGAAAACGAAGTATATGATGTCATTCCCAAACCGAGCATTACGAGCCTGCATTACAACGACAAACAGTATGATTATCAGGAATTTAGAAATTGTGCTAGGCAACAAACACGAGTAATATCAATTTCACTTTTCCCTGACTTCTCTCAAAGACTTAAACTTTCCCTGACTCGAAATGAAATTCCCTGACTTTTCCCTGACCTTGAAGAATTTTTTTTTCCCTGACCATTTCCTGACCTGTGGCAACCATGTAGAAAGTCTGCGATAAATGATTATGAAGGAGGAGGTATTAAGGTATCAGTGTACCCCAAATGACCATCATACTTTGGCGCCGCGTTACGGTGGGACGTTCTACGCAAACCCTACAAAAGTATATATTTTCTGAAAGCTTAATAATTGTAGATTACGATGGTATATTCATTAACATAAAAAAAATACGGTTTTCCAAATATAGCGCGCTATTTCTCAAAGTACAGAGGTTCACTAATCAAGTTCGTTTCCGGTCGGATTTGAGCGGGAGAACGCGATTAATATCGCTATGTCTTCTTGACACCTTTCTCTAAAAAACGGTGTCGGGAAATTTTTATTTTTTGCTTCTTTCAAAAGTTATGACGGTTTTAGGGAAGAGAATGCATGTTTTGTTCAACTCTCAAAGTTTAACTGCGTGTCAAAAACAAGCCAGACAAGTAATCAAAATTTCCCGACACCGTTTTTTGGAGAAAGGTGTCAAGAAGACATAGCGATATTAATCGCGTTCTCCCGCTCAAATCCGACCGGAAACGAACTTGATTAGCGAACCTCTGTACTTTGAGAAATAGCGCGCTATATTTGCAAAACCGTAATTTTTTTTATGTTAATGAATATACCACCGTAATCTACAATTATTAAGCTTTCAGAAAATATATACTTTTGTAGGGTTTGCGTAAAACGTCCCACCGTAAAGCGGCGCCGAAGTATGATGGTCATTTGGGGTACACTGATACCTTAAAATGGTTGATATTGAAAGTATGATTAAATCTCTCCGCCTCGCTTGGCTAAAAAGAATCTTTGGTGGTAATTCTGGCGTATGGAAAAACTATTTAGAATATCTTCTAAAAGAAACAGGTGGTCTGGTTCTTTTTAATTGCAACTACAACGTTAAAGACTTAACCATCAGTTCGCAATTCTATATGGAGCTATTGAAGTGGTGGTCTGAATTTCGGAAGGATAATGCGGTTGAAACTAATTGGCTTTACCGAATTTGGAATAATCAAGAGATAAGAATAAACAACAAACCAGTCTTTTATAAAAGGTACTTTAATTATGGAATTCAGACGGTGGGAGACTTGCGTTTTGATCTCAACAACATTGATTCTTACGAAATAATCGCAAAACATATACTGAAGACGAACTTTCTGGAATGGGCTGGTCTTCGCCACTCTGTACCGCTTATTTTAAGGAATGCTTATCACAATACAGATCATACAGCCCTAAATCCATCTTTTAAAATTGATTGCGGCCTTTTTGACGTAACTAAAAAGAAATCAAAAGACTATTACTCTCTTTTCGTCCGTAAAAAGGCTTGCTTTCCAAATAACACAAGAAAATTAAAGTGTGATTTTAATTTAACTGATGAGCTTTTGAAGAAAGCTTTCTCTCTTCCCCATTCAGTTGCTTTTGAGCCATATGTCAAAGCCTTTCAGTTTAAAGTATTGAACTATATACTTTACACGAATTCAAAATTACACAAAATCGGGTACATTGCGGATGATCTATGTACTTTCTGCAAATGTGAATCAGAAACAATGCAGCATCTCTTTTATGATTGCTCTTATTCAGTTTCTTTCTGGAAAGATTTTGAATTATATCACTTATCTTTGACGCAACAGCAGATACATCTTAATCTGAAAGATATATTAATCGGTCTTTTAACACCAGAACTTCCCTTATTTAATTATCTATTACTCATAGGAAAAATTTATTTGTGGGCGTGTAGAAGGAATAAAGAACTTCCAAGTATGCGAAGTTTTAAATCAAAAGTTAAATTAAAGTATGAGACCGAAAAATATATCTGTACAAAAAATAATAATTTAGATATGTTTAGGAAAAAGTGGGCAATATAAATACTAGAGTAGCTGTATAACTTAGAATATGTCAGGTTCAAATAAGTGTGACTTTGCTATGTAAATTTGTTCGTGAGTGTGTGTATTGGAGTGAGTGTGAATTAGTTGTGTTATACTGTAGTTCTTGTTTATGTTTAGTGAATTAGTAAGTTATTGTAATGAAACTTGTGTAAATAGTTGTGTGTAATGCAATTAAAAAATAAATAAATAAATAAATTAATTAATTAATTAAAAAAAAAGAAAAAAAGAGATAGCATCAAGGTTGTGGAGTGTTAGCACAGTGACCTCCCTCAGTGTCATACAAATTTGCAGGTGCTCTGTTGTTTTCAAATAGTAAACTGTGGCAATATGTAACAATGGTTGTTAGGTTTCTTCAACATACCATACGTGGGTTTTGTTTTAATTTCTCGTACTGTGGGCTGTCCTTTCTTTGCCTTTGGAAATGACATGGAATACCTAGGCCTGCCATCAATGGTAACTGCTTGCATCCTGTCTGCATTTTCATTGTAATGTAATGCAGAAAGGCACAATCTGAAGTGTGAAAGCATAGTATTGAATTCTGTAACATTGACCAAAGCAATTCATAACTGTAAGCATCAAAGTAATAATTCACTGCACCTTGTATACATTCCCACGTAGGAGTAGGCAGTATGTTTCAGGACAAACTGAATATCCAGGCTATGCTTAGCTTCAAGTGTAGATGTCTGATACTTAGGCGACAGCTGAGCTATGTCCTTCGGTAGCTGGGGCTTTAAGAGGAGTTCCTCAAGTTTCACTGCAGCAGTGGAACCTAATGGCAAAAAGAAAAAAAGGAAAAATTAGATGATCATGGTTGCCAGCAACCCATACTTATTGTCTCAAGGTAACCCTCAGTTAACTGGCTGTTACAATGTATTCATGCCTGCTCTAGCATAGGTCGAACAAAGGTGACCCCGAACTGTCCATGTTCAGTTCACTGTTCTATTTAGGTGAGTGTGATTTTACTCGTTTATGTCATGTTCCTGTATTATACATAACAAATAACATACTCACCTGGTTGAAGCCAAAGACGATCTTTGGAATCCCCCTCTAGCACACCATGCCCACATTCAGGATACAACTGGCTGTTGTTGTTTGCGTGTATATTCTGGATGTGAAAAGGCAGAATCTTCCATTTCTCTTTCATGAGCTGCCGGCTTCCATCGGGAGTAGATGCGGCACACCAGTACATGTGATTGGAAATTGACTGGTGCCACCCGCCCAAATCTTCGCATTCCTTTTTCTTGGCAAGCTTGTCAATTTTTTTCCATAACCCTAGAAAATAAAAATGCAGACAACCATTGGTACTGGTAAAAAAAAAAATGTTGGTATTTTTTTGATGGATCTATGTTTATGAAACAGCCATGTGTAAGCTATGTGTGGTGGTTTGTGTGTGTATACGTATTAAGTCGATCCGAAAAAGACAACCATCTTACCCTGCGAGACATGCCATATATCGAAATAGTGCGCTGTGTCTGGTAGATTTCTTTTAATCCACGCTGTATTCTGCTTGTGTCTATCAGTAATAAGCTGATCTATGTTTAGTCCAGCATCGGAAATCACCCTCACTGCTCTCGTCAATCCCTCATGTTCCATCCACGCACTATTTCGCACCTTGTTACTCTGAGAACAATAGCAAGACAGCATATCACATTGGGTGGTTAAAATACTCAGAACACAGTTCTGTCTCCCTATACTTCCTCGCTGTACAAACCTGCACAAGTTGAAAGTCCACCACTTTGTTGATCTCTTGCTCCATTAAGGTAAAAGAGCCAAATTTGGCACAGTAGCCGGGTGAGTCGCATCGTCCATCACCAGCGAGTACTAAACCGTTGTCACGTTCACTCAGAGTGTTGAAAAGTTGCTCCTGGTGTGCCTTCCACTGCTTGATGACAACAGGACAAACGTAAGATGATACATGACGGTAAAATGTGCTCTCTGATATGCTGGCCACATTCATGAGTTTAAACATTCTAAGCGACTTTGAAGCACAGGACCCTGTGAGAACAGAACTGACGGTTTACATGTGTACTAGTTGTAGATTACTTTTGTTTCCAGCACGGTTTTGCCGACAGCTTTTAGAACTTTCCGTCGGCTAGAAAACCTAGATTAGTTATCTGCTTTTGACTTGATAAATCAATAACCTGACAGTAGGATTGATGGCGACAGCAACAGATTTCCAACAGCCATTTTATGCCCAACAAATCGCTGGCTAAGCCACATCTGGGAGAAAGAACAAGACTCTTCTTTACACCAGTGACGTATTTTAACCATTGTCCCCACGACTTCAATTATCTCAGCATCAGCAGGGCTTGCACAGATTGGACAGGCACCAAATAAGCTCATCAAGCAGCTCTCAGCGACGATGAACTTTCTTTTCTGGTGACTCGACACATTTTTTACCTTTCCTGAAGGCCTAGTGGTAAGTACATGCATTTGTTAATGTTTCCTCAATTGCAGAAAATAACGTCGGATGTGCACATATGAATAAATACGTAAATAAAGTATTTCTACCTTATAACTTTTGCCTCACTGTCGTCTTCCTCATCTTCAGAATCTTGATAAGGATTATAATCCTCATCGTCCACGTCAGCGTCTTCAAAACGAGGCTCTTCTTCCGGAAATGGTCCCGGTGATTTTCTGGCATTGTCTTCCACTAAGCTCTGATATGAAGAGTGAGTTGGAAGTAATGTCAGGGGAGGTAGATCTACAATATTGCACTGTATTCCACAATCAACATTTGTTTTGGTTCTCAGACTAACTTGCGTACCTGTGGGAAATAATTTTGAAAGAAACAGGCTTAAATTCCCACACATTTCATCTCGACTAAAACTCAAATGAAGTTACCTTTACTGTGATAGGTGGGACGTCTGTAACTCGATTGAGTGCCTCTGTTGACTTTTACCAGGGATTGTACACAGAGTACATCAACAGAAGGGTCAGTGATAGAGACAGCTGCCTCGCACACCACAGCCGTCAGTTCAGATGAACTTACAGCAGAGGTGGCCGAGTCCCGAGTTTCCTGACTTGTTAATAGCAACTGATCCCCGTCGTCCTTTTTCTCCTGGGAGCGCTCAAACTCCTTTACAAGCTGTAAAGAATGAAAATAAATGCGTGGAAAATTGAACTTTCGGAGTTGAAAGGTATATACCAATTAAAAAAAAAGAACCGGAAACATGAAAGAAACTAACCTGTCACGTATTCCAGCCAAAAAAGAATTTATGTTAGTATTACGGAGTGTACATACCCGGCTTGCAGTTACTTTGGACAGGGCCCTGCTTTCGTGGCTTTCGTCAGGAGCTTGGAGTTTACGCTTTTTACCGCTTCGTGCCATCTCAAGCTGTTCTGGAGTGGGAGCAACTTGCCTCGAGGGAATGGCATTTGACTTGAGCACTAGTTTCGACGCAAAGCCAGCGAGTTTCATGAGTATCCGTGATAATCTTCGGGAGTGAAGTGGTCGCTGCAGAGGTGTCCCGAACCTGGATTCCATGAAGTGTGCTCCCTTTTTTGATGCACAAAAGAAATCCATTTCCAACGAAATTTTTCTTCAGTGGGGAATTGATGCAAGGTGACCCCGTCTGCATTGGTCTTGTCGCAAAACATCACTGCACAAGGCTTCCCGGGTTCTTTTTTATTTTTCTCCTTACGATCAGTCTTGTTACTGTTATCTTTCTCCTTTGGTCTAATCTCTGTTTCAAAGACTGCTTCGGAATTACAAGGTGGAGGAATTTGGGACTCACGGACATTTGGTGATAATCTCCTATCAAAGCTCGATTTCAACCCGATATAACATTCTTCGAGTAACAAACATTTTAATTTTGCACCAATTTCAAGACATAACATCACCTAAACGATGTGCAAATCTTCGAAAGACAGTTTCCAATGGTCTTTGCTTGGGTTTGATTTGAAATTGCCAAATAAAAGCAACAATATTATTATTTCGCTTGTAATCAAACACCAAGTTGCAAACTACAGTCAAGCAACCGATGAAAATATATAGTTATGACAACGAAGTTTTCTATTTTATTTTCGATTACCAGCTGACTAATGTTCTTTTCCACAAGTTTTGTAGTTAATAATTTCCAAACTTGGTCATTTCAGTGTTCATTGTGCCGTTTGTACAGAATTCGGGACAGCTTGTTTTCCTTTGCGCAAATCATATGATCCTAAGTTCCACACCTGTGACGTATCAGTCCACGTGACCCTAAAACCGCGCGTTTTTCAAAATGGCTGCCGATTTGCCGTAGAAAAAAATCCGTAATAAATTCAATTTTTAAAGTTTGATAGTAATTCCTTTTGAAAACCTGTCCTTATCAAAGAAGGAATGTAGAGAATACGTAAAAAAGGACACACAAATTTTAGTGCGAGTTACCCTTTAAATACGAGCCACTAAAGTGGATGCTTACGGTCGATATGGAAGAAGAAAATGCTTGAAACAAGCTTATGACTTTTAAACGCGGCAAGGATTCAGTATACGAGGTAAGACATCCGAAGACTGTTTTGTACGACTCGACTCTGGAACCGATCGAGACATGCACTGCTCTGCCTAAAACCACGCAAAAGACATTTGAGAGCTTTTCAGTTTTGATTCCAAAATGAAATGTAGTGTTTTATCAAATAAAACTTTTGTCTACAAACGTTCTGTCTCATTTCTGCGTTGTTTGTTTTGGAAAAGCGGGCTTCTGTAAACATTGTCCCATTACCAGAATTCGCGCCCAGTTTCACCGATCGATACGAGTCTGCGTTGGTGGAAATACTTGTGAAGCAATGGCAGTTTTCGTTGTGTGAGGCAATCTTTTTTTTTTCAGTTGAAATAGCCAATTAAACTGTCGCATCATTGAATCTATTTTCGATACGACTTTAGTTTATTTACGCGTACATACGCTTGTTCAGCGATGTTGTTCATGGCGGCCGCCGATTCATGTCACAAAAATTCGCTGCTTCGAATTTCGTTATCTCGAATTTTCGTTTGGTTACCTCGAAAATTTGCTACTTTGAATTTTGCTATCTTGAATTTTCAAGAAAGATCGTGAATTTTTCGCTTCGAACCCTACGAAATATCGTCCGAAAATTCGATGACTTTTCGTGGAAAATTCGCAAGGACAAAGGACGAATTTCGACAAATTTCGTTTGCATTACTTTTGCACAATACTGTACATTGTGCCATCCAACTGTTGATGAAATCTAGTATGTGTAACACCCATTGCAAAATGTAGACTGAGATTGGTTCTTTTTTAGTTCTTCAACGGAATTCGCTTTAGCAAACACTGTTTGTGTACTTGGCTGGATTTCTATTTCCGTGGCAGTTCCAAGATCTGGACATGGTGGTGTCGAGACTGAACCCACAGCCATCATATGAGATGGAACTATAGGCGTTTGAGTCTGTAATGTCTCTAATTCGATTGGCATGACCGGAATTGTTCTTTCGTTAAGAAACCTTTTCAGTCTGCATTTACAATTCCATGCGTACAACGCGCAAGCCATCACCGCCACGGCCAGCTCAGGTCCAATTTTTGATACTCTGCACAGTAGAGATCGATTGATCGACTGATCGATTGATGATATAAAGAGGTTTTGAAACTGGCCTACAAATTTGCCGTCCTCGCGGATAACGCCAACATGTTTACTTGTTTTAAATGTATGGTCAAATGATAATACTTTTCCCGTAAGTTTCATCATGTCACTTTCATACAGTTCTTTATTACATTCAAACTTCATAAGAAACAAATCCATCAGTTTATCGTTGCTAGGATAAGAAATAAAGGGACTGCTACTTAGGAAATCTACAGTCATCTCTGTTATGTCTCGATTATT
>BLFK01000010.1:3785859-3825859 GCA_014634185.1 Astreopora myriophthalma
TAAATTTGCTCGAGCACGATGAACTTTTCCTGTCAGATCAGCTTTTTTTTCGCTTGACCTGTAGGTTATGTTTAAGTCATCGAGGACTTCTTTCAATAGATGAACAGTCATATCTTCCAGGGTCCCCATTTTTTTTCCTTTCAGCTTCTTGCTTTTTTAGTGTCTCTTCCTTATGAAGTCGTTCCTCTTCAGCTTTTTCTAGCTGCGGCAACAACGCCTCAAGAGCCTCTGCATTTACTTCTAAATGACAATTCCTTCTTTCCGATAGACCATTAAATGTTACTAAGAGTGTATTGCACTCGCTCCACATTACTTCAGTAGTTTCCGACAATAGCCACTTTCCGTTGCCCTTGTTGGAATGCGAGAGAACTTTGAAACATGCCGAAACTTTGTCTCTTGCACTGTTTTCTTTCTTCCATTCGAATACTGGCACTGCAGACTTGGCAGATGTCTTATGCAGCAAGCGTAAGACCTGGCCGCACTTTACACCGATCCCTGGTACCCAGAAAGCTGAAATGTCATTTAAATACAGTCCATTTGAAGTCTTTTTCGGATTAATAATAGCTTCAACTCTATTATAAAAATCATTGCCACGGCCATCCACCTAGCCATTCTTGAAGTGGAGGGGTTGTACACTTTACCTTGTTGCAATGATAAGAAATTGGCAATGTGATAGTATTTCCCGTCGTATTCTACATAGTTCGGGGAGAGGGGCTGCTCTGTTGATGATGATCCAACATTGTATACAGATCTTCTAGCTGTTTTTGTAGCCGCTGACTCCTCTATTAATTCTTTATCTTCGACCTGCATACATATGTCGGATACTGATGCGGTTACGCGATCACTAAACATAGTAAGGCCATTGATGTCATCGTGCGATTTGCACACGAAGACATATCTTTGCCTTTCCAAGTCGGATGAGAATTTTAGTCCAAGACATAACTCATGGAACCACCTCCCACACTCAGGAAAGTCGCAACCAATCCAGTGTGTTGTTGATGGTGATTTGAAAGTAGCATCGGCATATTTGCATGTACCAGCCTGAAACAAATTGCGATGACTTGGGTCATCGTCGTCTTCTATGGTTTCACCGTTTCCCTCGGCCATACGTACAGCTTGCGTTGAAGACACAGCAAGATCAGTGAGAGAGTGTGAGTAACACTGTTCATTTGATTCCGCAGTAGAACACAAAATGTCGTTGTCTAAGTCAAGTAGTTCATCAGCAGTCATGCACTCATTTTCCTCCGGTTCAAAGTTTATGTCTACTAAGGTCGTCTCCATTCCTGGGTTGATGTAAATAATGTCGCCATTTTCACTGGCCCGGAGAATGTTACTTGATGTAAGCAGGGGAAGCATACCTAGTGTCTCTATTGTTTTGATAACTTCTCTTTCCGATTCCACAATACCACTTACGATTTCATCATCGACCAAAGCAGGCCACGAAGTGGCTGCGTCTCCCTTAGTCTTTCTGTTCCTCAGTTCTTCAAGTTTTACAATTCGTCCACAAATTTGAAGTAGGTCAAGCATGCATAAGTTCGTTTTTCCGCGGTAGAATCCACGACAGGTCGAAAAGAGCCTTTCGCAGCTGTCAGATCCAAATGTCGAGGGATGAAAAGGTAGATCAGGATAATACTCGGAAAATACTTTCATCGACAAAATCAGGGAGTGACCAGCAATTATCACATCATTGTACGTTTGCAAGGATATAAAAGAAGATTCTACTGGATAAGTGGACTTCTCAATCCATGCTTTCCACAGCCTTACAAAGAAAACAGCTGACCATGCAAGCTATTATTCCTTAACTGACAAGGATTCCTCTGTAAAAGCTCTCAACATGTTGTTCCCTACTTTGAGATAGGTACGAAGTGCTTCAGTCCTTTGGTTGTCTCTTTCTTTCAAGCATTTTCGGACCCGTGGCTGCAAGATCCTTACCGCAGCATCCACATTTTGTCGATCTTTGACAAAAATATCACTTTTCCATAAGCCACTTTCTAATTTTTTTGTTTCATACAATTGCATAAGTTCTTCAACCATAATAAAGCCATTTCCAAGAACCAGAATCCGCCGCACGTTTAAGATTTGGTTGCGCCACTTCTTTATCAGGTGTTTCCAGTCAGGGAACATCAACATCGGAGCAGTTAGTCCGTCGCTATCCTTGACCACACTCTGAAAATCGAAACCTCTATGGGGTATGGAAATTGCTCTATTTATGCCAGGTCTTGTTAAGAACTCCTCCATGAAGTACTTTCTAAACTTTGAATCTCCATCTGCACCTATTCCTATTACTGGCAAATGATGTCGACCTCCATGGTTTAACACAGCAGTAAACCAATTTCTAACTGTTGCACAATCTTGGCCTTTAACTACGGGTGAAATCACAAGGACATAGCTCGGCACATGTTTTTGGACGGGGGTTAAAACGAATGCATTAGCTAGTCGTGTTGTTTCGCTATGTGTCACTTCAATGATGTCCTGGGCAGTGTGAACGAAAACGTCCTCCTCACTTGAAACTCCTATTACTTTGTTTCCCTTCACTCTTAGACTAGGTAAAATCGCTGTCGCATCCATAGCTAAAATAAAAGGCCCCTTATAACCAATACAGTCATAAAATGTCGCTGCTTTTCTGAAAATACCTTCTTCTAGCTTTGTGGGGGTAGGTATTTCAGAACGTGCTGTAGCATAACAGGTCTGAAGACTTGGTCCGCCGATTTGCTCCTTTATTATTTTCAACAGCGCTGGACCACTGTAGTCTAAAATTATTGCAAACAAAGATTTTGTGTCATCGTTCCAACGTTTGGTGTCTTTAACTCATTTTATACACTACAAAAGAGGCATTTTCAGACAACCTGACTGTAACATTTAATAACTCAGAATCTATTTGAAGTACAATGCTCAGCTTTTCACCATTACATCATTATGAAATGTAGTTTACAGGGAAAAAAAATCGGGGTTCTAAGTAGCACACGAAATCTAATTTACATAAATTTGCATAATTTATTCATAAAATTTGCACAAAAATGTAATATATGCAAATACAAGAAAAGCTATGAGGAAAAGTGATAAGTGGTAGTATTTCTTGATATACTGGCTGCAAATTCTCCAAATCTGGTGAGCAAAGAGCAAATAAAAAATAAATGGCAAATTTTTATTGTATATTATGTAAAGTAAGAAAAATAATTGAAAAATAACTTTTTTTAAAATTTTTTATTGGGTGGGTGTAACTCAAAGGGGGTGTCATAGGACTGTTGAAAAGGATAATTAAGCCCCCACAGCCTCTCCAAAGTGGTTTTTTTTAACCAAATAGCAATAAATCCAAGTTCAGCCATTGCATTTATAAAACTCAATAAAAATCAATGCAAATTTTTTTTTTGTTTTTTTATTTTTAATTTTGGGGAGATGACTGTTAGTTGTACAAGAAGAGATGAAAGTACAATACACAAAGAAATACCACAAGCCTAAGTAACCCTAACCAAAGGATTCAATGTTCATAACCCTCAGAATGAAATGTTGTAAAACAATCTTTATCTCCTGCAATGTGCATATACTTCATGCATTGTGGTGCACTACAGTATGTATTTACTCTCAACTTTTGTTTGTGCAACTTAGAGCACACCACACAATTTCTCCTTTCCTCAGAACTCTTTGGTAAATGAAGAGTTCTGAACGACTCTGGAGGAGGTGGAGCTGGCCTGGATGTGCCCTGGGCAGGTGGGTGGTCATATTCCGGAAAATCACACAGCTGCCTCACAATTTCTTCTCGGAAAGAAGTGACATTATAACCAGCTGTCCGGTGCAATTCCTCCCTGTCAGGAAAATTTGCCTGGTGTTCCCGGAATAATATATAACCATTGACAACTGCCATGTCAATGAGATGGAAAAATAATGTTTTCCACCACTTCATGGTTTTTCTAAGCACTGAATTTGAGCCTAGTATTTGGTCCGAGCGGTCGACTGCATTCATGAACTTATTGTAGTTGGCAATAGCTCCAGGCTGTGGTACCTTCTTAGAGCCCCACACACCAGCAGTCCTTATTTTCCGCTTGACCTCTTTCTTGACATTTGCATTGTCAATGGTGGTTAGTACAGAAACTACCTTATTGTCTAACCACTGTAAAGCTCGCAGGGGAGGGTCCCTTTCCCATCTCAGACTTCCCCTATCCTTTCCCTTAGCCCACTGTTTACTGTCCTTGAGATTTGCTGGGAAATCTCTCCTTGTTTCTACAACTGTTCCAGTGGCCCTCACACCATGATCAAACAAGTCTCTGAAAAGAGTAATAGAAGTATAGAAGTTATCAACATATAAGTGATAACCTTGGTCAAAATAGGGGTTCATTAGTTTCATAACAACATCATAACCAAGCCCATTTGCACTGACTTCCCGCCCTGCAGCTCTACCAATGTAGACATTGAAGTCTATGGTATAGCCATTAGAGCTGTCCGGTAGCACCCAGAGTTTGATTCCCCACTTGGTGGGCTTGTCCTTGATGAACTGCCTAATCCCAGACCTATGTCTCGACTTTACCATTCTCTCATCAATGGCAACATTTTGCCTGGGCTGGTACAAACTCTGGCACCTACCTTTGAAGTACTCTATAAAAGAATGTACCTTACGTAATTTATCCCTAGGGTCTTCAGCAGCAGGGTCTACAACATGCAACATAGACATAAGGGCATAATACCTCTCCCTACCCATAATAGCCCTACCCCACAAACCATGATAAAGTGACTTCCTGCTCCAGTAGGTGTCTACGCTGGATCCAACCTTGACAAGACCAAAATAAATCAGCAGGGCAATCAACTTTTTGATCTCATCAGGGGTTGTTTCCTTCCAGCTCCCATCTGGCAGTGCATAGGTCTGGTGAGTTTCATCAACAATATGCTCCCAAGCATAACTATTTGTGTGATTAACTACAGATGCTATCATATCTACGGTAAAAAATAAATGAAAAAAATCAACAGCCCTTGTCATCATACTGCGAAGCAGCGGCATTCCAAAATGAACCCCAGGAGGGCGATGGGGAGTAAACGGCGGCAGCACATTCCCAACATCTGGGTCATCATAGGACTTGAATGTGTCGTCAGCCTGGTCATCATCATCATCATCACTATCAGCCACTCCACGACCATGTGCTCTTCCACGTCCACGTGCCCTTCCACTGCCCCGGCCAACTGTTCTTGTCCGACCTCTACCTCTGCCTCTCTGGGCACGGCCAACACCAGGAGCTACGATAAAACAAAAATAATTAGATTTAGATATTTGGATGACATGCATATCAAGGATCTGCTGAAAAAAACAAAAGTACAGTAGCTTGACACTTACCTGGATGGGCACGAGGACGTCGAATTGGTCTAGCAGCAGCAGCACCATAAAATGACTGAGTGGCGAAAGGACCTATAAAAATGCAAAATGAACGTTATAACGATGCACAATACAAAATGAAAAAGTAATATACTCGTACAAAAATGCACAGCAAAAATTATACACACGTGGGGGAGTAGCAACATCAGCATGGCTTGGGCCAGGCACTGGATCAGCAGCAGAAGTTGGAGCTAAAACAACACACCAAAAAAAGAATTGTGATTTCAAATTTGAATCACATGTATGATATGGCATACTGAGTGCTTATTAGTATTTCTAGACATCAAATATGAAGATAGAGCGAAATCAGGACCAAAAATAAAACAAAACGGGCAAAGATTCAAAGGATGCGTATCGCTAATTGAATCCTAGCAACGGCACGCATTCTCGTAGCAACTTGTAACACTAAGCGTTTCTCGCGTCCCCCTATTCTGAACCCCAAAACGACATTTCTAAGCAAAATTGTCAAGCTCTGCTCTCCTAATTGGAACTATGAAGACTTTTTCATAAAATAATTACCGTTTCAAGCTCATGAAGGCAAAAGAATACTATTTGAGTGCAATTAAAGTACGTGATTGCTTGCGTACCAAAGTTTTCTGATCCCATTGATCGGCTTACCTCAATTCTTCACTTTCTTGGCAGAGTTATCGATCTAACTCGCTCTCCTCTCCACTGGAAATCCCTTCAGAAATGCTTTCAGAATCTTCAGAAGAGTTTTCGTCAGCTAAAACGTAATCTAAGATTGCTTCCATAGTCCTATCATCTCTCCGTGCTCACTTCGCTCTCGACGCCATTGCTGTCTCGATCGATGATGATATTAAAAAAATCGTGGTGTGACATATATTCAACCGATGGCAATGAAACTTGGCTGGTAATTCTACAAGCATCTAATTCTACAAACATCCGTTCTGCCAAATATGGGACAAATCGGACGTAACGCAAATTTTATACGAATTTTTGTAAACCGGTGACGTTTTCGTCGCCGAACGTGACCTCTTGTAAAAGATGAGTTAAAGTTGTTAACTAGGAGATCAGAAATGATTGAAACCAATTTTCCACTCTTTTCACTGTTCTTCTCTATTACTGCTGCCAACTGTAGTGAGACTTCTGGCAGTTGATGCTATAGGTTTTTATTTGCAAGGTCACGAATGGAATTCAATGCAATTCACGAATGGAATCTTCCTTTAAAGTCAATTTCAATCGAAGCTGGGAAATTTCATTTCTGTACATTTCTGACAACGAGCACTGCTCCACAATATCTCGCATTAATGCAGTAGTAGCCATTTTACTGATTTCTCCCAACCCCTGATTCAATAGTCTGAAACGGAACTGTCTGTATAAGTCATGTCTATTTTCAGTCAATACGTTCAAAATTTCCCTCCAAACTTCTGAGATCATTTGTATTTTAACCATAGCAGTAGCATGGAAGGATTTCTCAATGTCCATCTTTGCTTTAGACAGGCGCTCCACGTACGCCAGTTTAGATTTGTAGACGATTTCGTTCACTGGAATAGACTGGGTTGAAGTTTTTGGCGGTCCCGAGATAGAAGCTGAGTCCGTTACTATTTCACTTAATCGCTGGCCGAATGCAACATTCATTTCCTTTCTCGTTTTGTCAGCAACCTGTAAGAAAATTAAACGTTGTCCCTGAGCTGGATACTTTATTTGGGTGTTTGAGAAATGGGGCTTTTTTCTATCAATTGTTATTTCATGCACGAGATGAACAAGAAACCATATTTTGCATATCATACCATCTTGACGTACCTGTTGCTTTTCTACAACAGAGAGCACCTCTAAACTGGCTTTTCGCTTTCTATCAGTGGCATGATGAACATTATGTGTGAGGAGTTGGACTGCTGATAGAGGAACGCTCTAGGGACTTTTCGAAGAAACTTGTTAACAACTTATTACCTTGAAGCGAAAAGATGAACGCACACGATCAGATAAGTAGATTTAACCTTTAGTGAATTATAGGGGTTTCTCCACAATGAAAAGGGGTTCTACACACCGAGAAAAACTCGGCTTCTACTTGTGGAGACATAGACGAAGTGCATTACAGTTGTTGGCATGTTTCCGCCGCTTTGTCCGTACGCTAAGTGGAGACCTATCGAGTTGGAAAACTCAAAGACAAAATTGGTATCCATGCGCAGGCAATGAAAATCTTTAAATCTCTCTCAGAAAGAGTAATGGGAACGTCAATCTCGTAGCCGGAGGCCCGCATTTCTTTTGGTGGCTGGCCCTGGGGAGGAGAGGACGTGCGACACGTCACACTGGACACGTGCACTCTTGCTGACTAATCCAATTAGTCTGCGCAGCTCACCGGAAATTAAAATAACTGCATAAGATCGAAAATAAGGCGTAAGAAACATTGCTCTCGCTTTCCCTCTCATTTTCCTCTTTCCGAAACATTAACCAGCATTAACTGATATTCTTTCCAGGTTATATTTTCTAAATGAGCCCAAATCGCTCTCATTTGAAGCGTTCATGGAAAAAATTAACTTCCCCTGCTTCCCTCGCGCCATGGCATGTAACTGTTCCCCCGATTTGACCAGATTTGACTTACCTTTCGGTTTGCTGGCCAATACATTGTTACTTTCATCCAGACACCACCCGGCTTTAACTTGATGCGAATTTTCACTTGAGTGTCGCTTTGGCCCTATCTTGGTATGTTAGTTTAACCCCACACATCGTACACGTGAGTGATCTTTCCAAATCATCGCCAGATGCCAGTGTTTGAAACCCGAGATTCTGCAGCTCGTGGTTGATTGAATGAAGATCTTTATGAGGAGCACTTTCGACCGTCAAATCATACACAGTAACGTTGACAATGATCACCCGTGTAACGTAAAAGTAGAAACGGAAAAAACTACACATATTTGCAAGAGTTAGTAAGGTATTGTTAGCTTGTTTAACAACTCAGTTTAACCAGATTAGTGAAAGAACGCTAATTGATTTTATCACATCAGGCGGCTATTCACAAAGGGACAGGGAGTAAATATATCTGGAAACAGTCACTGGTGACGACTGGCCAGCACCAAAAGCGGAAAAACTGCCTATGACATAGGTTTAGTTTTGCGCTGATTGGTTAAGAAAGTTGCAAACCTCCTGTCATTTTCACAGCCTGGACATTTTCTGTGTTCATGCACGATAATTCTCTGCTCTCTGTTTTGCATAAGCTTTGTATTAGGATCTGCTCGCTGTAATATGGCGGATGAAATTAGCGCAAGCCGTTGTTTAAAGGTACAGGTTGACATCCCAGAAACGTCTCTGGAAGATTTAAAACAGTTTGTCACCGAAAAGGGGGGAAGACTGATCGTTGGTGGTAAGTGTTTGTGTTGAGCTGTGTTGATGACAATCTATTAGCTGCTATTAGCAGCTATTAGCCGGGTAATTCATTTTAGCTGATTTTAGTGTAAACAGAGTTATTTTGCGGCATGAATAAGAAATGTTTAGGTGGCTAATGGTAAGAATCACAAACCGATTATAGATGATGCACAAACCTCGACAGCAGACGTGCCAGTTGCACCCAGTGTTCCACGTGGCACGGCGATGGTCGGAGACAGCAAGGATGAACGCACTGGAGATGGTCATCGCACGGTTCCCTCGACAGCTTCTACTGCCTGTACCGAAGCTACTGTCAGCCCAAAGGAAATTGCGAAACAGATTACAAGCTTGCTAAGCGATAAAGGAATACTTCAGCGCCTTTTTGCTGAAAAGGTGCTGAACAGATCCCAAGGATCGTTCTCTGATTATTTATCAAAGGCCCCCACCAAGATGCCTAAAACGCATAGCCAGGCAATTTGGTCCAAGTGAAAAGAATTCTTAGAGAGCGAGGAACAGCAGCAGGAGTTAATGCAGATGAAGACAAGTAAATATTGGTTAATGTCATTATTGTTGTATCATAAACAGAAATACAATTTAGCTAAACGCAGCTTTGTCGGCTTGCCAACGGCAGAAACATGCTATTTTTTTTATCACATTAAAACAGTAAAAAGCCATAGAAAGCTAGGTGAATTACACAGGTAACTTACGCTCATTTTATTTAAAGGTCATTTACTCAGTGATTTAGTTTATCCAGTATTCTGCTATTGCTTTATTTCTCCAGCATCAACATCCAAGGGTGCCAAGGCCCCATGTGGGGATAAAGGCATCAACCCGAGAAAGCGGTTTAGCGACATAGAGATCGCAACCTTAGATAATGTCTGTCACTAGCAAGGGAAAACCCAGCAAAGCTGTGATTGAAACGACAGCTAAGGCCTTGAAGCTGGATGAAAGACAGGTTAGTTAAAGCAGGTGAAAGCTGTACACTGTGTACACAATCCTGACACAATTCAATGGCATTGACTGATTGCCGATTATCTGAAATTCTAGATTATTAAGTCAGCTTGTGTTTGCTGATATGAGCAGCCGATTGATTAATCTCCATTTTTTCTGAGCATTGAAAGTTGGCCTGTGACCGACGTCATTTTGCGTCTAAGGCTAGACCTAGCGAGATTCACTGCTTATACATGGGCTCATATTGTCTGATACTGAGTGATCTTAACTCGCTGTTTTTTTCACTATCATGCGTAGGTTGCGGACTGGTACAACAACCATAGACGCAAGGAGAAGCAAGGGGCATACAAACCCGGCGAATTTAGCCAAGGAGAGGGAAATCTGGGGAAATGACTTGTAGCAGCGTGCATTTGTGAAATCTTGTTAAGCACTGATGAGAATAAATTGTCAATAACTTTGCTCGCTGTGATTTTCTCGCATTCTATCTAGTCTAAGTTTCCCGAAGGATCACTTCGAGTTCCCAGGGTCTGTCATCTTTCCGACTCGCGGGAATAAGAGGCCCTAGGGACTAGGCTGGTTTCGAGTTATGTTACAGGGCATGAGTTACCTCAGCAGTCTCAGCAGAGCTCAGCTAACACTAATCGATCATTTCTCAAGGTAATTTAAACATTCGATTCTGTAATGAATGGCAGACCCCTTTGTTGTTCAGTTTTTTATTCAACTTTATTGCCATACGGATTTACTTTAAAGCTGTTTACATTTTCGTGGCAGATTGAAAAATGTGTTTGAATTTTGGCGATAAAATCGATAATCAGTTGAAAATCTAGTGATTATCAACTTTTATCGACAAATTAAACTTGTGGATTGACAATTATCGACAAATATCGAGTATTATCGACTTATTGACCACGTTTTTGACTATCAAAATTATCGACATGTTACGTCCTGGGATTTCGCAAGCGTGGAATGACATTCCAGCGGAAATGATCACCGCCTCTTTCCTTAAGTGTGGAATAACAAACAATTTGGATGGATCACAAGATGATTTAGTTGACGATTCAACCGAGGACACTGATGAACTTGATGATTCGTTCATCGAAAACCTATTTGCTTCAGACTCCTAGTCGGATTTTGAAGGTTTCACAAACTGAACATTTTAATCGAATACATGCAGTGATACCCAAGCTACCGGTAGTGCTGCGAGTAGAAATATTCAGGTTAAAACATTTTAAATGTTTATTAACTGCTCTTATGGTAATATCAGTAAGTTGGGAATTTAGGTTTAAGAGCATAAGTTACGACATTTTTTAAACATTATATTGAGTAGAACATATTGTAAGTAGGTCTATAAGTGTATGCTTGGTACGTTCGTTGCAAACAGTTATAAGAAATAGTTGTAAATGCCTTGAGCAGTGAATTCTCAGTTCTAGTTGATTAAATAGAAAAAAATGAACTGTTAATAAATGGTCTTCGTTGTGAATTCTTTTTTTTTACAAAGAAGTGGTAAAAATTAGGGTGTGTATTATACACTGGTGCGCATTATACATGGGTAAATACGGTAATCTTGTGTCATGCTATAAACGTGAACCGATTAGATATTACCGGCGATTCATGCGGCTGGTTGGAAGGTGCGAGGGCGGCGAAGAACAAAGAATGTGTTTACTTTTCTGGCAAAGGGATATTTCCAAGTTCTGTGAATGTTGATGTTAGTGAAATCATAGCAGATTAAGCACTGCTATTCTTGCGAATCATCCTTATCCGCTGGTGCAGTTCCTCTGTTTTAACTGTCAATAAACTAAGAATTCATTGAAAAAATCACTAAACAAATTGGTGTGGGGTTCAAAGACTCCATTGTTAAATGAGCAACCCGAAAAAAAGTCTAGATTCTAGACAACTGGCATACGACTTGTGAAGTTATTGAATCAGGCGTTCTTTTCTCCTCCATCTTTCCCTGATCGATTTCGCTCACCCCCCTTCCCGAAAAGAACGCTTGATCGCAAGCTATGTTTGTTTGCACCTTTGACTAGCCTGCCAGCAAGCCCCAGGGGCATCGGAAGGCTTTCAATCCCCTCTGATGTTCTTAAGAGAATTGTCACCTCGAACTTTCGTGATATGAGTAATTTAATGTCTGTTTTCTTCCGATTGTTAAAAATGTCGTTTTGGGTACCAAAAAAAAGGTCAGCTATCATTTTCGGAAAGGCGATAAGACCTAAGGTACTTCGGATAGCCTAAAACAGCGTTTAAAAGGTAAGGTAAGGTAGGTAAGAAGTCGCACTCTGAGAGAGAGCTTGTTCGCAGGCTAGCCTGTGATAGTGTCATCCGATAAATATTACCCACGCGTGCTACTTTCCATGAGACTCACTATGAAAAACTGTATATAATTGAACTGACGAAATGATCCTCACACTTACTGGACAATTTAAGCAATTGTCACATATGCACTTGAAAAATTCAAGTGACTCCAACAGAACCCACGACCTCTGAAATGGTCTTTGATTGCATTCTTTATAATGCGAACAGTGCACGTGAGAGACACTCTTTCAGTCTAAGCAACACTGAGAAAGCAAGATCATGTCTGAAAGGACGAAAGACAATCTCAGAAGGCAACGCCTCATAAGCCAAGTCCTACAACCAACGACCAACAGGAATCGAAAATCGAGGACAAAAAGCTGACGGAGTTAAATGGGGAAATCGGCTACTTCGTCAAAAAAGGAACTCAATTTGTACCGGTAACCAACTTTTCAGTGGTGTGCACTGGTTATGTTACTGAAAACACTTCATGTGGAAGCTCCGACGGCTTCCTCTGTAAGGTCCTTCCTAAGAGTACTTTGCACAATGAGGAGGGCAGTCTAGTGGAAGAGAGGTTGGTCGCAACAAGCAATTAATGTTAATGGTCGCAACCGAAGACAGTTCCTCAGGCATTTTTTGTAGACCTTACCACGGTTTTAGGTCGCAATCTTGATGGGTATGGCAAAGCCTATAGGATTTACAGAGTTTATATGGGAAGGCGATGTCAACTGAATAACTTTGTCGCCATATAGTACCAGGCATTTGTAGCGTAGAGCGTGGAAACTGGGGATGAGAATTGCGACAATTGCTATTTCGGTCTTCGCTGAATCTTCACTGTGTCATGCCTTGTACGCTCATCATAAGCTTATTTCTACAAACATATATTGTCACTAGTCGAAGTATGAAAGGTTGTATAGACACTTTTCAGCTTTGAAAATAACATTGTAAAGCAAAAGTCAACATTCGATTATAAGATTTGAAATGATTGTAAGATGGGCGTATTAAAGAATGTCTGCTCGAGATCTGTGTGGGAAGGTAGGAGACCGGTAGATTGAATTCAGTTTTGTTACAGCAACAGAAGTTCTAAATTATTTGCTCAATAAACATACTGTAGCCTCCTGCAGAGACCATTGGGTCTCCCTCATTACGCCGTTACGTCATTAACTGTTTTACTAACAACCTTGTGGCAAGTTAAATGCAAAAGCTAAGCACGGGATTTGGGAGAGAACACCTACAAGGACGCTGTTGTTTTCACCATTCCGCCCACAAATTATTATTGCCTCCTTCACAGACGCTCTCAGGGCTTGTCATGCAATCCTACCCAAAGTATGTCTGCTGAAACAAACAGAACATTCTTTTCCCTTTGTTTACTTGGCAATTACTCAAGAGCCAGTTGGCGCAGATTCTACCTGTAATAAAAGCCAATCATAAACTGAAACGCACTGTTGCGGTTTACGTCAAATTGAAAGGAAATGCTTTTAAAATAATGAAACAATTTTCCTGGTACATTCCTAGAGGATTTCAGGTCATGCAAAATACACTATAGCTTTTCGTGGAGGAATAAAACAATCTGTTCTAAATGCCACGCATACTCGTTGAAACGACACTTGGTATGTGATTATTTGAAGTTTCAAAATGCAGACTAATTGCAAGGTAGGTTTCCAGTAGCCCCGAAAATGTCTGCATACGAATACATCCATTTTTCTCACCAAGTATATAAGGATTTATACTGACCATTTAAAATGTCTCACACACTCGTTGCAAGGCCACACTGAGTTTTGTTTCTTTTAACAACAAGCGCTAAGCTCTCAAGAGGCCCAAAGTCTGCTTCCCCAATCTGGAAGTGCTATGTGATTGATTTAAGTAAATATCTGTTTGTTTCACCAGACATTCATGGGGACAAAAGATTCTCCTTCCCCATTTCTACCAGCTATGTAGCCTAAATGCCAGATAACTAAGCCTGCTCTCCTTTGGGCTCAATATCCCCAAGCAAACTTTCCTTATTAAATTGACTGTTGAGCCAGCTGGACGGCCAATTTGTTGCAGTTATACATAGACATTGTTAATCTTTTTATTATATTTCATTCTATTAGTTTTAAAACACAATATTATCTCACCTGTAGAGAGATGTCTACACAAACAGGAATTGTGTCAGCCTTCAATTCCAAAAAGTTGTGGACTGTTCCGTCAAAGGATCAATACTTGCCTCCATATTTTAAGAGGTTGTGTGATACTTAAAGGAGAGCAACCCACGGTAGTTGTTTCCTGTGGAGGTAATTGGATGTCCTAGTCTTGTTTCATAGTAGCACTCAGGAATATGTATAGGTAATGGCATGACCTGTAGAGGTATTTGGCAATAATACCACGTGTGATATTTCCAAAATACCACGAGCCGTGAAGCGGCAAGTGGTATTTGGAGAATTTTGAAATATCACGAGGCGGTATTACTGCCAAGTACCACATACAAGTCATGCTATTATTTGTTTATAATGGAAGGCAAGAAATTTTTGCTGTTATACCACTGCTCTTATACCATTTGTATAGGTAATAGCATGACCTGTAGTGGTATTTGGCAATAATACCGCGAGTGATATTTCAAAATTGCCCAAAATACCACGAGCCGCAAAGCGGCGAGTGGTATTTGGAGAATTTTGAAATATCCCGAGGCGGTATTATTGCCAAATACCACGTACAAGTCATGCTATTATTTGTTTATAATGGAAGACGAGAAATTTTTGCTGTAATGCCACTGCTGTTATACCATTTTTGCTGTAATACCACTATTACGTGGAAATGGCGATACTATCGACCAATCAAATCTCCAAAATTTCTTGGCTTATATTATAATTGCTGTTATACCACTATTACGTGGAAATGGCGATACTATCAACCAATAAAATCTCCAAAATTTGTCAGCTTATATTATAAGATAATGTTATATACAACACCTCATCATGCAGTTTTTGCCCTATTATCTGACAAGTGGTGGCTTATGAGAGGTTTAAAACAAAACGAAATTTCAAACTTTTAGCTCTTACTAAAAGTGGTTGTGGTCACCTACCACAGGTGATTGCCTACAAGAGGTTCCAAATATAATGATTTGAGTTCGAAACTTTTGGTATTTTTGACAACTGTCTGCTGAGGAGAGGTGGCCGCATCCTGAGTTTGCCTGTATAATTATTTTGTTTTGCTGGGTTGTGAGTTTTAAACTAAGTCTTGTATTCCTTTTTAACATACATGTATGGATAATGTTTTAAATTTTCAGTGTATTGGTCTCAAACAGGGTAGTGACCCACCTACCTGGGCTATTGGATCTAACCTCCATGTCCATGTACTCGATGGAGTTGCTTTCAGAGTACAAGAAAATGACTCTGCTTATGCTGTTCTTGGCAGTGAGTTGACACCTTTGCCTATGATAAACATCAAAGGTTTGTGTACCATAGTGGCCTTGGTGTGTGTGAAAATTAAGGGTTAAAGATAATGCGTAGGGAAAATGAGTGAGGTAGCAAGGGATTTAACAAAGTCTGCAAGCTCCAGTAAATCAGATTCATTTTGTCCTTAGTAAGAAAATGAAGCATAAATTTTGCTTAAACAAAGCATGAAGAAGCATTGGTGTCATAGGTTTGGGTAATGTTCAATGGCCAGTAATTAAAAACATAATATTATTATTCTAGCACAGCCTGTGGCTAGTGAGCCATGATAAACCAGTTATAGGGTTAATCTTTAATTATACTGTGATTTTGCCAAAATTAAGCTTAAAGACTCTCTATCGACCGGCATACATTGCGCGCGTCACCGGAGGTTTCGTGGTCTATGAAACCTCCATTTTCTCCGTGGAAGACTATCGTCATCTCCAATCTCTTTCAATCGGAAGCATCCATCAGCATTTATCGCCATTCGCTAACTTGTATGTGTAGATTGATCATCGCTCCCGCCATCAAGAAGAATATTTGGTGCTACATTGGTCGTTATCTCGATTTTTAAGAAGAAACTCGACAGTCCGTAAACGATGTAAATTGAGCAATGGCGGCTGCGAAGAAACCAGGCGGTAGGCCAAAGAGGCCAGAGGCTCTCAAGAAGATTTATTTGCGGCAATCGGTTCATGAGCAGTGGAGGAACAAAAAAGATTCATTGGGATATTCAAAGCTGACGGATAGCGAGTTTGCCGAAGTATTATTGCAGTAAGTGATGACCGATCCTCAATCGTATAATTTTTATAGTCAAGCTTATCAAGATCTTACGTGTAAAAAATGCTAAAATTAGTTTTCTTTTTTAACCAGTACTACATTTCTCTTTTATTTGCTTGTAGTGCCTCATGTCCTGTAAACGGGATCGTATCTGGAAACAACCCCACTACTGATTCTAACTTAGGGAATATGTCTTCAGGTAGTCTTGAAGGTGAGGAATCATGATGATTCCTTTTGTTGTTAGCACAGTCTACTGGCTATAAACAGTTTACTTGATGGCTTAACTGTCTTTGCCAAACAAAGTTCAGCAGCAATTTCGTTTTCAAGTGGAATTAATGTTAACCATAAGCGTGTATTAATTTTTCTCTCCAAACTTTAGGTCATTTCCCAGCAGTGTTTTCCTCAACTCCTGCCAAGAGAGCAAGAACACAGCCCCCCCTTTATTCACCCTCATCTCTGGATATGTCCTCGAGGTAAGCTTTGGGAGTTCAAGTTTAAGTGATAAAGAGAAAAGTTCAATAAAAAGTCTTTCTGGAAACAAATCACATTTGTATTTTGTAGAAAATAATTTTCACATTTTTCCCTTTTTTCTCTCAGTAGCTATGTGGATGTAACAGGCACTTCCTCTGTAGGGTTGGAACCTGTAGATCCTTTTTCAGTGACGAGAGTTGGAAATGACACCAACCCATTTGTTGCGTCATCAAATGATCATAATAGTAATGATGACGAAGAGGATGATAACAGCAGTGGTGATGATGACATCCAAGAATTTAATGAAAGGTGTTCTTTTAACCTCAGCTCTATTTTTATTACATAAAAAGTTTTGAAAATTCTGACTGATTACAGTTGGGGTACTAAAAGCAGTCTGCCAACGAGTAAACCATCATGCAAGTATGTTTATCATTTGTTGTGGTTTATTTGGCTCCTGGTAATATATATATATATATATATATTTTTTTTTTAAGGCTGTCAAGGATAATACTTGACCTTGGAGACGATGATAGCAATAGCAGTGATAGTGGTAGCAGTGACTTTGAATCAGGCTTCGAACAAGACCAGACTTTGGACCTGCCATCTGCACCTACAGATAACAAGTATGTAAATTATTATTAGTGTCTCTTCACGGATTATCATTTACTGACAAAATTACATATGGAAGTCAACATCTGAACAATAGTGGATATAAATTTGTATATGTAATTGATGCACAGTTCGCATTAGTTCTTCTGTCTGCTTTCAGTGAATATTTTGTCCTTAACCTTTCGGGGAAGGACGACAATGCTGTGCCACCACTGGAAGACAATGACGAAACAATGAGTGTCATTGAACCAGAAATGGATAAAACTGAGTACCATGAGGAGACTGTTGTTGAGGGAAATTCAAGCCCTGGTCCTGGTCCCCAGTCATTGCAGGAAGTATTGGCCAATGTTTATGCTCATGAAGAACCTGTCAAAAGAGAGCTTCGACTGTCAAATAAACAGAAGGTTATTGTAACTGTTGACAAATTGAGAGAACTGATTCCTGGCATTTGTAAAGTCTGTGAAGAAGCTATCACTGTAACTGAAAATATTTCTGGTGCTGTGTTGTCAATTAAGTGGAACTGTTGTAATGGTCACTCTGATTCATGGAGTTCCTCTGATGTACTTACTGTTAAGAACAACCAGAAAGTCTATGTCAACAACTTGCAACTTTTGGCAGCAATATTGCTAAGTGGAAACAATTTCACAAAGTTTGATTTGCTTGCCAAGTTTTTAAGCTTGGAGACTATATCTGAATCAGTTTTCTATAGAAGTCAGAAAGTGTATTGCTGTCCAGCTATCCAGAACATGTGGGCCAATGTGAAAACTGCAGTCCACAGTTATTTGTCATCATCTGGGGTGACTGTTGCTGGAGACGGCCGGAACGACTCGCCTGGACATACTGCCCGTTATTGTGTATACACATTAATGGAGGAAAGGACAAAGATGGTAGTGGACATTGAGGTCATAGATAAGAGAGAAACAGGAGGAAAGTCAGCGGCCATGGAAAAATTAGCCATGTCAAGGCTTTTGCAAAGATTGAAAGGGGTCTTGACCATAAGTCATGTTGTGACAGATGCCTCTACATCTATCAAAGCTCTAGTGAGAGAGATGAAAGGTACGTGGATTTCTTTCTTTTCTATAACTGTTATCTTGCTCTTCCATGCTACTGGTTATTTTGCTAAAAATTGTACCTAGGTGCAACCTCTTCTTGAGTCATTTGTTTGGATCAGAGGGGAGGGGGGAGGGGCAGGATTGTGGTTCTAAGGGTGGTAAATATAATAATTGCCATTGGGATACTTACAACTGATTATTTAACGGTACGTAGTTATTTTTGTAATGAAGTATTCATGCACCGTAGTTATCATTATGAACATGCTTTCATGATTGTTTTGGAGTTGTAGGTCATTTGTTGTGTAAGGTTTTTCTTTATAAAGTGAGGTGCATTTCTCTGCATTCTTTTTTGCATTTTGTTGCTGTTTGAAGAAAGGCAGTATATATGTGTGCTAACTCATTGAGTAGATTCAAAAAACTTATTCTTATTGTAGAACGACATGCGGAACTGAAAGACGTTATTCATGACTTAGATGTCTGGCACAAATCTGCAAAGCTTGTCAAGGCTTTGACTGATGTAAGTAATGGCTTTGCATATTGGTTCTCCCAACAAGAGTAATGTAAATGATGTATCAAAATGTTTATTATATTTGCAAGAAGTAAGAGAAAGACCATTTTTATTTGTTTCACCACTGTAAATTACACTGCTTTTAATTTGATTCAGGCTTCGAATCTAAAGGACTGTGGGGTGATCCGAGACTGGATTGAACCCATCAGGAACCATTTCTGGTTTTGTTGTCAACAAGCAGAAGGACATGTCACTACTCTCAAGGTATTAATTTGATAGAATTATTATGCCAAACTCTTTTAGCCTGCAATATGCTCATCCTTCCTATAACTTTTACACATTGTCGACTATACGAGAAGGATAAGCAATGAAAAACCCACACCTATATTTAATAGTATGCTTTTGGAGTGTCAATGAAATACATACATGTAATGACATTATTTTTTTGTTTACCTAATTTGTAGAACATGTGGTTTGGCATTCTACACCATGTGGTTGGGGAACATGAATGGCATGATGGGCAATGTTCCCATGGACCACTTGCAGCTGCAGAGACTGGCAAGCAGCTGATTGCTAAAGACTCTAAAGCAATGGAAGCATTGCGAAAAGTTGTCATGGATAAAAGATGGATCGAAAGCCTCATTTTCTATGTTTGGTTCAAGTAAGTAGTACAAAACGTTTTTCTAATTTGTCCCGGCCTGTGCATGGAGAGTGGCAGCCACACGCATTAGCACACACTTGAAATAAATCACTTGCAAACTGCTTTTTTGTGACCTTTGGTTTGGGGGCAGGGGGGGGGGTATTGAGTACCCAATAATTAATTTAGTACAAAGGTTGAAAAAAATTTTTAGTAAAAAAATATATTTCTCAAGGACTTGTGCTTCATAAACTGTATGGTGTCCATTCATGTGTGAAATTGATGTATCATTTCAGTTACTGCAACTCTCATTCTGTTCTGTATTCTGGATCTGTAGGCACACAAGCTTCTTGGAGAACTTTAATAGCATGATGCTTAAATATGCCCCAAAAAGAAATTATTTTGAGTGAGTACTGTAATTAAAACACTTCTTTTTATTCACGTTGTTGAACGTGAACAGTAAAGTATTGTTTTATGTAATGAATTCATTATGGTAATAAAATTTTTATATTACTTTGATTACAGTCATTGTCAGCAGCTACAAAATGGACAGATTCATATCCTCATTTCAATAAATAAATAAATGACATCTTTTCATCATGCAATCCCTGCAGTAAAAATCCAGAATTGTTTTTAGTAATAATTATAAAGCAACATGAACAAGGGAACATTTGATAACGAAGCTCTCTTCAAGTTGTATTGCCATCTGAAACAAAATGTACTGTCGTGTTAGATTAACAACCTTCCAGATTTCAATTCAACCAAATTTTGAATTCCATCATAAGAATGTTCCAAATTCCAGATGGAAGAAAAGAAATTTAGCATTGTGGATTCTGTTTAATGGGGCAGAACCAAAACTTAGGGCACTTACCATTAGTCAGAACTGGCTGGCCGGTCCGGAGGGTTCTTTTTTACAAGATTTTTGCACAAATCCACCACAACAGTGTATGGTACTAGTGCATTGACTGATTTGACAGGACAAATCTGACTAACCATGGAATACATGTTTACGAATATACCAGTCTGGCCGGCTGGTTCTGACTAATGGTAAGCGCCCTTGGAATATAAAAGGAACAGGCAACTAATAAAGATTTGCGCCTTGTTATATTGCCTTGGAATTCCCCATTCGCTCAGTGAGAGGCATGTCCTGGCAATCATGGTAGTCGTATAAACTGTAGCAAACCAAGTCTAAAAGTTGTTTGCAAGATGCATACAACTACCATGATTCCCTGCATGCAAGTCTCATGGGTGAATTGGGCATTTCCACACTACTCTGACCTAAAGCCCACGTACACGTTGTCTG
Organism: Astreopora myriophthalma; assembly: GCA_014634185.1. Classification (NCBI taxonomy): domain Eukaryota; kingdom Metazoa; phylum Cnidaria; class Anthozoa; order Scleractinia; family Acroporidae; genus Astreopora; species Astreopora myriophthalma. Next base: position 3,806,550 of record BLFK01000010.1, read on the forward strand.
GGGCAGGATAATTCTGTCGCACCTTTTTCACAGCGCAAGATGGAATGACTCTTCTGTTGCCCTTGCCTAAATACCCATGTTCCCATAAAACAAATTGCCTGTATGCAGCTTTTCTGAAACTGGCCATTGAAAAGTCCAGGGGCTCCACCCTTATATCACATCTTGCTCTAATTGCCAGCTCAAGGACATGTCGGTCAGTGCAAAGAGTATTGAACAGTTCATATGAGGTAATGCACTCCCTTCTCTGGCAACATTTATTTTCTTCTGGGGTGGGCATCTGAATGCAATTCCCGCAAATACACCATCTTGGAACTGCATTATTTACTGGGCCTGGTTGCGGGTCATCGTCGTTGTCGTCTGCTAGAAGCCCTCTCGCGAAATCAAGACTTCCACGGCCGTTGTTTATCATCAGGATGAGCAATCGTCTCCGCTGTCCCTCTTCCAAGTCGTCTATGAATGTCTGGTTTTCAAAATGAAAAAGAGATAGTTTTCATACAGCTCAATCTCAGCCGAAAAATGACCTTCAGGCCAGGTAAGACAAATTTTAGATCAACGATGTGTGCTATATTATATTTTATTATATTTTACCTCGATTTCCTCCCTTGCGTTTTCTATATCTCGTCTTTGCCGTTCCATTGAATTCTGCGACAAGCTCCCAGGTGCTGCTGTTTGAAGATTCTGTCATATTGCAATTGAAATGTCGTAAATACTTCGGAAGCGGAGACTAAAAAGTCATTGGTAAAACAATCACATTCCAGTTTTGGGCTACACAAAGAAAACTCTTACCATGTTCGCACATGGTTTTCGGGACGTCCCACATTTGCATTGTCCTGTGACACATGATAAATTGGCCGTACGGCATGGACAACCACGGTTGCTTTCAGTCTTTCTCTTTGTCTTGCACGCTGAATTGCATTTACAGTAAGTCCTATTTGACTCTGCTTAGCCTTCAGGCTCAACTTCTTCTGGTTCAAGATCTGCAATCTTGACATGAATGAAAAGCCGCGCGCGTGAAGGTACGTTCTTCGATCGCGACGGTAAACTAGCTATGAAAGCATATTGAGGCTTCATATCATCTAAAAAAAAATCACTTACCACACTCCCATAATTGTTTACCCGTGGTCCCGGGCCCTCTTGCCCCGAAAAATCAGCCTCAACTGAGCTATTCGCCCTGTCCCCAGTTATAGCCGCCATCTTGGATTGATCTGTGAGTCGGACTCGGAGTTCATCAAAACAATAACAAACGCGCGCAATGTATGCCGGTCGACAGAGAGTCTTTAATGAAGGATTGCAGTTAGATAATAGTTAGTTTTTTAATATATATATAGTTATTTATTATGCATCATTCAAACTGATAGAACCTTTGGTACGTGTATGGATATGAAGTACAGTGTTAATCAAACAGAGAATGAAAGGAATAAAGTTCCCACTTGTGGGCACTTCTGGACAAATTTCCGCTATAATGCAGGACAATGTGGACCTCTCTTGTTTCAGATATTATCTTTGTGGGCGCAATAGTTTACAATGAACATTTAGGAATGTAAACAAACAGGATTTATACTTTGAGGGCCAGCCTAGAGCTTGTCTCCTAAAATACAGATATTCATATCTTTTCAGTACTAAGCTGTTAAGAAAGTAATGTGACAATTTTAGGCAATGTACTAAGATTGACATTTTCTAAGGTCCCCTGAATATCTGTCAAAGAGAAAATAGTGGAACAATCACAGTTCATGTGTTTTGTAGTGCTCTCAAGGACAAGGTTAAGAGATCCCGTAATGTGCTCTTAGACCCCCAGCGATTATTTTTGATTACACTCTGCATTTCCATTTCAGATGATGATAACCTTGATGGAGGCGAAGTTTTAAGAGAAATCATTAAAGTAGAGCAAGAGTTTATGGGGAACAACTTTGTTCCAGCTGTTCTTATGATAGGTGGCATGGGCCTTGCTTTACATTACGAAGAACTGGCCATGAAATATGATGGGGCTCCACTCATTATGGCCTGTGGATTGCCTGTTTCTGGCAAATCCTTGGCTGTGTCAATAGCCATGGCCATAGTAGGAGAGCATACAAGCATCAGAGGTTAATATTTCATCTACCTGCAACTACCTTAATGATAGAATACTGACCAAAGAAAATAAAAACCTCAAGGCTAATAACACCTGGGTGCCTCTTTCAAATGCAAGGTCCATTTTATTGATTTATGATACTGATTGATCCTAATGGACCTTTTTTTTATATGTCATGCAACATCAACAATTATTTTTTTGTATTTTAAACATAAAATACCATCTCCATAGATCAGTTTATAATGCCGATTGTACTAAAATTATACAATTTCATAAGAATCTGTTGCAAACTGGTGAAACTATGGGACCTTTACAGTATTAACAGCTCGTTGTTTCATGTCAAGTCGTAACTAATCCATGCTGCTTTTTTGCCAGTTATCTTTTGCGGTTTCATCTCCCATCTGATTTGTCATGAAACAACCAACATTCCAGAACTTTTCTCTGGTGTTCATGGGTTTACAGGAAGACTGTACATTGCCAAATATTACAAAGAAATGTATGCCATGGGGCAAGTGTGACATCGGTAAAAAGGTCTATTTTTTCTTCCATTTCTTCTTAGAATGTACCCAAGCAGGCATCCTGAAGTTGTCTTGTTCACGAGCTTTGCCATTCTGGTGGGATGATGTTTCCAATTTAAATACACTGGAATCTCTGGCAGTGCAAGCCTATAACCAGGTGATACAGTCAATAAAAATGGTCTGATCTACAGTCATTATGCTTTTCTGACTCTTGAATTTCTTCTTTTTACATGTATAAATAATCAGTAGGTGATAAGGAGAAATTTTCTAGGATAAATTGGCAACCATGCAATTAAACCTCTCACAAGCTTTCTAGTGCTGAAGTTCAAAATGAAATCAGGTTAAAGTAAATCCATTGTAATTTGATTATCAGTTTCCTTTGTATTCTATGCCTAATCATGTAAAGCAAATTCAAACTAGGTGTGAGACACTAATGTTTCTGAATATGGAGATCAGACCAATTTACCTTACCAGGATATGAACTCTCTATATGGTCCCTTATAGAAGAAAACGTCACAAAAAAAAATAATAAATAAATAAATGGCAGATCACGAGGAGGCTTTGTCCTTGGTTTCAAAACTGCTCTCAAGCAAGGCATCAAATTAGTTTCAGCCAATGAGAATTTCATATGGGCCAAACTTGATAAACATTTTTTCAATATAGAGCAGATAATCTTTTTATGGCTATCCACACACCCCTTCGTGTCTCCCCCTATTTCAACTCTGACATTTTTACTAATCTTGAATGAGACATTACTAAATTTATTACAACTGTAGGACTTATTATGCTGGTAGGTGACCTCAATGCCAGGACAGGTTTTGATTTAGATTCTGTTACTACCAATCATTGTATCCACATACCTGATGTAAATCTTTCGCAAAACCATAACGTAAGAAGGAGAAGAAATTATGACTCCCAAATTAATGAACACAGAAAGTCTTTTTGACCTGAGAATCATGAATGGCATAATGTCCAGAGACTCTTTCGGAAAGATAACTTATCACTCTCCCAAAGGAATCAGCGCGGTAGACTACTTTAATTTGTTGTTACCATTAGTCATGAACTGATAGATTTAATCAGAAATTTTATTGTAAAAGAACCAACAATTTTCTCGGATGATTTTCGACTCGTCTGTTGGTTACACCTTTCTCTACGAGCAGCCTCTTCCGCCATCACTGGTCAACCAAAAGTAAAAACCCTTGATATTGCTAAACTACGTTTACTCTTTTCGACTCATATATTTTAATAAGTTTTAGTGTTAATAGTCCCAAAGGCAAACAGCGAAAAATGAAAAGGCCTTCATCCCAAGGTCAATACCAATGATGACAATGAACCCTCGATGCATCTTTGGGTACAGAAAAGGGAAGGTGGACAAAGAAAAGATATCAAGGTAAAAACCAAGATTATAATAAATGTTATTATTGTTCAAGAACTAACATTTAAAACGGTTGATTTTCCATAGTTACCTGTGGGTATCCAATGATGAAATTTTTAATGCAGTCACTCATATCATCACAAGGGCAACATTTTGACATTTTGTATAATACTATATTTGTCATAAGCAATTTCCCGAGGGTGTTTGCCAGGTCCCAAATTTTACTTGGTATGGCCTGTGTGACTTAAAACTTCAACATTTATTTTGTTACTGACTTACGGCCTTTTTTACTACTGATTTTGTACCTAAGACTGTTCTGTGTTTGAGGTGACATTAGTTATTAAAAGTAGTTTTCCTGTGATTGTAGGATTTTCTCAAGGATTGCCACAATTCCTTTCAACGAAATCAGTGGGATCCAAACGTTACAAGGAAGTCTTTCTTTAAGGGCAACCTTGCAACCATTATTAAGCAAAGCTGTGCTGAGTATTGGCACTCTCCTTGAACTTGGAAAAGAATTCCACATCATGCAAGAAAGTGATCTTTTCAAAGAGATCTGCACAATCCTGGAGGGATCTAGTATGGACATGCAGTCACAGCTGAACTATGCACTCTTGCTATTTTCCACTGGAAAGGTATGATAATGATATTCATAGGCTTTGAAAGAGATTTTAAAGTATAGGGAGAATGCGAGAAAGCATATGAGTACAGATTGTATGGAACCTACAGTTTTTCTCTGTTTATCAGAAACTGTGATGGGTTACAAATGTTCCAACACTACTAATAAGGCAGGAATTTTTCTCCACCTATAATTTTTCCAACCTCTATGTGTAGTGCACTGTCAATTTCGATGCAAGCTCCACAAGCGAAGAAATGCACCTGTTACAGTTTGGAAAATACTCACACTTGGAATGGTTATGCACACAAGCATATAATTATAATAGCCCAAGATGAGGTGAACTGTGTACACCTAATTCTATCTTGTCATCAGTCTTCCTCACTACGGAGTCACATGAGAAGCGCATGCGCGTTGCCGATCAGTGTGTTTGCGTTTCGCTGACAGTTTCACGTTGTGAGTATTTCAATCTTTAAATCCTTACAAATCTGCACCATCACCGGGTTTTTCCATCTTTTACATACCTGGAGAGGAAGGTAAGGCTATATTCTAAAACTTACCAGACTTTTTCTTCCACAGCTCGAGCGATTCCTTCCCAAAATGTCAGATGAAAACACAGCAATGTCGGGCGATGTGCACGGCACCTCCGACAGCTTTTCAAGCAGGGAAGATCCACCTAATCTCAATAACCAAGATCTTGCGTTATCTCTAGATAACATAAACAGCAACATGGGGAAAATGGCTAGTCTTTTAGCTAAATTGTGCGAAAAGCCAGCCCCTAAAGAATGCCCACCGGGCTTAAAGAGACAGTCAACATCTGCCGTATCGGATAATTCAGACTCTGAGTCTGACGAAAACTTTCACAAGTCGGGCAAACGACGGCGACAGTCTAGCCCCTCGGATGATAATATCAGTCTTCACGCTAGTGACAATCTGGACGACGCAGATGACATTAAAATGCTCACCGAGTGTTCAAAGGCCACCGGCCAAAAAGAGCGGGAAACCCCCGCCAAGGAGACACAGCTCCTCCAAGACTGTGCAAATAGTCTTGATGAGGATGACGCCACCGGCGACAAAATCCAGCAAGAGTTAGCTGATATTGCTCTAAAACGATGGGGCAAGAAGCTGTCCTCCGACAAAATTAAAAGTTTCTCAGACAAATATAAACAGCCTCAGAACTGTTCTGACATAAAGGGTATCAAAGTCAACCCTGAGATATGGAGCCAATTAAATGCCAAGAAAAAGAAAGTTGACCTGAAGATCTCAAATTTGCAGCAGGTCATCCGCAAAATCACTTTTGCTACGTTACAAACGACCAATGTGCTTGTTCAAAATCCCACTGGTCTAGAAACCAACAAAATAATGGCTAAACAAGTTGACACCATTGCAATGCTGGGGCATGTAAATACACAGTTAGCCCAGCTGCGAAGAGATGAAATCAAACCATCACTGAAGGCGGAATATTCTGCTATTTGCTCAGCTGAAGTGCCCATCACTAGTAAATACCTTTTTGGGGACGACCTGGCAAAGCAATTGCGAGATGCCAAAGAAGCTAGCAAAATTAGCCATTCCTTTGCATCCTCATCTAAGAATGGTCCCTTTAAAGGGAAACAGCAAACCTCAAACCATCATGACCATTACTCTAAAGGTCCTAAAAGAGATTTTTTATGGAAAGGCCAAAACCGGCATTACAAAAAGAAAAAATTGCCGAACACCGACAAGAAATAATGGGACAACTGCTTCAAATAAAGAACAGGGTAAGTGTTTTTGGAAGTTTCCTGCCCAACCTGGTGAATTATTTACAAATGTTATGCCATGCATTTAAGGCTGGGCAGGTGGCTGCTCATTTTACAGCTTGGAGGACTCTCACTAATGACAAAATCCTCTTATCTGATGTTTTGGGAGCAGCTGTTGAGTGTATTGCCACCCCTGTTCAACACAAATTGCCTAATCAAATCTTCTCAGAACATGAATATCCCATTGTTCGTCAAGAAGTGCATAAGCTGCTTGAGAAACGGGTCATTACAAAGGTGTCACCTATATCTGGGCAAATTTTGTCTAATGTATTCCTTTGTCCTAAGAAGGATGGGACCCATCGTCTTATACTAAATCTCAAGAGGTTTAATGAGTCAGTGAATCATTATCATTTTAAAATGGATTCACTTTCTACCATAACCAAATTAGTTTCCCAAAATTGTTATATGGCTTCTGTTGACATGAAGGATGCCTATTACTCTATCCCCATTCGATCTTCAGATCGAAAATTTTTGCGCTTTATCTGGGAGGGAGAGTTATATGAATTTACCTGCCTTCCTAATGGGTTGTCATGTGCTCCCCGTATATTTACTAAAATTCTGAAGCCCCCTCTATCTACTCTGCACAAACAAGGGCACATAGCTGTGGCACATCTTGATGACCTTTACCTACAAGGGCAAACCTATGAGAAATGTGTCCTAAATGTTATAGACACTACAGTCCTGCTGGATAAATTAGGCTTGGTTGTACATCCAGAGAAGTCCACTTTCATACCCACACAAGTACTTACTATCCTAGGGTTTGTAATAAATTCAGTGACAATGACAATACAACTGACCAGGGAGAAAGCTACTAGCTTACAAAATGTCTGTACTGAATTACTAGAAAACTCTTCCCCTTCTATTAGGGAAGTAGCAAGTGTTATTGGGAAAATAGTTTCTAGCTTCCCTGGGGTCATGCATGGAGCTCTTTACTACCGCCACCTGGAAAAAGATAAATCCCAAGCCCTTATTAGAACAAAGGGTAATTTTGATGACTTGATGTCTTTGTCTCCTCATGCTAAATCTGAATTACACTGGTGGATTCAACATGTGGGAGATGCGTACAATGTAATCAACCACCCACAACCCCAGTATCAAATAACAACAGATGCTTCCCTAATGGGTTGGGGGGCAGAATTTTCAGGGGTGTCCTCAGGAGGAAATTGGTCCCATTCAGAATCTAAACACCACATCAACTATCTGGAAATGTTGGCTATTTTGTTGGGGCTCCAAACTTTTGCTAAAGATAAGAGCGATACACATATCAGAATAATGTGTGATAACACTACAGCAGTGAATGTGGTTAACCACATGGGAACAAGCCACTCAGACTCTTGCAATTCTGTGGCTAAGGAGATCTGGGAATGGTGTATAGATCGCAAGATCTGGCTTAGTGCTGCACATATTCCTGGAAAACAAAATCTTATTGCGGACTTTGAATCCCGCAGAAACCAAAGAGCATCTGAGTGGAGGCTTGACAGGGCGTCACTAATTTGTGCTCTAGAGAAGCTAAACTTCAAACCTGATGTAGATTTGTTTGCTTCTCGTATAAACCATCAGTTCCCACATTATGTGTCTTACAGACCAGACCCAGAGGCTACTGCAATCGATGCATTTAGCCTGAATTGGTCAAACCTAAATTTTTATGCTTTCCCTCCATTTAGTGTTATTCCAACAGTGTTAAACAAGCTGATGACAGAGAAAGCACAGGGGATTTGCGTGCTCCCGGATTGGCCTACACAACCATGGTACCCAAGAGCTCTCCAGCTACTCAAACAAAACCCAGTGTATCTAAAAGCCAGGAAAGATCTACTTCAACTGCCCAGCCATCCCAAGGAAAATCATCCAATCTGGCACAAGCTGAACTTCCTCGTATGTCACTTATCAGGGAGGGACTAAACAAATATGCTTTATCACCTGCAGCAAAAGACGTACTTATGGCTTCATGGAGAGAAGGCACATCAAAGCAGTATCACACGTACCTTAGCAAATGGAATCAGTACTGTCGGGACAAAAACATTGATGTTTTTCAGCCTGGAGTAACAAATGGCATTGAATTTCTCGTTTTTCTTTACAAATCAGGTTTAGGATACAGCGCTATAAACACGGCGCGTTCTGCACTCTCTTCCATACTTGTTTTGGAAGATGGAGTTAAGTTTGGGGAGCACCCGTTAGTAGCTCGTTGCATGAAAGGGGTTTTTGAGTTAAAACCAGCTTTGCCCAAATATTCTGAAATTTGGGACGTTAATATTGTGTTAGGCTATTTGAGAGCTGCTGCACCTTTGAGATCCTTATCTCTTAAGCAGCTTACTCTAAATTTGACCATGTTACTTTGTCTCACTACGGGACAGCGTGGACAGACTATACATAAGTTTGATGTCAATTACATCCAAGAAATGGATGACCGCTACAGAATAACTATTTGTGAGAAACTAAAACAGAGTAAGCCTGGACGACACCTGGCACCCATTGATTTACTCTCTTTTCAAAGTGACAAGAAACTTTGTGTAGTAGAACATCTTAAGGAATACTTACAGCGTACGAAACAGTTGCGAGAGGACCACTCGCAGTTATTGATAAGTTATGTTAAACCTTTTAAACCTGTGTCCAAAGATACCATTTCCAGATGGGTTAAGCAAGTGTTAGAGTCAGCAGGGATCGACATTAACAAATACTCTGCTCATAGCAGCAGAGCTGCATCAACATCCAGTTGTAAGGCTAAAGGTCTAAGCCTAGCAGTGATTATGCAGAGTGCAGGGTGGTCTAATTCTAGTACCTTTGCAAAGTTTTATGACAAGCCTGTTGACACTGCCTCAGTTAATTTTGGTTCAGTGCTGCTGAACCCAGACACGCTTTGATCTGTTTGAACTGTATCATTCTTTCTCGAGTTCGGGAATAAACACTATCTACTGTTATGAGTTGTTCGTAATGCAGGACTTTGAAGTCTCATGTGACTCCGTAGTGAGGAAGACTGATGACAAGATAGAATTATCAGATTAAACGAGACTTACTTGTAAGTTGAAGTTTGATCAAGATTCTGTCTTGTCATCAGTCCGGAACGAAGGAGTCACATGCCCTCATGTACCCTCCCTCCCGTGTCCTTCGTTCCTTTTTCTCCTGCACTACTCACGTTGAATACTGATCGGCAACGCGCATGCGCTTCTCATGTGACTCCTTCGTTCCGGACTGATGACAAGACAGAATCTTGATCAAACTTCAACTTACAAGTAAGTCTCGTTTAATCTGATAATTTAATTTGATTTTTACTAGATTCTAGAAAAGCTGGGCCTTGAGGAATATTTCACCCTTGGTGAAGACTTATTTTTTGAATGCCATCTTACCCGGTGTGCATGGGTTGCTCAATGATGGAGAGTCTGCCACGAGCCTTGAGCCACGAGTCTATAGTCCTGAGGAGAAGCAAGAGTTCGATTCTTTGATTGAGGAAATAGTTATGCAATGCACAGCATCAACACACCAGGTTATTGTTGACTACTTGATGTGTTACCCTTTCACTATCTGCATGTAGACTCAATTTTCTGAAATAAAGGATTATATAGGTTTTTGTGTTGAAATTGTTTATAGAGCATTAATCTGGTAGTTTTTACCTAGACATGTATGTGTGCACACTATGACAGCAGGAACCTACAAACAGCATCTAAACCAGCCAATTATTATTACTGTACAATGCATAATGTGACCTTTAAAAACTACTGCAAACTCTAATAATAGTAAACAGACTGCTTCATATCAAAATGCTAAGAGATAAGTAGTGCAAATCCAATGTGTTGAATTTCATTTTATGATTTCGTTATTCAATATTGAAGCACCTTTCATAGCTGAATTTGTAAGTGCTTGTTACTCATCATTTTCCTGCTTTGTGTTTTCAGGTAAAAGGTTTCTTCCTCCCAAAGGCTACCATGGAAACCAAATGTAAATGTGGTGGCGTTTTTTCTGACTGTCGGGCAATTTGCAGGCTGCCTGCATATTCAAAGGTTACTGCTGCCCGGAGAACTCCTAAGAAAGATGGATGAGGATGAGGGATGTACTGTGTAACCTTTGTAAACTACCATAATCAAGTTGCCTTTATTTACTTATCCATTTAGTAAAAAGACAATGTAAGTTTTAAAAAATGGTCAATTAGTGGTCTGAGTACTGTACCTATTTAAAAAAAATCTCATTGCTCTTGTCAGCACAGGGCTAGAGACTATTACAGCTAGTCCTACTTGTAACAGACAACTAAAATTCCAATTGGGCTAGTGGATTTCAATGTCTTATGAGCCATGTGATCAGTTCAAGAAAAAAAAGTGGTCAGTGGAGGAGCAATGAACTGGATCAAATAAACAGCAAATTGAGTCAAAGCAGGGATAATTCAAAACATCTATGACAGTATGATTATCAACCAATTTTTGTAATTGTTCTAACCATTTATCTAGTATGGTACTGTACTTTGCTGTAAAGTCCTATTATTGTGCTGATTTACCAATGCCAAAGATACTTATGTGTGAATTTTGTTTACATGCATGTACATCAGGTTAGTTTTCATGATCATCATGTCATAAGATAACTCCCACTCCCTGTTTCTAAAATAGTCCAAATTTTAACAGTCCTGAATTGAAAGAGGCTACCAGGCAAAATTGTAATCAGCTAAAGTAGGATAATCAAAAAATTTGGTGGCAAATTCTATTGAGCACAGTTGTATTGAGTCTTATTATTGTTTTTGACAGCATTTCATAGTATAAGAAGTGGGCCAACAACAAGTGAAAGTTTGCCTGATCAATATTAATAATTCTTTTTTAGGCATGTTTCTCTTATGTGAACACAACAAGAACTACTTCTTTTGCTTTACTCTTCCTTTCCATTTTCTTTTCTTTTCTTTCTTTTTTTTTAGGATAAAGTGTTACAGAATGCCTCACATGTGAATTGATCCTTCCTTATTATTTTGTTGTTAGGCTAAGACAAGGATGGAAAATGCAGACAGAGCCAAGCATAAGTAGTAAGCATACAGTACCATTAACTGGAAACTTAAAGACTATTTTAGTTTATATGTATAAGCAATTCTCCAGCAAGACCAGTTCCTATAAACCAACCTGCTAATGAGATTGCATGACATTTAATGCTTCATGCTGGCTAGTGATTGAAATTAAGCAAAGTTGAGTAATCCCAAGGTTGCAAGCCCACAATTTTAATTTCATTCACTTGATAAACAAATTGAAAAGCCTGATTAAAGACTCTCTGTCTACCAGGATGCAATGGGCACCTTTGTTTATGTTTTCATTTGGCTTGAAGTAACGAGTGGGAAAGAAATAGGCAACAAAAAGCTACAGTGGAATATTAGAAAGCTGGCTGGTCGAATAAAAAGTATATTTGGAATGAATAAAGCGCTGCTGCCGTTCTTGGACTAATAAAATATCGCGTCTTTCGGAATGATTTTGTCACCTTACGCGGCTCGCGTCGCCAGACACACGGGTCGCATAAATAAAAAACTAATTTCAATAAAGTACATTTAATACTGTCCTCCGTTGTTGGAAAAAATACTCCTTTTTTTGACTTTGACAAATTGAAAAAACGTTATAAGATTATTCACTGATTGTACTCCTCCTGGCAAATTGTTCACTAAAACTGTAGCCGTTAAAGAGTCACACAACAAATTGGGCATCGTTCAATTCGTGAATGTTTTCAGGAATGCTTTTAGCTGATGAACAAGCAAAAGCATCTAATCCAAATGTTGTATGAAACAAGAATTAGAAATCTAAACAAGTCTCGAAAATAAGATTTAAGGTAAGTCACGGTAACTATCCAACTAAGAGATAACAAACTGTGCAAATGTCACTCGGCTTACTGCGAAAGGACTTCAGCAAACTCGCTGTTGGTCTATGGCTAGTGGTATCCCCATGAATCCATATGGGCTCTCAGTGATCTCGAACTGATTTCTGTGAATAGACTGCTTTAAGCAGCTCAGGTCTTTGAGATCTTCACCTGGATTTTTCGGAATTCACCGTTGGTCCAACTGCTCAGTCAGTCAACGGAAGTTAAAACGCTTGAGAATTGCAATTAATGACAAAATATCTACTTCCTAATAAATTGCGATAACGTGGCTGCAATAAGAAGCACTAAGTAAGAACAAATCCCAATGGATGACTCCGATAACAAATGATTTAACGAAGGAACAACGCACCGACGGAAAAATGGAGGTTTCATATCATACGAAACCTCCGAGCCTGCGCGCATTGCATCTTGGTAGACAGAGAGTCTTTAACATAGAATGTATTCCTGCTGCAAGTATCCATTTTAGCATGCATTTCAATTATGTCTAATTATTTTGGTTTGGAACCAAATAACTCTCAACCAGTGAGTTCTCTCTTGTACGATTTACACATTACAGATGCCATGCAGGGTCAACAAGGACCTGAGATTGAAATGATTTGTGATAAAGGTATGTGCACAACTGTTCCTTCTAAACTGCACAAAAAGACCACCATGAGATGTATGCTTTGCCTGCGTGCACAGTTTTTTCTTGATACCTCATTCACCGCCTTAACTGTTAATTCTCTGACTGTAAAATTCAATCACTAATGTCAAAGAAGCCCATTGTTAGGCAATCACAAAACCTAAATTTCAATGAGCAAACAATATCAGGGTTTGTACAGGTCATGAAAAACCTGGAAAGTCGTGGAATTTTATAATTTCATTTTCTGGGCCTGGAAAGTCATGCAATTTAGGTGTGGGTCATAGAGAGTCAAGGAAAATCAGTATGCTTTCCATGAGTGAAAGGCAATAAGATCCAAAGTTGAAAAATTAACTGACGAGTCCAAGAATAAATTTAATTTCGGTCAAATAAATGATGGTGTTGGTACTACTGCCAGAGAACGATTGGTGAATAGTCCGGGAGCATATGTCAAGATTTAAAGTTCCATGGGAATTTCGTGAAAAAAGCAAACCACCCCTCTAGATGCGTTAAGGAGACTAAGGAACATGGAAAATGTTGTCGGCAATTTTGTAAGTTGTACGGACGGCCACTAAGGTGGGTTTAAAGATGTGATGTTTATGTCCGAGCATGGAAACGAGGCTGGATGTTAATATACCTCAACGCCCTCTTTTGGGCAACAAATTGTTATCAGAATTGCTCATATGAAGCATTCAAGTGTACCTGACACACCTAAGTCAGCTTCAAATTTATACAGCTGGTCATGTGACCATGACAGTACGGAAACGAGGCTTGACTTTAAAAAGCCATATAACCGTATTTAACGTTAGTGGACACTATTCAGATTCGCCCAGTTCAACGAAAATTGCGATTTGTACATTACCAGGTCTTAAGCAGTGCATTATTTACTGCTATTGGCGATGCGAAATTGATTAAGAGGAATCATGTTACATGGGAGGCTATAATAAGACATGAAAAGGTTACACTCGGGGGCCTATTGGGCTCTTGGTACACTTCAGTGGTTTCTCGAACCCTAAACTTCTTATTTTCTTATTTTCCCAACTTTCTTATTTTCCTTTGACGGAACTTGTTATATTGCTTGAATAAGAGAATTATCAATCCGTGGAAAAAGGTTATTGTTACCCGTGGTCAGCAGCTTTTATCATCAGTTTAGAGATCCTCCATTTTGATTTACAGACCATGTAGAGAAACTAGCGTTAATGTCGCTAATGGCTAACGCCAATGATTCTATAACGGAAGAAGCCGAGAAGCTAAACCTAGACTTCAATTTATGTATCATCTGTCAGAAAGAAAAAAGTGAAATTCTTGTCGCAAAACCTCCTTTGTTTTCAAATCCATTGAAGAATGGGCTAAGTATGGAAATTTGGTGTATTCTCAAACTTGGGAAAAGCTGCAAAGAATCTCACCTCAGGAGCTTGAAATAGCACAAGCTTCATGGCATCGATCCTGCTATAAAGATGTTGTTCACACTGGGATGCTGAAGAGAGCGAAGGAAAGGTGTGTTAGGGGTTAAAGCTGAGCATTTTCGCCTATTAAGCTTGTTTCTGCTTGCACTTACCTCAAATATTTCTTACATTCTCTCCAAACTTTTGCTACGATTCTGCTTACTCAAATGTCACAATCAATCCGAGAAAAATCTTTTTAAAACTAGAATTTCAAATATTTAAACCTACGAATTGTTATTTACGAGTTGCAAACCTTCGAAAAACGTAACACTTAATGTAGCGAATTATCAAGCATGTCATAGTCTGACAATAATAAGTGAATACAATCTGTAGATCGCAACAAAAGCCTTGTTTTCTAAACCGCGTCCCACGGAGCTCTTTTGGGTTGTTATGCTCTGATTGGCTGAAAAAGCTGACTGGATGAATCGCTTTTTCATATGCAAACATGACATACCGAATTGTCTTTGCAATGTTCATTACAGGAATTATCTGATTATATCATATTAATAATCACTATTCCACTGTTAACCCTGAAGGTATGAAAGGGAGTTGGCTGGTCCTGATGAGTCTAGAAGAAAGTCGCGAGATCTGGATGTTGGAGGACATCAGTTGACTCGGTCAAAAACATCGCCGTACAATAAGGATGTGTGCTTTTTTTGCGATGGCGCTGCAGATTATTGACATACTCTGCATAAGGTTGGCACTTTTTCTGCAGGTGAATCGCTCCGTGCCGCTCTGGGTATGTCAGGCAATGACAAACTCTCCGTGAAGCTCAATACCGCAATTGCTAGCAATGATGCACATTCTACTGACATCAAATACCATCTTAAATGTTGGTTGAATAATGTCACAAACATTTTACGCAAGCCGGCATCAGCAAATGAGTCTGGTTGTAGATTACCGTAGCTAGCGAGATGGCAGCTAAGATTGAATTCCTAACCATGACAGGGAAGACCTTGAGAGAGGGTAAAATTGCAAGCATGTCCGAGTTACAAGCTTCATTTGAAAATTTTTTAGGAGCGAATATTGTCGCTGAACCGACATACAACCGAAAGGCACTGAAGCAGCTACTCCAGAATGAAATACCTGGCATCGAGTTGATATGTATGCTACACGGGTTTGGGATGTCATTGATTATAACAGAATCCTTAGAGTGGAGGCACAAATCGAATCCAGTGTTCTCAAACGTATGGCTCAGAATGATGGTTTATATCTACCTCCAGGCATGGTGATGGGGAGGCATGCCTTCTTTGCCATTGACAATGTGGACTTTTCTGAGGATACCCCAGACGGGAAATGCACCTTTCTTGGTACAGCAATGGCCATGTACCAAAGAACTGACAATGGTATGGAACAATGACAAGGTGCCGAATCCAGAGCTGCCGTCACCAGATGGATGGACGATGGATAAAGGTATGTCTTATATACGCATCAGTTTAACTTGAATTTAAGATTTTCTAACGTACTTACACAACTCATGAAAATAATTTCAAATAGGCGCTGAATATTGTGTTTATTTCATTCATAAAAGGTGAATGGGTTTCGATCATGACACGACTACAACCAGCACCTGATGCAGTTCTCCGTTTAGTTAAGTGTGGCTGTGCTAAGGATAAATGTTCCACTAAAAGATGTCAGTGTCGGAAGTCTGGACTTAAATGCACCGATCTTTGCAGCTGCATCGATGGAGGAGATGAGCTCTGTGATAATGTTGCTGACAGTGATGAAGAGGACAACGACGAGCCATATGATGATGGTGACGAGGACGACGACGCGGAAGAGAGTTTTAATTAAAACACATTTTCCTTAATTTTTCACCCTGTGAAAATAATCCCAATTGTCCAATTCAATTCAATGAATAATTATTATTCATTGAATTGAATTGGACAATTGGGATAGATTTAACATAGTTTAAAATAAGGTTAAAAGCGTTTGATGATTTAGCCTCGTTTTTATGTTTCCATCGTAACATGTCCAGAAATTACTTAAAAGGTGCTTTGGTATGTTAGAGGCACTTCAGTGTGCAAGAGAAATATTTTTTGCACGATTAAGTGCATGGACGATGGTTAAACAGCATCATATTAGGTAAAGCCTCGTTTCCATGCTGTCATGGTCACATGACCAGTCTATAAATTTGAAATAAAGTTAGGTGTGTCAGATACACTTAAATACTTGGTATGAGTAATTCTGTTAACAATGTGTTTCCCTGAAGATGGTTTTGAGGTATATTAAGGTCCAGCCTCATTTCCATGCTGGGACATAAACATCACATTTTTAAACCCACCATAGCGGCTTTCCGTACAAGTTACAAAATTGCCGACAACATTTTCCATGTTCCTTAGAGTCTCCCTATCACCTCTAGACAGGTGGTTTGTTCTCCTGTGATGTCTTTATTGATTTACAAAAAGCGTTTGATACTGTTGATCACGCTATCCTTTTACAGAAGCTTTTTCACTATGGAGTTCGTGGAATCGTGAATGACTGGTTCTCCTTGTACCTGATAAATAGAGTTCAAAGGACACAAATAGGCTCACACGTATCTGAAAAACAAAATACTTTGTGTGGTGTCCCACAAGGGAGTGTACTAGGGCCTTTGCTTTTTCTCATTTATGTGAATGATATCTAAAGCATCAAACAAATTGGAATTCTTTTTGTTTGCGGATGACACCAACCTTTTGTATGCAAATAAATCTGAGATCCCTTGAAACTGTAATGAATGATAAGTTGCTCAAAATTGTCGATTGGCTAACTGCAAATAAATTATCACTTAATGTCAAGGAAAACTAACTATATAATTTTTCATCGTTACCAGAAGCGCTTAAATTACGATGTCAATATAAAAATTCTTGATAGCCGTGTAAATAAATATTTAACCTTGAACGTAAAGAATATGTTAAATATCTAGGGGTCATGATTGACAACCATCTTTCGTGGAAACATCATATTAACTATGTCGCGCTAAAAATTAGTAGAAACATTGGGATATTATCTAAATTACGACATTTTGTTCCTCCCAAGACACTTTTCGGGGTTTACAATTCTTTAATCTTCCCTTATCTTTCTTATGGCCTCGTTGCCTGGGGCCAGGCTGCAAAAACTCATTTGGAGAAACTCCTTATATTACAAAAGCGAGCTGTGCGCCTAATTAACTTCGCACCTTTCCGCTCCCATGCCATCCCTTACTTTCTTCGCTCTAATATTATGCCTATTACAATGCTCTATTTTAAGCTTTCTTCGATGTTAATGTTTGATGTTTACAATAACACTGCCACTCATAATATTTCACATCTCTTTATTCCTACTCATCAAGTCCACTCTTACAGCACTCGCTCCTCCTCTTCTGGAAATTATTACATTAGCCACTCTAGACTTAATCAGAAAAATGATTGGTTTTCTATTATGGGAGCCAAAATTTGGAATAGTATACCTGAAAATTTACGACATTCTTCAAAATCTCTTTTTAAGGAAAACGTTCATACAATTCTGTTGAAAATATTTGAAGTTCAGGATAGATATGCTGACCTAAACACGTTAATCTCCGATTTTAAAAATATTAGTCCCCGTTTATCTAAATAGCTGCCTCGATTTTCTTGTTTTCTTATCTCAATTTCTCTTTTCTATTTTTTTTCTCTTTTCTATTTTTTCTATTTTTCTTTTTTCGTTCTCTTTTCTTTTCATTTTTTCCGTGACTGACCCTTTTTATTTTTATTATACAGTGCAATACTCACGTTCACTGACGTCAAACAGAAAGTTGCCAGTAGAAATCAGAAACAAAATAGCATAGGAGAATGAGACACGATTCAAACCATAATGACAATATTTTTTCAAAACTTGGAAAGGTGGAAGATATAAAACCGGAGGAAACATAAGCAACATCAGAGGAATTAGTTGTTCTGTGTCCATCTTTATCAAATACTTCAAATTGAAAATTTAGCAAAACGGTCGTTTACACACTAGTTTACAGGCATGGAGCTGTTGCAGGTAATTTTTAATTTTAGTTCATTGTGTGGGCCCAATTTCAATAATAGAGTTGATCTCTGATGGAATATTTGGGTATAAAACTTCACGGTAGTGTTAGGCCTCATTCGAATTTGAAATTATTTCTATCTATATGCTACTGAAGGACAACAACTTATCTTATCTTACTTAGGCTTGGGCCGAGCCGAATTTGTCCTTGTATAACATCTCATATACCCACGGCCTGCTCCCGTTCTGGCCTTGTAGCTCAGTCGGTAGAGCAACGGTGATCAAATCCAAAGGTCGTGGGTTCAAATCCCACCCTGGTCAGAGTTTTTCTCTGTCCTTGTGTGGGCCCAATTTCAATACTAGAGTTGATCTCTGATGGAATATTTGGGTATAAAACTTCACGGTAGTGTTAGGCCTCATTCGAATTTGAAATGATTTAGTTCATTTTAATTACTAGTTAATTTTATCTTAAGTTTATAACCAGGTATTTTTTTCTATAGTTAGTTTATTTCATTCTGTGGCAAGGATTAATGCTTAGGCCTAAGCACTGACTTGAAAATGGTTAGATTTTAACTTAGGGTTATGGATACTACCTGTACACAACATGTATGTTCTCATTTGGCATAAATTAAGCTTTTGTTGAGGTGAATCTGGGACTAAAATAGGAATAAATTCAACAAAAATGAGCGAATTTGCAAGTAGTCCTGTGTGGTTTACTGGATATGAAGGCAGACTCTTAATCTGAAGATAACTCAGGTTCAAACCATAGTGGGTTAAAGGTAAGTTTCTTCTTTCTCACATCCTGGTGAGTTGGGTTCATAAAAATGGTACAACAAAGAAAAAGAAAAAGAAAAAAGAAAAAAAAAGGAAAAAGAAAAGTAGAAAAAAAGGAGAGAAAAGTAAGCAAAATCTGCTTTTAAACAGTTAATTAAGACCATAGCAATGGAAAAATACCTGGTTAAAAAAATATGTACCTAGTTAAAAAAAATTACCTATGAAACACTTGTAACTACGACAGAGCCATGGACATTCACACATAGATAAACGCATCAAATTTTCAGCCAACAAAGTCAACACAAGATTT
>BLFK01000010.1:3828359-3838649 GCA_014634185.1 Astreopora myriophthalma
GTAATGAATATGGAACAAAAAAATAAAATACAAATCAAACAAGCTTGAAATCATTTTGAGCTGGAGTTCATTTTCAACTATAACACACTCATGTACAGACCTGAAACACAGTATATGAAATATTAAAAAAACAGATTTTGGTTGATCATCGTACATGTACATATCAATTTTTACCCACTGGGTTCTATAACGTAAACCATATTTGTCTATAGTAAGGACCTATCTTGTCACAAGACTATATTATTGATTAACTTTCTCTGTATTGGGAGGCACTAGTCAGGTCAATAAATGATTCCTCTGACATAAAGACTGCTGTAGAGACCCTAGCAAAGCAGCTCTTCACAAGTAATGAACTACAGACTTCATCAGTCACTGGCTTTCAGTGCAAAAAAGATTATGAAGCAAGGCCAGGCCTGAATCCATCAAGAAGGAGCCTTTTAGAAAGTGAGTTATAAAGCTTTTGTTACATGTTTCCTTTGTACATGGTAACATTCCAGCTCTCCCTGATATGAAAAAAAAGTCTGCTGGTCTCCCATGTTACCCTGGGGCTGTTCTCTACAATAAAATAGTTATTGTACGCTAAGAATAAACCATAATCCTCAAAAATTAAAAAAATTCAGTTTCTCTTTATGGTTTTTGGATGCAATTTCATGCAGTTTAACCCTAATCTTAGAAAGAGTCATTATTGTCTTATTGGATAGACATCCCATAAATTTAAAAGTCCAAAACTCAATGCTTCAGATTTGATTTTGCAGATTGGGTGGCTTTTCTTATTTTCTTCTCCTTTTATTTATTTATTATTGGTATTATCTTTTTTTTTGGGGGGGGGGGTGAGGGCTATTGGTGGAGAGGAAGTCTCCAGATTTCAGAAATTGAAGGGTTGGCTCAGGTGGTCTCTGTGCTTGCATAGTTAGTATCATAATTAATTTTTAATATCTCCATTGTTACAGCATTTGTCATGTCACCCTTAAAATTTATTTATTTTTGATGAACATCTTCCTATGCAAGTCATTTTTATATCCCAGGTCGATTGCTGCAGATGTGAAATGTGATTTAAACGTAATTGATATAACAAACATTCCTTCAATTCTGATGTAATGTCTACCACTTCATGATTAACAAAAACATGCATAAAGATTTATTTTCATTTGCTGTTTCCCTTTTACTAATAAAGGTATGGTATTGAAGAAAGGATTTCCTGGAGCTTCTAGGTCATCAGTCAGAAAGGACCTCGGGTTGGTGCTCAAGAAGGCGAGAGCTAGCAATAAAGAGAACAACAAAGCTAGATGCAAAAATGGAAAAGAACACAGACAGCTATGAAATAGACTTTTTGTCTCAGAAACATCTTAAATTTTGCATTAAACGTTACAGTTTTGGGATACAGACAAGAAAACATTGTGATGTGATGATGCCTGTTTTTGTTGTGCATTTGACTGCTTAGAATAAGAACCTTAGTAAAGTTACTTGTGATAAATTTAAAAGTTACCAATGGAATGCAATGAATGGAATGCAATGAATTGCCTTAAAGGAACCAAAAGCTAAAACCATCAAGGAATAAAATTAACTGGTGGGAAAAGGCAGAGAAAAATCATGAAAAGCTGGAAATTAATACATGATCTTCACATGCTTTCATTTAATAGCATGCAGGAATTTTCTAGAAAAATCTAGAAAGCAGCATTTGTAATAAACTGGAAAAAGCTTGAAAAACCTGATTTAATATCCCAGATTATGATTTCTGGAATAAAGCCGGCAATTTCTTCCCTAATTAGCATGTTTCATTAACATTCTAGAATTTTCTAGAATTTTCCAGAAAAGGAAACTGGTACATTCTAGGAATTTCTAGAAATCTTTTCTGTCGTATGTGACCTCTCGCGCGAAAACGTTCCTTACGGTATCCGTTCGAACGCACGGCATGTGAACAGATGACAAACGGATAGACAAGCCGTTTCAAACGGATGACGTGAACAGCTGAACGGCTTCAGAAAAATTTCGAACGGCTGAACGGCTAAAGGAAAATTTCGAACCGTTGAAGTCGAACGGCTGAACGGCTGAAGAAAATTTTTGAACGGATGAGATCGAATGGCTGAACGGCTTCAGAAAAATTTTGAACGGTTGAAGTCAAACGGCTGAAGTTTTCAACGGATAAGGTCAAAGTTAAACGGCTGAACGGCTGAACGGCTGAACAAATTTTTTGAACGACGAAGCCCAACGGCTGAATGGCTTTGGAATTACAGTTGAATGGCTAAACGGCTACATAATTATGAATGACTCCTTGCCATCAGCTGAATATCAACTACAGTTACTATCAAAAACATTTGAACGAAAATAAATGACAGCAAGATAAACATGACACGCGCCGTTTAGATGATCTCTGAAATGGATCATGTCTTATCTGAAAACTGATTGAAACGAAAACCTAGAATAAATCTAATCCCCTTTTGAAAATATCTAAGTCTTTTGAGAGTAAGGCAAATTGGTTTTCGCGGGGTTGAAACAACAGCCGGTAATAGTCTGCGTTGCAACCATTTCCAGAATAATTCGTAACGTAACGTCATTGATTGACTTTGTAAACATCTCGTTTTCGAAGGCCACCATGTATCTTCGGAACTAAAAGGCACAATTTATAGTGACAATTTCTACGATGTGCCGAGTACTTCTCGCTACCTTGAGTGCAAGCAATTTTTTGAAAAGTAAGCAAAGAAGCGGGTGCCATTATTTTTGTCCGCCACATTAGTCTTGGACTATATATCGCGTTTGAAGTTATCGGTAAGTGAAATTATAAGAATCAATACTCTACTTATGAAGGCTCAATCACAGTGTGAAAAAGTTTGCTCGAATCAATTCGAAACTCTCTGCGGTTTGATGATTCATCGGATATTAACTCACTGAATTCAGTCTCTGCGGTGTGAACTACCTTTAAGCTATTTTAAAAAAACTTTCCGCACATTAAGTTGATTTGTGAAAAGGATAAAATAGTATGGAAGGCTTAACCGCTTGTGTATGTTATGTCTGACTACTGATGCTATGGTACAATAGGAACTTTTTTGTGCTTTGTATATGTATAAAAAATATAATCTCGTATAATAGTATAGAATGAATTGTAATAGAGAATTTCACGATCAGTTAAAAGCAATGGGGAATGTTATTTGTGATTTTTGTGATTTACAAATAGTAGATTATATAAAAAGACAAGCTGACCCATGTTGTAAAAAAATACATCTGATTAAAGATAATGGAATGAATGTTTGTCAAGCTTGCGGTTCAGTTCATGGTTATGATTATGTTAATGAGTATATAGATTTTCATGAAAATATGCATAAGATAAGACGCAAATCGGTTTATAATCGTAAGTATCATATTGAAAATGTATTGAATATTATAACAAGTGAAAACAATATTCAATTAACTTATAAACAAAAACAGCAGATTTATACTGTATTTAATGAGATTAATAAGGTTATTAATGAAGTTAATAATGGACGTAAACGGTTGATTAGTGTTAAATATATTATCAAACAATTGTTTATGATGCTTGGTCTTCCTCATGAAAGTATAAAAGTGTCAAAATCTAAAATTACACAAAAAAAATATGATGAATATTGGTCTAAAATTAAAACCATGATATGTACAAATATAGATGCTATTATGAAATAAATCTTTCATCGTATTTCTCGAAAAATTTATCAATAATAGGACTGTTGTCCATCACGTAATCGTCTATGCAATTCATTGAGGAAATTAATTCGGATATATTCGTTTCTCCAGATCTCAAAGCATTCTTTATTAAAATTAAAAGATGTCCGTAACTTTGGTAAGCGTATTGACAATTCTGAATTTTTAAATCAAAGTTCTTATGTTTCATCCAACCCTGAATTAATATTGCTGATGTGCTGATTGCTATTAAACTAATTCCACCAGTTGCTATGCTTGAAGCTAAGCCTCCTGATGCAAAAACAACAGACAATGCATCACCAATAAATTTGTATTTTTTCATACGCATCATTGCTTGCTTGTAAGCCCAATATTTTCGATGATAAGTTTTATAATAACTTTTCAATTCATCGATTTTTTCTTTTGTTAGTTCATCTGAAATGTGATTCCAGTTAAATATTGTTTTTTTAACTTTAACCATACATATTTATTATATTATCAATCTTTTACACAAGCAGTATATTAAACCAGTAATCTGGCCGCATAAAGGAGATCTTTTCATACATTTTGTAGTTATGTTTTCAGGAATAATGTATAGATATCCCCGATCTAAGGAATAATGGTTATAAAATCTCCCAAAATCATCATGTAGAATGCTATGTGAATGTAATATGTCACAATTTTTGAATATTTTTTCTAAAAACCTTGTAATGCGATCATTACCAGGACCAATTAACCCTATTTCATTGTCATTTAGTTTGAGAACATCATCTATTGTTATATGTGAGCCAAAATGTTTCTGGTATAAATGTTGGTATACTAAAGCTGATTTCAAAATGACATCATTTATGTTGAGATGTTGTTTTTGTGTTTTTTCAAAGAAAAAATTGACATAATCTATTGTCTCTTGAAGCATATAATGTTATGTTTGATAAATTTAAGAAAAAGAAATAGGATCATGATCAACTCCATACCGTTCACATATCATTTTATGGTGTGCTCTAATTATAATATCATTCATATTAAACCCTTTGTAAAGAATAAAAAGTTGAATATCTCCATCTAGTCCCGCAATACCATTTGGATCTAAATCTCCAAATGTCATTTGTGTTGATCCTGAAGAAGTAGCTGCTCTAAATGTTTTTACTCTTTTACCATTCACCCAGCAAGAACTATTTCCAGCACCGGCAGGTACATTCCAATGAAATGAAACACAATGCCATTTATTTAGAACTGTTGCATCAGCTTTTGATAACCAATCAGATGAAGTTATTTCTATGTTGTCAGCTCCATGAATACCAGAGATAAGAAGATTATGTGTAGTAGGTCTGTAAACAACAAATTTATCCCATCCGCCATCATCATGACCAAATAAACCATTCCTGAAATGAGGATTGACTCCACCATGAGTATAAAGTCTATAAAGAATGAAAACATTAACTATATCATCTTGACCACTACCAGGATTCAAGTCTATGTCAGAAAGCATTCTATTATTTCCATGAAAAGTAAAGTAATATCTTTTAGCATTTTTTGCAGTGGAAAGCTTTGGTCTTTTTGTGTTATCAGAAGTTGTAGCATCTAAAACGGAAAGAGTTTTATAAAAAATAGTTGAAATTTTTGTAGATGATTGGTCGTATGTTACTTCTGTTGTAAGTGCCCGATTACAAGAATACATACATTCTGCATAGTTTTCCATATATCCATCTACATAAGTACCTACTGCTAAATTCAAGATTGAAAAAATACCAGAATTGTTAACATATTTCATATTAGCAGCATGATGTAACTCTGTCGGGTCTTCTAAATTAATGATTGTATTGTTTCCCATATCAATATTTGTTTCCATGGTTGAAGTTTCTTTTCTGGACACGAATATGTTTTCCACATCGTCAACGCTTGTGTTATTATATACGAAACTGACATCCGAATCACCATCCTCAACAGAATACTCTAATTTATTACCATATTCATCCAGAATATCATTGTTGTTTGGATCTTTTACATATAAAGTCATGTAATATGTTTACATTTTTTATGTTGTGTTTATGGTTTTATAACTTTATACATGAAGATATCATATTGTTTATTAAGTATACTATTTAAAATTCCAAAATTCCTAATTGTTTGATAATATCTTTTAATGTTTATTATAACAGATGAACGTCTAATTACGAAAGGAAACCGATGATTATCTATAGCAAGAGCTTGCGTATTGAAATTTGTTAACCCATGCAACATGATACTGTCAATGTAAATCGAATTCAAAATATCAGTAACATACACAAAACCGATAGTGTTTTTTATTGTGAATCTCGCAAAATACAAATAATTTCCCATATTGAAATCCCCGATAGGGTCAGTATCTATATCCCACAATTAAATAACTGTTTAAAACCGGCATTCTTATTTCATGATTATTCATGTTGATTGGAAGATTGTAATTTACAACACCATTTTCAACAAAAGAAACAGTATCGTATACATTTGAGTCAACGTTTGAGACAGTTCCTTGAACACCACAAATATTAGAAATGCTTTCTTTGTATTCCCTTCAGTTATACTTCCATGAAGATCTATGAATATATATTCAGGTGGAGATTCCTGCCACTTATGTAAATTAACAATGCTTTTTGTATATCCATCGTTGTCAAATATCTTAGTAGTTTGCTGATCGATATTAAGAACAGTTGATAGAACATTGACAGATGTTGAACCAATGTAAGCTTTATCTGGAACGAAAAACTCAATCACCATGGTGTAATAACGTTTAGGAAGTTCGTATGCATTAAAACCTATTCTTGACCTGAAATAATTATTATTGTCTGTCTTAAGAGTTATATCATAAGCTTTCTTATTAATTTCGTGTGGACTGGATGCAAAATCAACAATACCATTAACAATAATGTCAGTCTCCAATGAGCTCTCATCTACATCTTCCATCATGTATCTAAAAGCGTCTTTATCAGAAGAAGATGAAGATATGTGTGACTTATTTACATAACTCTTATAATCGTCTGTTATACGTGTGAACAAGTTTGTGTTGGAATCATTAAGTTTGGTGTTGAAGAATGAAACGTTTACGGCGGAACTGTTGTCATTTGACTCAGGTGTTGCCAAATGATTGATCTTATGACCTCCCATGTCTAAATCACCACCAAGAGAGTTAGGTTTGATACGGTTAAGAAAATTATGATCAGCATAATATTTTGTTACAGCATCGTTTAAATCAGTTGGATGAGCCATATTTATGATTTTATGATTGTCCATATGAAGGTCACTTGAAATAGTTTTGTCTAATTTTTGACTTAATTTTGTGTCAATATAAGATTTTGTTGCAGCATCTCTTGAATTAGTTGGATCAGCCATATTTATGATTTTATGATTGTCCATATAAAGGTCACTTGAAATAGTTTTGTCTAATTTTTGACTTAATTTTGTGTCAATATAAGATTTTGTTGCAGCATCTCTTGAATTAGATGGATCAGCCATATTGATGATTTTATTATCATTCATATCAAGGTCACTGTTTGAGACTTTTTGCAAATATTTAGCATCACAGAAACCTAAATTGACAACATCATAGGTGTTTTGCATGTTATATCCAAGATTTGTGATCTGTTTATTCCCCATATCTAGATTTCCAGTCATTACAACGCTTCCATCTTTTTTCAAACAATTTGCATCAGAGGGTATTTTTGATATTTGTGTGTCGACATAGCCTTTATTCGCCGCTTGATCGTTATTATCAGGTTCTGAAACATTACCCAGTTTTTTATTTTCTACATCATAATTTCCATCTTTGGTTAATTTAAATCCTATTCCTTGAGGTCCAGCGGGTCCTTGAAGAGGAACCATTCTGAATTCTCCCGTTGTGTAAGAAGACGATGAACTGTGTTCGTTAAATATTCCCATTTATATCAGTAAGTTATATTGTTCCGTAAAAATTCCTATTGATTCTCTTCATGGGCTTATCAACATATAGAAATGAAAATAGTTTTTGAGTGGCTTTAATGTATTTATTCTTGTCAACTCCCAACTCACGGGATATCAGACTTCTTTCATTGCTGCTCGGAAAGTCATAGACACAGAAATGAGAACAATTAAGTAGAATATCTTTTGGTGTTTGTAAAATGATTGGCTTAGATAAATCACAGAGCAGTTCTTATGTCTGCCACGAATGAAATAATCAATCAATGGCTTTTGATTTTTGTCACAAATAAAGTCATCAAATATTACTATCTTCTGGGCATCATCATTCTTCAATTCCTCTATTGGAATTATATCATCATTACTACAAACAAGGACATCATACCCAACACTATGTGATATATCAGTCAATGTTTGAATAATATCTTTGTATTTTTGTTGCTCCAGATTTTTTGCATATAAGTGTATTCTGTCATAATACAAAAGTGGTTTCATCAGCATATGGTACAGTAAATTTGTCTTTCCACTTCCTGAATTACCACATATTAACATCTGAAAAGTGTTATTTGGCATGTAACCATACAATCTTTTGAAATCAGTGTTTTTATCATATCTGTCATAATTTGGGATTTCCATCTATATCAATACATTAGACAAGTCATTGTTTTACTCAACAAGTTAAGAAAGGGTTGATTTATATATGATTTCCGAAAGATAAGTTTAGATAAGTTAATGTAAGTTAATAATATATGGATATACAAAGATTAAAACAATTATCTGAAGCCAGGATCAAGGCTGGAACAATAACCAAACAAGTTAGAAATACATTGAAGGAGTACAAGTATGATAAACAAGATTTACAACAAGGTTTATCAGAAACTTTCAAACCAATTATTGAAGCTCAAGAGCAAACAAAACAAACAATTGATGAAAAACAGGACAAACTGATTGAACGATTGGAGAAAAACCAAAAAGCATTGACTTCAGGTTTGGAAGACATTGCTATGTTAACTTATCAGTCTGAAACACAACCACAATTACCAGAAACAAAGCTACCAATTGATTACAAACCATCTATGACAGTCAAATCAAATTTAGATGAAGGTTTTGATACCACAGATAAGGACACATTGAGTAAATATAAACTTTCTCCACCATCAGTTGTATTAAAGGGTATTCAAGATAAAATAATCGATTATAGTGATTACAACGACAATATAACCAAGATCATCAAAAATTTAGGGGT
This sequence comes from Astreopora myriophthalma, assembly GCA_014634185.1. NCBI lineage: Eukaryota > Metazoa > Cnidaria > Anthozoa > Scleractinia > Acroporidae > Astreopora > Astreopora myriophthalma. Next base: position 3,837,187 of record BLFK01000010.1, read on the forward strand.
AGAAGAGTCAGACTAATGAATTCTAAATCAAAGAAACAAAAAAACGCTGATGAAATTGAAATTGTAACAAAAGAAATCGAATCATTGCGAAAATATAAAAAAAGAATAGGTGTGATACCTGAAGGACTCAAAACTCTTAAAGGTTCTGGTTATACCCAACCAAAGAGAAATGCATACAAAATATCATCTTCTGGGCAATATGGTGGACTGATGATTGATATTCCAAAATTAATGGGACAACTCAGACTCGTAACAACAAAAGATAATCGCAAAGTGATGGATAAAAAGGTTGATTTCGATACAATCGATTTATTGACAAAGAAATTTAATTCAAAGAAGAAATACAGTGATATTGCCAAAATGGTATTTGATGAATTGAACCAACTAAGTGAGATTCCAATCCATAAATCCAGTAAAAAATTCAAGAAATTAGGCTCTGGCATTGTTTATTACAATAATGCAGATGATTTGCTTGACAGAATTGAATTACTTGGTGGATCCATTTTAGCTGGCAACAATGGAGTTAAAGAGGAATTTTCACAGATAGCCCATAAATTGAATCAACTTGGTTTAATAAACGACAAACAACTCATTGATTTATTGAAACAATATATAATGTAATGATATATGCAAGAAAGAGCGATACATATTTCATCTGCCAACCGACAGAAAATTGGTCAAAGTCTGCCTGAAGACTTTATTATCAAATTTGATCCACCATTAAAGCTTGACACAAAAATGAGACATGAGCTAGCTGTGGATCGAGTTTCAATGACATATTCTTGGCATAATGTCAACCACGAATACGGAAATGACTCGATTAAATATAGCAAAGACGATGGTGTTACTTGGAAAGCAATTCTGTTTGTTGATGGAATGTACCGTAAACACCGGCGTATAAGCCGCACTCGCAGATAAGCCGCACTCGCAGATAAGCCGCACCCCGAGTTTAGCAATTCAAATTTTGGAAAAAAAAATTGAAAGAAATAAAATAAATCAAAAGTGGAGTCTTGACAAAGATATCTTACATGTAAATGCATTGTTTCTTCAAGTTTCTTGAACATGTGAACCCGCATATAAACTCACTAACATTTAAAATAGAGAATACTAAAACTCTCACCTGTAATTTTAGCTCTCTAATCGTATGAAAAGATGACTCAGACATAAATTTGATCTTTCTCTGGAATTTTTAATCCAGTATTTTTCATTCCTGTCCATTTCTCATTAGAATTTTGATACATACAACAACACCTGACGAACGTTGTTTACCACGAACGTTTCGATTCGTTCGTAGCTTAGTAACCAGGCATTTGTTTGCAGAGTAGAAAAGGCAATGGAGTCGTTCGAGTTATTCAGCTGTTCGAGGCTATCATGTCTACAGAGATGAATGGGAGCCATCTGTTGGAGAAAAACTTGTTGCTCGAAGAGAGTTCGATAATCGCTTCAACAAATTTGCCGTCAAA
>BLFK01000010.1:3845914-3863414 GCA_014634185.1 Astreopora myriophthalma
CTTTAAGACCTCATAAAAAGGTTTTGCAAAATAACTATTGTAATATAGTTTCTGGCTTTTATTGTGTGCACCCTGATTGTGTGTTGCTTTGGCAGTCAAAATAACGCCCAACTTCAACCGTCAAAAGTCGATCCTGGTATGTCACAGATTGGAAAAAATACTACACTAAACGAAAGAACTGTTATTTTATTCATTATACCTGAAGTTTCAGCTCTGCAAATTAAAATGCTTGCGAGTAATAAAATTTTAACTTGAGCCCCCAAGTCGCCGTGCACGACAAGAACGTGGAATGTAAACAAAGGAAAACATTTGCAAATCGAGGAGAAAATGACACGGAAGTTATAACTAGCCCATCAAAGTGCAAAGAATTGATGGAAATTCTGTTATCTAAAAAAGTATTGCTACCTGGGAGGCTAATAAAGCGAAATTATCCGTCCAATAATAATAAAAATGGCTGGAGGGCTAAGGGTCACGAAATCGGGTCGGATGAACTCACGTGGATGGTTCCGAGGTAAAAAGGTCAATCATTTTAAGTCCAAACGCTTCTAAAGAAGCTTTCAAAATGCAACATGGAGCAAACAAACAATGTCTGTAAAAGCAGATATTTTGGGTATCATAGAAATGAACCATAAGATGTAAGTTTATTTTTAGAATATAAAGAAATGATAGGGGCTATTATGGGCCATCGACGATTCTATTTTAAATGATCCGTCCCTCCGCTATACTATGCGATATTAAGTCCAAAAAGTAACAAGATACAACAAAATAAATCAGAGTTTAAAATAATCTTAGAAAAGTATAATACTCACTTGGGAATTTAATAGATCTCCCGCATCGCAAATTTCTAATTATATACATTTTGGGATTGTTTACTCACTGACCTTATGTGGTGTTCCGTGTTCCAAGTTTTCACAGTTCTCACTAGAGTAAAACCCTCCATCTTGTTTAAACATTTCATAAAAAAGACTAACTTATTTGTTTATTAGAACTATTTATAGATACGGAGTAAAGAATCCTCGCATAAATACAGTAATGTTACCAAAATTAGTGAAAGAATACAATAATACAAAACATTCAAGCATAAAGATGACACCCGTTGAAGCATCTGATAAGAAGAATGAAGGAACCGTTTACTTCAATTTGTATGGTGATATAGATGCATTAAAACAGAAACCGAAATTCAAAATAGGTGACGAGGTCCGAATATCTAAGTATAAACGGAATGTGTTCGACAAGGGTTATACACCAAATTGGACTGAGGAAGTATTTATAATTGATAAGATCCAATATACAAACCCAGTAACTTATAAGTTAAAGGATCTAAATGATACAAGGTAGTTTTTATGAACCGGAATTACTATCAGCAAAACAGAATGTATTCAGAATCGATAAAGTCATTCGCAGAGATTACAAAAAGAAACAAGCTTTAGTGAAGTGGAAGGGATATAGTGATGACTTTAACAGTTGGATACCAATTAAGGATTTGAAAGACATATAAAGTAATAATGATAACATACATAATATTGAAATATAACCTATCAGTATATACTGTTGAATAAGTATGTATGGTTTTTTGCTATCTAATAGCCAAAAATATATAATTGTTTCTGGCTATGGACACTATTTAAACGCATAATTATGTACTATTTAAAAATAAAATATATAGTATTAATATATATGGCAAATCAAAATGTTAAGAGAGGTCGTGGTAGGCCAAGAGTTTATACCAATGAAGAAAGAAAAAAACACAAGTCAGACTACATGTTAAATAAAGAGTGGTATTGTGACGTTTGCAAGAATAATAAAAATTACACACTTGCTGGGAAATGGTGCCACCTAAAAACAAAAAAGCATTTCGATACACATGAAAATCATTTAGTGGGCGATATTATGTTGGCACTTGATAAGAATTATGAAGCTGCAAAAGATGGAGGGGTGAAACATGTAATTACGATTGTTAATGATAAAGTAATTCATGAAATACAAAGGGATAATTAAATATTTTATATAGTTCGAAGGATCCATTTTTGGATTATTTGAATTCTTGACTATATTTAAACGCATCTGTGTAAAACTATTTAAAAGATTATCTATAGTTATAATATAAATGCAATCAGAAAATTCTAACCTTATAGAAATGAATTAAAAAAATCTGAAAAAATACAGTAAAAGTCAGTTGATGAATATGCTGTTAAAAGAATGGCATGATAAAACCAATAAGCAAGAGATTCCTATTATTCCTCATGATAATTTGTTTGATGATGTCCCAATGAAAACTGAAACAAAAAAGGATGTGATTATGTTTCCCAAAATGAAAGTGTCACTTGACAAATACCGAAAGGAAGAAGCAAGACTAATGGAAACTATAAGAAAAAAGGGTTCATCATTCCTGAAACTATATAGAAAAAGACTAAATAGTATTGGAGGAGTATGGGAAAGGATTTCAATAACACTATTTGTTGATATTTGGGATGGTTTAGATGTGGACGAAAAAACATATGGTCCATTTTATATGGATATTCCTCATCTGGGTAAACGTGACATGTACAAATTCATGGTTTATGCATTATTGAGTAACAATTTCACACTTTTATCTGCCCAGGAAATTAAGAAAATCGGATGCAAGATACTCACACACAACAAAAAATTCTTCATGAATCACCATATGGGTGGTTTAAAACTAGAATCATATTTATTGAGCAAACAACGACCTATAAAATCACATGGTCAAAACACTTGTGTACTGGATTATGTATGGGATCAGGTTAGAGGTAAGAGAGGGTTTAAAACATACAACTATGATAAACTGAAGGCAGAATTATGCAGCTTTGCATATAAACCACCTATGATCAGTACAGAAGAGTTAATAGAGTGGGTCAAGAATTGTCATACCAATGTATCAATTCATGCATTTGACAGCACATACAGAAAGTTCATAACGTACAAAAAAGCTAACACACATATAAGTATCTCATTAGTTTACATTGTCAAAGATCATCACTGTTTTCCAATTACTGACGAAAAACTCAAATTAATTGCTTCCAAAGCAAACCAAGGAGGATGTGATAACCTGTTAAAATACATGACTGATCTGAAATGGACGAGACGTCATGAACATGTAATTGAAAAACTTGATAATTTATACAACCTTAATAAAGAGAATAACATTATCATTCTACCCGAGGAAGTAAAAATGAAACGAGCAATTGACGCATATATTAACAAATCTAAATTATATATCGAATATCTGCATTGGAATAACAACGGTATATTAGATGGGTTTATAGATCACAAAAAGAACAAGTATCTTTTAAATGAAGAGTATGATATCCGCAAGTCAATATGTGACAAGCTGTTTGATACTTATAAAACTCATGATTTAAAATGGACCAATCAATCATTTACTAGCATAGGATCAGCATTGTTTAGACAAATGTGTGGATAATTACTTACCCGAATCAACTTATAATATCAACACAAGAGAAATGTTGGATGATTTTACCCCAGAGCATTACAGTGGTGTACAACAGAAGACATGCCAGACGATGTTGTCAGTATTGACATTTCCAAATCATACCCTAATATTTTGTTAAATAACACATCACCTATACCAGTTTATAGTATTCACAACGTTATAGAACCATTTAATTGCAAAAGCAATCTTAGACAGTGTGGAGAATTCTACATCAACGAGACTATTCTAAATAATTATGGTTCCCCATTACAATTAGAAGCTGGATTTTATTCTAGTAATTTGATATCATATCTCGTGGATACCTTAAACATGCCATTAACACAAATCCAATACAAAATAGTAACTAAAAAAGCATTAAAACCCGATATATTTAAGAGTTTCATAAAGTATATCTTCGACGAATTTCCAGAAGATGAAGCTAAAAAGCTCGCTACTAGTTTTATCGGAGAACTTGGTAGAAAATACTACAAAACTAATCATGGTTTTACATGTACAGAATACGAAACCGCAATGTGTTGTTGGACGAGTGCAATGGCTGATAATAGAAACGTAACAATCGAACACTTTAATAACATATTTCTAATCAACACAAGCATTAACCGTTTCATTGTGTCTGAGGCTATATTAAAGCTTCTACAACTAATAGAATCATGTCATGGAGAAGATAGTGTATTATTTGGGTATAATACCGATGGTATATTTATATCAAACCCTAAAATGGCGTTCAGAAATAAAAAGGATGTAATATTTAGTACCAAAAAGATAGGTAAGGCATACGTGACAGATAGTGAATTAACATACTTTGAAAAACATTATAGAGAGAACCTTGATTATGATAGTTATAAAGTGAAAGGTGGTAAAGGATGTATTTACAATGGTCAAGCTGGTAGTGGTAAGACTACAAAACTCTGTGAAATGGTAAAAGAGGCTACGAGTCCTTCAGTGTTGAGTTTTACTAACAAGGCTATCGAAAACGTAAAAAGTAGATTGATCCAGAAAGGAGTTGATAAGGACGTAGTAAATAAGACATGTCATACATTCCATTCTTATTTCTGTGAATGGAATGGTAGAGATATCAATAGTCTCGAAAATAAAACGTTATTCATTGAAGAATTCAGTATGGTACCAAACAAGTGGATGACAAAGATTTACGAAGCATTTACATTATTCAATAACAAAGTTTATATGTTTGGGGACCCCAATCAATGTGAACCTGTTGAACCTGGAAGTCAGATACACACTAATTATCTAGAGTCAAATACTGTAAGTCAAATGTGCCCAAACGTGCAAACTCTTCAATACATTGAAAAATCATGCAGATACGATAAACAGACACATGAGATGCTAACCAAATTCTTAAAATATGGTAAAATCTCAACATACTTCCAGCCAATTGTTAAGCTCTATAAAAATATATGCTATTTGAACTCAACAAGGATAAAGGTTAATACAGAATGCTGTAACAGATTCACAAAGGACAAGAAACATACAACGGTAGAATTCAAATATAATAACAAGAAAGAGAGTTACCAGGTATGTAAAGGCATGCCAGTGCTCACAACACAAAATATAAAAGACAACTAAATATTCAATACAATGGAATTTATTGTGGAAGACGTATTAAATGACCAGTTTAAAATAAATAATGAATGTTTTGAAAAAAGTGATTTTGCCGAGTCGTTTATCCCAAGCTTCTGTGTAACTGTATACAAATATCAAGGTTGCGATGTCAACGAACATTATAACATTCATGACGTCAATCGAATGGATAAGAAACAATTGTATACAGCAATGTCACGGACAACAAAATTCGAGTATATACATATAAATAACAAAGAATTAAATAATAAATACTTCAACAGAAGAACACCAGTTTTAGAATTAACAAATACCAGATTCAATAGCTTATACTCAAATGGAAAGATCTATAAAGTAACATTTAGTGACAAAAAAGTATATGTAGGATCAACTTGTGAAGAACTAGAAACTCGCCTTAAATGGCATCTATCTAATAATAAAAGCCAAGTATTCAAACACAAAAACGAAAAGCCAAAAATAAAATTAATCATATATGCACCAAGTAATGATAAGAAAAGTCTCGAAAAGGTTGAAAATGGATATATTGAAGAATATGCCGAAAAATACGGTAAACTATTATTAAATGTGAAATGCAATCCATTGAAAAAGGTCAAAAAGGTAAAGTATGAAGTTAAAATAGAAAATGAGACTCAACTAAAGGATAGGATAGCCAAACTTGACAAGAAATTAACCATAAAAGACTATACGAATAACAAACATCTATTTTTCGATTCAATTATCGAAGGAAAAAGACATAAAACAATGGCTAGATATGGTAAAAAACCAAAAGATGAAGCATTGAAACAGATAAATGATAAAAAACAAGAAATAATAAAAAAATTAACCGTATACTTTGAGTAAATATCTTTCTTTTAACTAGGATTCTTGACAATCTAACCATTATGATGAATCTAAAGTGCATTTAATATGGGTAAAACGCAAATGGGAATTAATGCCGTAAAACCGCTCTAAAAGTGCATTTACTGGGGGGTGAGAGAGCAGATGGAAATATTTGATAAAATAAATTTTTGATTTTTAATATTTGGATTTCTATTTTTGGAAATGAGTGTGAGAAATTGCACTAACAGCCCATGTAGTTACGCAGATGAAAATGCTGTGCTGCTTCCAGGAAGGATCCCTGCTTTTAAAAACGAGGACATTCAGCTACTCTCATCGAGCGACACTAAAATGAATGTATGGAAGTCATTTAAAAGAGCCTGTGAAGAGTCGAACAAGCAAACTTAGTTATACCAAATTTACCGAGTTGTGGAAACAGTTTTATCCAAACGTTGTCGTATCGAAACCGATGACCGACTTATGCTTCACCTGCCAACAAAACACTTCCAAGTTACTTCGAGCAGGCAATCTTCCAGAAGAAAAGTCTGAATGCATTCAAACACAACAGGAGCATTTGAATTCAGTGAAGAGAGCTTTATAGAAAGGTTTGCGAAGAGGCGAAATACAGTTTTCAAGCAGTCAAGGACCAAATAGACCTTGATGAGCGTCACGAATCTTGCTCACTGACAACTACAATGCACTACTCCTTTGACTTCGAACAACAGGTACATACACCAAGCAACCCAATGCAACCCGGGCCAATCTACTTTAAAACGCCTTGGTTGTATTTAATAGCAAGTGTAGTGGCTTTGTACTCTCTCTCTCTCGGGGCAGTCAGTCGATGCGACTACGACTGTTTATGGTTAGGCTTTATTTTGATGGCAGATCTCCAAGCCGCTCTGTTGCTTGCAGTCAACTTCCAGCTGTTGGTCGGGATCTGTCTGGCTTTCATGTTCCGTTTTACTACATCTTTGTAGCGGAGTCTGGGCCTTCCTTGGTTTCTTTTTCCATCACAGAGTTGAGAGAACAGCAGTTGGCGTGGGAGTCTTTCCTTATCCATCCGGATAAAAGCAAGTGTAGTGGCTTTGTACTACTGCTCCAGATATTTAATTCAATCGTAGTTAAATCTGACATACCCAAGTGAGTTTAGGGTAGGTTATAGTTCGGCCCGAAAACCGTATTTCAGTCAGTTGGCGTTGGTCCTGTCACCGGACGGATCAGAAGTTTTCAGTGGAGCGGGTTGTAAGAACGCTGAAGGTTTGGAAAAGATCGGCAAAGCAGGACTGTTATGTAAGTCAATTTTATTCTTCCTTTTAACTACAGCATGTTTAGGTTTAAGGTTCGCATTGTTTTCTTGCTAGATTCTGTATCGTACTTTCACTAGTTTTAGACCGCAACTTGTTAAATACTCAAACACGTGGCACAGCCTTTTGTAAATGCCATTGAGATTTGTTGATATCAATTAGGCTTCACTAGTTCACTCTATTTTGTTTGATTATTGATTAGCGTTTTCATGGTATAATTAATCTGATTTACGAATTTTGTTTGCTAGTTTTGGATTGAGTGCACTATTTTGCTATGGAATGATCAGAATGTGATCGTACTTGTAAATAGGTTTTAGCTTAGTTCTTTATTATTATTATGATTTCAGTTTACGATATGATCTTGGATTGTGGCTTACAATAAATCGTAAGGTTAATTCAAGTGAGTGTCCGTAAAGTACATCCCCGTAATTCATAGCGTGTCGAAACTCAAGCGAAGTCGGTTGTTAAAGCTCTGGGTATCGACCATTACGGTAAAATAACAAGCGCTAAGCAGATAACATTGGTTGCTGATTTTGGCCAAATCTAAACTTCTGAAGATGTCGGATTCCGGGAATAAGATAGTTGAAGAGTTTGAACACGAAGAAAACAGAGAAAGAATTCTTCAAGACGTGCTCTTGGCAGATTTGTCCCCAGAAACCGCTGAAATGCCAAACTTCCCTGTGGTTGAAACCGAAAAGCGAGAAAGAAAATTAACCAAAAAGGGAAGGACCTACCTAATCGAACAACTTTGCCAAAAACGACAAAATGCCTACGTTGCTTTATTGAAGCAGATTAACAAGATACGTCGATCACTGGATAACGTTGATTTTCCTGTTGATATATTGGCACTCAAGGCTGATAGAGACGAACTAGATAGTCAGTCAAATCCGGCCATTCCAATAGATCGAAGCGCAGCTCTATCTCAAGACTATCGAATGCCAGCTCGGGTCGATCTTTGTGGTTAGAAGCTGCGGCCAAATCTGCAAGGTTGAAGACGGAAATGGAGTTCTTTGAGCGCGATAATGAAATAAGGCATTTGCAATTAATGAAGGATATAGCGGTCGCCAGAAAGAAAATGCGATCAAAGAAATCCTACTTGAAGAAAATACCGCCAAACAGCAAGATGCAATTAGTCAATCGGAAACGAAGTGTGAGCCCGATCCCGACATTCCGCCCTTTGTTCCCAGTTCTTCGGTGCCTTCAAAGACGTCGGAAGGGAGAAATACCGTGGAAAACAAAGAAACATTAAGAGCTAAAGAGCTAGTGACACTTCAAAAGAAACAAACGGAACTGAGCTCAATGATAATTCAGCAACATAAGATAAGTTATCTGCCCGCAAAGGAACCGCCCGTTTTCACAGGGAATACGCTCAATTTTCCGGTTTTCGTGACAGCATTTGATTCAATAATTTCTTCAAATGTCCCGTCGAACAAAGACAAACTTTATTTTCTGGAAAAATACACAAAAGGAAAGGCTAATGACATTGTGAAAGGATTTCTTTGTCTGAAATCGGAAAATGCGTACGAAGAAGCCCGCAAGCTTTTGGATCAGCGGTTCGGTAATCCCGTGCATGTCGCCGAAGCGTACAAAACTCAAATGCGAAATTGGCCGCAAATATACGATGGGGATAGTAATGGACTACAGGACTTCTCGGACTTCCTTGTTCGTTGTAAGGAGGCTGTTAACACTGGTTCGCTTGCGGAATTAGATTCCACACAAACACTAAGACAGATGAGTGCAAATCTACCTTCATACTCCAGCGTCAAATGGTGCAGACACGCCCACGAAATACAGGCCAAGTTCATTGAAAGAGTATCCTTCAGCCAGTTTGTCGAATTTGTTCACAAGGAAGCTGATTTAGCCAACGACCCGATCTTCTCTCCCGATGCGTTTAGAAGAGAAAAGAGTAAACCGTTCGAATGGGACCAGAGAAACAAGGGCAGAAGGGGTGGATTCACCACAGTGAACAGCTTGGCAACCAGTGTGACACCAAAGACCGCCTTACCCACCAATCGTCGACGAGCGGCACTTTGTCTCCTTTGCAACGTGGATCATGACCTTGAGAAATGTCCAGAACTGAAGCGTAAGTCCTTAGACCAGCGTAGAGACTTCATCGCCTCAAAGGGCCTATGCTTTGGCTGTTTAAGGAAGGGTAACCTGGAGCTGCCAATCAAGACTTTGCTGTGACGAGTGCGGCAGGATGCATCCGACAATGCTGCACAGCCCCAGACCTCACAGACGGCAAAATAGAGAATCCAGGAGAATTCAAAGAGATACGAAAAAATGTGTCGGCTGAAAGGCCAGAAGATCCTGTCGAGAGAGCAGACAGCAATGAATCGGCGAATGCTCACGCGAGTGTTTGTAACTTCACCGATCAGTCGTGGGAAGCTACAACTTCCATGATAGTGCCAGTGATTCTACATCATGCGAACAATCCAGACGTCAGAATTAACATATACGCATTATTGGATGACGCCAGTGACACTACATTTGTTACTAATTCAACCCTCAAGCAGTTAGGGGTACAAGATCCGGAGATATCGCTCACCCTTAACACAATGCATGGAAGAGCAGAAATCCCAGCGCAAAAAATTGAAGGTTTGGTAGCTCAAAGTCTTGATGAGTCAACATCTATCAATCTTCCTAAGGCTTACTCCCGAGAGTCTATATACCTTCAAGAAGGAACCAGATACCATCTCCTGAGACGGCTGGAAAATGGCCACATCTGGAAGGGATTAAAAGCCGAATACCCCCTATTCAAACCGACGTGGACGTGGGAGTTTTAATAGGATGTAACTGCCCAAAGGTGCTGAAGCCAAGGGAGGTGCTGCTTGGAAATGACGAAGATCCGTACACCATAAGAACCCTACTCGGTTGGGGAATCATTGGTCCAACAAACCCGAACAGTGTTTTGCCAGTGGGAGATGACGCTTCCATCTGCTATAGAGTCGTTACTCGCGAAATTGGGAGCACAAAGATCGAGAACAGATTTGTCATGGATACACAGACAAAGGAAGTAGTCAATCCCGCCGCACTTAGTAAAATGTTCGAACTAGACTTCTCGGAGCGCGATCAGGGTCATGAAGCATTTTCCCAAGAAGACCGCAAGTTTATGGAAATCGCGAAGAATGGAATCTGCCTATGGTCCAACGGCCAATACGAAATTCCTTTACCAATAAAGGTTGATAACCTTGTGCTTCCGAACATCCATTTTAGTCTGTCAAGAATTTTTTTTGTCTAATTTAACTACAGTGTTACCTGTTTTCAAGCTATTTCATACCGTAATTAATTTGTGGATCTGTGAACTGGCAGTACTATTTTGACCCTATTTTACCTTGCATGGCATATATTAAAGTTTTAAAATAGGGCCTTATGCCCTATTTTAAACTATTTTATCCCTGTTTTAAGTGTATTTTATGGCTATTTTCAGCTTATTGTCCAAGAATTTTTCTTATTTATTCCAATTTTATTCCCGTTTTACGTCTATTTTAAGGCTATTTTCACCTTATTATCCAAGGTTTTTTCCTATACTTATCCTGATTTTATTCATATTTTGTCTGTTTTAAGACTATTTTCAGCCTATTGTCCAAGGTTTTTTCTTATTATATCCCAATTTTATTCCTATTTTAAGGCTATTTTCAACCTGTTTTATTTTTAGCTTGTCTTATTCACACTATTTTAATACTATTTTCTCATAAACATTTAAGGCTATTTTTAGGCTATTTTAAAGCTATTTTAAAGCTAATTTACGAAAGTTTTTATCACCCAGTGTTACCGCATAAACGCTGAACATTACAATTATTATTATTTTTTGTTTCCTTAGCTTCTATCCGTGTATATTTTGTAGTCATTATCACTTATGTTGTATGCCTTTAACACCCATAAATGCCCACATATCATTACGTATGTAAATGGGTTTCTTTTTGTCACCTCTTTTCGTTCTTAAGCCAGTTACTTGGCATGAGTTAGTTTCAGTTTACGTTTCTTTCGGTTACCTCAGTTTAGTTTTATTCGCCAGTTCGTCTTTCCTGTTTGTTGACACAAAATCACCGACAAGGTACGTTTAGTTTTCCATCGCTTGTATTCCTTTCTTAGCATATTTTGTGTTAAATTTGTTATATCTATTTCTTTTTTTTGTAAGAACCGTTCTGCGACGGGATTTAGTCAGCCGTCAAGGATGTGTGTGAGTCGGTGAAACAAAGTAGAGCGCTAATCGTATCCCCAGCGGCTACACCCAGATCTGGACTATTTTTTGCAATTTTTTGTTTCAAAATAATAGGTTTAAAATAGATAAAAAATTGCTTAAAAATAGTCCATAAAAATAGGGAAAAAATACAAAAATGATAATAATAAAATAGCATACAAAATAGGTATAAAATAGATTTAAAATAGACCATATTTTCATAAAGGGAAGATTATTATGTATTTAATGGCGATTTTGCGCCACACCAAGGCGAGCCCTTGGCTTCCAGTGAAGACGGCGATAACAGTGGCGGCGGCAAAGTAGAAGACGAAGACGAAGATGGTATTTTTCCCTCTGCTTTGGAACAACGTTTCAAAGGACAAGTTCCTTTAGACAATTGGTGAGCGCTCGTAGCTGTGATTTTTTAATTTTTGATTGAACCTTGGCTCAAGTCTAAAAATTTGTGTTTACAGGTGTACATGTCGAAATTGCAATGTGTGACACTTAGCTAGGGTGCATGAATTTAGATGCTGTTATGAAATACTTCAGACGAGAGGGAAGTTTACACTTATCGGTCTTGATGTGGGACGCATTTTGAACCATCCCAACTTTTCGCCATTAACAAACCGTACTGTTTTTGAGCAAGTTGGACCACTTCTTCGCGATAAAGATGGGCGACATTATCAAAGAAGGAATGATGCAGCTCAAAATAAGTTAGTACCATGAAATTGCGTTGATATATCCTAAGCTAGAAGAGCTTAAACGTGAACCTCTTTACTTAGCATGTCCATAATCAGCATGTTTTAATTCTGTCCAAGCGTCAAAAGGAACAATAATCGAAAGTTTCGGTTGGGATTAAGTACCCTTTTTTTTTTGTTAGGAAAATAATTTTCATTTGTATTTAGTTTGCTGAAATGCCTCAACCATTTTTGCTTAAGGTGTCCCTTTATTTCTCTGCCCTTCTGAAATATATATTAGGAAGTGTGTAGTGACTGAAATGTTAACCACACACTGATTACCATTGCTGCTTGCAGTTCATTCTTCCCATTCATGATTGTTTTTTTCCTTTCCACGCAACTGCATTTCAGAAATATTTTGGGGGTAGTGCCGTACCCAAACCAAAATTCTTTCTGAGGCAATATTTGGGGCACCTCTTTTATTTCACTTTCTGTATGCACAGTCTGCTATATGCATTCATGAACCTTGAAAACGTGCTGCTTGCTTATATGAAATACCAGGGTGTGTTGTTCACATACTACTACATTTTCTGTTAGATATTGATACTATTACCAAGTTAACGATAAGTGCCTTTGTTTGCCTCGTACTGGCTACAGCACTGTGTTCCTGGTTTCCCGAGTTAAGAGTAACAGAATGCCAAATCATTTTCACCATTTCTTTAAATCAATGATCTGACTTCATAAAATTATTTGAGCATTTTGTTGTACATGTTATAATTTTCCAAAGTGATAAAATAATGTTGGCTTGTTTCTATTGCTGTTCTGCAGGCGTGCATTTCCTGCCTTGATGAGGCCACAAAGAGGCCTAAACATCTCTAGAAAAGAAAGCTGTTCACGCACCTTCTTTGTGAAAAACACCTTCACAGTTAATTTGTGTTGTCTTGGAACAGTGTCTCCCAATTCAAAAGAAATGTATGATCTGTCCTGCATTGGTCTGGGAAAAAAGCGACATGCCTTTCAGAAAGAAGGTGACCATAATTACCTCAGAAAGGAATTGGAGGCACTGTTTCCGAAACTAAAAGCAGCAGATGGGAAGTTTTTGTTACACCGAACCTTGGGGGGTGGAAGTGGCAAGAGGAGTCTTCATAAGATTCCTCTTGGTCCTCAAGGCTACACCATCAAGTGGTTACAAGAGAACATTGCAATAGGTGCTGCGTGTATTTATGTGGTACCCTTTGAAGGCCTTGCCAAAGAGGGAGCATCACAAGAGTGTAAGGTAAATGTCTTTGAATACTCTTTGACCTTTCAATTAGCCATTAGTGTACCTGCCTTTGTTGTCTTTCAGCCTGAAAACAATTCTTGTATGCCAATTGTCACCTGCACTGTATGCCATGAAGAGGTACCATTAAATATATTTGAAGACCACAAGTGTGAGGTTTGTAATTATCACATGACCAGTCTTACTTTTACAAGTATTTACAAATTGGAAAAGGAAATCCATCACCATATCCATCTTTTTTTTCCTGGTGTTGTATTATTACAGCTATTTCAATTGATTGTCAGATTTTACAGCCTGAAGCTTATGTGACAAGACTGAAAGATGATGTGGGTAGCTGTAAATCCTTTGTAATTTGGCTACATATGTATTATTTGACAGTTTTAAGTGTCAAAAGATAGCTGAAAACACCATAAACGTTTGCCTCTATGTAGGACTCTATTTTATTGTGTGCATCAACTGCAACACTGAAGGGTACGCAAAATATTAATGCTTAAAGAGCGACTTGTTTTCTTTAAACAATGTCATTAAAGCTTTTTCTTAAAAATTGACAGGAATCAGATGACCAAGAGCTCTTAAGGAGTTGCTTAGAAGTTGAAAATCCAAGTGACCTCACAGCTCCTCTCAGTAGTATCCCTGGTGTGCAGGTAGGGCAATGAGAGCGACTATAACTTAGACTGGAGTTAATAAATCAATAATTTAACCCCTTGATTAAAATTTACAAAATAATTCTTGTTTTTTAAATGTCAAAACTGAACTGTCTAGTATTTAAACATTACTTTATTCTTGTTGCTTGTTTATAAAAGGCCTGCTAATAATGGCCAAGACTAGACTTCATGACACCACAATTGTCTATTGTTTATTTATTTATTTATTGTTTTACATTGGACATGTTTAGGGCCAAGACATTGATGTAAACAAATTAAAGGAAATGTTTCCAAATTTGTCAAGCAATCAGATTACTGAAGCTATGAAGGGCTGCAGAACGATTGATGAGTGTATTTCAACAATTCTGGATACTAAAGGTGAATTTTTCTCTCTAATTAATTCATCCACTAATCTAAAGCACACATGTGGTTTCCACAGTCCAAGAAATGGTCTGGGAAAAGCTTTCTTGGAGGTTAACAAAAAGTTAGTGAATTTTATTTTGAGTCAGTTAAAATTAAGATGCTGAAGAAAAGCCTGGGAAAATTGAAAATCCAATGTCACAACTCATTCATTATGCATTTATTTGGTTAGGTAAAAATTAATGTTATTGGAATTTTTGAAACTGATTTATGTGACAGTTATTTCCAAATACCTTGACCAGTGCTAGTTTTGACAGTCAATGGAAAAGTTGCACAATTATTCTTTGTCTTAGATCTGACTAAAGACAAGCCCAATGATACCTCATGTGCTTATGCAGCTTGGAGTGGTATGTGTATATAAAAAGCAGATCAAATCTCGGATTTTATTTCTTGTGGAGGTGTACCATGAGCAGCAACCATTCTATTGCATGGAAAGTAATACGTCTAGAAGAAACCTGTGTACTGAATGAAGGTTTTCATTTATTTTAATATCCTAAACAATGAATCTGTCATTTGTTACTACATAATGCCAGAAAGAAGGATGATCCAAACCCTAGTCTTAGCAAACCTGCAAGATTGGAGATGAATTTTTTGAGCATGTAAACACAAGCAACTTTTTTAGTGTTAGGTCTAAATACAACACTTTGTTTGTGCTTTAGGGCTTCCTGCTGAGAGGGTTTTGCAGAATTTTAAACGCAGTGTGGTGAAATTAGATCAGCCTACCTACCCTATCACATTCAATCGTTCCAAAAAGAAAATGAAGGAAATTTCTAGAATATACAAGAATGCAAGTTCAAAGTTGGAAAGGTCCCCTGTTGTGTACTTTGTAACAGGCAGTGGTGATGATGAGATTGAAGAGGATGCGGCAGATGTTGGAGGTCCCCAGCGAGAGTTTTTTGCCATTGTTATGGAAACATTGTTAAGTAGCAATGACCCTCAGTTATTTGAGGGTGATGATGGGCACAAACTGCCTGTCCATTCCCAACAGTTGGTGTTGAGAGGGTGGTTCTCGTTGGCAGGACAGGCAATGGCACATGTAATTGCACACACTGACTTTGTTATAGTTGGGTTGGCAAAGCCTGTTACCACTTATCTGGAGACTGGGCGTACAGAAACTGCCTGTGCAACAGTGACAATGGATGACATACCTGATCTTGAAATCAAAGATATGTTGGAGAACCTGATGAATGTTGATGGAAAGGAGGTAGATGTAAATGATGCTTTTTCCACACTGATGAGTCAGTGTGGAGTATCAGCAGCTCTGGTGACCAAAAATAATGCAGCTGAGGTGGCATATGAGTGCATGATATATCAAGTTGTTCACAAACGATTAGCTGAACTGGAACAGCTAAGAGAAGGTCTTGGTGTGCTAGGTCTTGTCAAACTGATGGAATCTCACCCAAGGGTTAGAAGTGAAATATTCAACACAATTGATGAGGCTGCTGTAAGCTTTGACGTACTGAAACACAGAGTTCAGATGGATGCTACTGATGGTTACAATGCTACTAGACAGCAGACATTTAACTTCTTTCTTAACTACTTGAAGGATACTTGTGAAAGAGAATCTGGTATGTGAATTAAACACCATGTCTTCTTTTAGTAGTACAAACAGTATAAAGGTACACATGCTATGCAATAAAAAGGGTGGGTTTCAAAGCAGAACATGTCTAATGGAACAATACCTTTTTTATATTTCACACTGCTGGTATTAAACACACTATGGAAAAAATTGTTTACAGGTAGCAAAAGCTAATCGTTTTGTTGTTATTGTTTTTCTCTTTGGCACAGGGGTCCTGATCAAAGATGTCCTGCTATTCTTAACTGGGTCCCCACATATGCCTGGTAGCATAACAGTCAAGTTTTCCTTGAATGTGAAAGAGATTCCCTGATCCTAATACCTGTAAAAAGGAGGTCTTGCTGCCCACATGTCACTTGTCATATGAAGACTTCAAGAAGGATTTTGAAACTGTCATCACAGTTCAAGGAAAGGGCTATGGAAGGGCTTGATGGATTTATTTTATTGTTACGTAGAAGTCTGTCACATTGATATTTTTATACTGATTACAGAGCCCTATATGGTTACATTTTGTATTTTTTGTTATATGTAGAAGTCTGTAGCATTTATATTTTTATTCTGAGTACAGACCCTACATGTTTACATTTTGTTGCCCTGGAATTAGCATTACCTTAGTACATCTGTACCAGGCCTTTAGGAAAAAGAAACAGTATTGAAGCATCAGTACATGTATGTATCACATTAACAGCAACTGTTGTGTTAACTTGTATGAGAGGTCCACCTCCATTGGTGGAACAGTAGTCATGGAATAAACTGGTTATCTGTTACATTTCCACTTTCATTAGTCTCTCACTGAATTGAAGTAAACTATACTACTCGTGCTAATTGCATAATGACAATCTGCTTGCAGCAAAGGAAACACATCTGATGTAGATGTCCATTCCAAAACAGTCACTTATCGACAGTGGATCAATACATTGATTCAAGTCATTCCTGTCTCTGTCATTTAAAGGACAGTGTATTGGTGGAATTTCCAAAAGATCACTGCTGCTACTTGTGAAGGGGACTGGTCCTTCCATGTCAATGCCATAGGAATCTATCTCAGCCTAAACCAACAAAATACAGTGTAATTAGTCATCCAAAAACTGGCCTTGCAAATAGACCTGTCACTGCCTAATAAATATTAGCGACCTTCAGATCAGAGTATGAGTACGACTACGAGTACGAGTTTTCCGTTCTGAGCACGCGCATTAGGTTTTCAGGTCAATTTTTTTTAAGTGTGCGTGCTCAGGAGGGAAAGCTTGTACTCGTAGTCGTACTGGTACTCCGATCTGAAGGTCACTAATTATTAAGAAACTCCAACAACGGGGAAAAGGAAGGGTTGCCTAAATGAAAAGCACAGAGATGACCTTTTAATGCAGTGTTTCTGAAGTTATTATTCAAAAGAAGCGAATCTTGCCTGCTCTATTCAAATGTTTGCAGAACTAATTGCAGTACCAGTTTCAAGCATTATTCATTCAGCTGATGGGTGTGTTAAAAGAAAAGGATAGGTGCAAGAAAATAGGGGAGGGAGAGATACCATTCCTA
>BLFK01000010.1:3880914-3890914 GCA_014634185.1 Astreopora myriophthalma
CCCAAATGCCCATGGCAGTTCGAGAGAGAGTGGATCCAGTAAGACTCGAGCATTTTATCGACTTTATAACCAGTCACCACATTATTCAAGATCTTCCTTTCGGGAGGCGAAAGCTCAAACTATCCAACGGGGAAGCTCTGGAAATTCCCAATGTAGTAAGTTTGCTAATTCCTTCCCAGCTGGTAAGTCAGTATTATCAGCATTGCCAAGAGACGGAATTCAGTTGCCCACTTGGAAAAAGTACGTTGTTTAAGATTCTTTCGGAAAGTTGCAGTGCTTCCATCAGGCGGTGTATGCAGGGGCTGGAAAACTACTTAGCTGATGGCGCAAGATCTTTTGATGAGTTGACCAATGTTGTAGACAAGCTTTTAGAAGTGGGGCTTGACGGAAACACTGCCGTTTGCCTCAAGGAATCGCTCAAGGATGGAAAGCAGTATTTAAAGGCCCACCTTCACCCAAGATGCATTGCGCGCCAAGGAACAGTTTTCATATATGAAAATCCCCCCGAATTGCCGCCATCTTGTGCTATCCTTGGTTTTTGGACTTGGACTTATCACGCTTTTCGGCTAAAGTAATTCGACTGTTTCTCAAACGATTTTGATTAATAGTTTTCCAGTGTGGAATCTTTTGGTTTTTGTTTATCGCGTTTGTTGTCAGGCACAGTAGTGAATGCCTCGACCACGAACTGGTAAGCCAGCTGGAAGGCCAAGTCTTCCAGGCTCAGCGAAGCTCTTGCGGGTCAGGGAATCGGTTTTCCAGCTATGGAGGGAAAGAAAAGCGGCTATGGGATTCAACAAAAGCACGGATAGTGTATTTGCAGAAGTTTTGTTGCATCTATCATCAAATCAAGACAGGAACACTTCCTTCAGGTGAGACAATAATTTGAAGCTCGCACAGCGATCGTGAAGTTTTAGCTCCCGAGTTTTGTCACGCGTTGCAAGCATTTCCTTATCGATCTGCTTTCATATTTTTTTAGATCGGAGGCGGCTAGCCCAGTTTTTCGCCCCACTACATCCTGCGATGTTGGTAAGTTTATTCAGGCGAAATTTTTATCATGCTTGCATCGAATTGAACGTTGACTAGATACTTTTCCGGTGGCAGTGTTAACCTTATACCTTCCTATTTGTCATCAAATTTACTCACTGTCGATTATTGTTTTACACAGGGTCTTTGTCCGTAGACAATGAGGATTTGCCTTTGATGTCAACACCAATTCGTGCAGGGACAGCTCCACGGTTTGTATCTCCTTCCTTTCATGTGGTGGCTTCTATATCAGGTCAAGTGCCTTCAAGTGAAGTGCCTAAAAGGCTGGTTTGATTTGAATTTGTTTATGATGTAGTTCATACTGTAAAGCTGTAGAGCTCGAGGTTACTTGTGATGTTGAGCTTGTTAAAAAGAACTGAATGTCAGACATGTTCAATGTTTTATATAATAATAAAAAGGTTATTACATTTATGTTCAGGCTAGAAAACAATAAGACATGAATAAATTAATTTGTGATATTCTCACATAGGCTGTGATGTATGTTGAGATGGTAAAAGTTACTATGATTTTTCTTTTAATCTCTGCATTTCTTTGTACTTAATAGTGCTGGTGATTTGACAGGGTTATCTACAGAGTTGAATCCCCATCAACCTGTTCCAATAGCATCTCCTTTTTTTGGAGGAAACAGTGGTCTTGTGTTGGGTAACCCATACCCTGTTCTTGATGATACCAAGTCTGAGGAAAGGGCGCATAGTGAAAACAGTCATGAAGAGACTGAACTTGCCCTGGGCTACGATTCTGATGATCAATACTTTGCTGATCTAGGCCAAAGGTATGTTTTATTATGATGATGATATTAAGCCATAGAAAATTGCAGATGTGTTTACATGTACATTGCATAATGCAAACACAAGTGAAAGTTTTGGCGAATTTGAAAGCTTATATAGGAAAGGGTTTGCAAGGACTGTTGAAATCTTCCAAATTTTCTCGTGTTTATGCTGGCCCAAGGTGTATCAAGAAGTGCTCATTGCCTATTTTGTTTTTAAAAAAAACCAACAAAGTGAATTGATTCATCATAACCATGTTTACATAGACTTATGCAAAATGGCTGAATGACAATGTTCTTGAAAAGCAAATAGTCGTAACTCATTTCAGTCATGTTATGAGTGTTATGAGTGCTCCAAACTTACAAGTTTGGGTCCAGATTTAGTACTTGGTATCCCCATTTTCACTAATAATCCCTCTGGTTTCAGCCGACTACAGAGTTATTTTGTAAATAATTTCACAAATTTGAAATTAGTTTGTAAACAATTTATTATTGGACCCTTGTTTTCTGATAATTACAGCATATATTTTCCATTGGGTAGATTAATTTAATTTGTGACTATATTTTAAGACTCTTTAACTGATCAAGTGTGATTTCTCTTTATGTTTTGCTTAGTATGAGTTTGATTATTCAAGATCTAAACAGAAGTGATGAGTCAAGCAGTGAAGAGTCAAGAAGTGAAGAAGATGGATATAGTGATGATGATGGTGTTGAAAGGTTTGCTGTAAGAACACCTGAGAGATCTAAGCTGCACCAGAGATTAATTATGAATTCTTATCTGTTATAATTTCTAGTGAAAGTGTCCTACACACAGTGTTAGAGGTGGAAGACATGGATTTCTCTGGAAGTTGTTTAGATGAGGAACGGACGGTCACTATGGTTGAGGATATTGTTGAAACTGATGAGGCTGTTGTAAATCGGCCTCAACATGTTCACCCCCTTGCAGATTGTGTCCAGGAGCCCAGCAATTCTCCCCCATTAATGCAGTCCAAAAAAATAGAGGACAACACAGAGGTCATCATAAAGAAGATAGAGGCTGCAATGAATAAGCTCACTACCCTAGATGGACTTGAGGAGTTTGTTCCATCGCAGAGTAGATCCCGCTACCTTGTTTCACAGGAGAAGCTGGAGGAGCTTGTGGGCTCAACGTGTGATTACCAGACAGATGGACGCAGTTGTGACGCCCTGCTTAGTTTCCACACAAAGGTACTAGGGTCCAGTTTAGAACTGACCTGGTGTTGTAAGTTTGGCCATGGAAGAAAGTGGATTTCAAGTGAAACTCTCCCCTCTAACAAAAAGGGAACAATTGCTCTGAATGATGGGATGTTGGCATCTGCTGTTATCATTTCTGGTAACAACTACTCCAAATTCAGTCTGCTATGTCAGGCTCTGCGTATGCAGCTTATCAGTGAAGCCTCATTCCTAAGATTCCAAAAGCACTGTGCTGCTCCAGTAATCGAGGAAGTTTGGTTGGAGATGGATGACCTAGTTAAGCAGATATTTAAAGACTATGAGGGTATCTGTCTATGTGGGGATGGAAGAAATGATTCCCCAGGCCACAGTGCACGGTATTGTGTTTACACATTGCTTGAACACTTTACCAGTGCTGTGATCGATTTCAAAGTTATCGATAAACGGGAGACCGGTGGCAATTCCACAACAATGGAGAAAGAGGCACTGAGGAGACTGTTGGAGAAGCTGGCTGGTGTGTTTCCATTCCATGAATTAACTACAGATGCTTCTCCAGCAGTGATCAAGCTTGTCAGGGAGTTAAAGGGTAAGCAAAGTGAACGTTAATGAGCGAATCTTTTTATCCATTCAAACAGATAGGCACAGACCTGTGTATAGATGGAGAAAAGATTACTATTGTTTATCCCTCCCTCACCCCCAAAGATGAAATATTTTGTATATCCTTTAAGAAGGGAAACAGAGGTTTTAGGAGTTACTCATTATTTGACAATATAATAATTATGTAGGCCTTCTCGCTTTCTCATTGTCATCATTATCATTGTCTTTATTGTTTGATTACTTATTTTACAGAGAAGTATCCACAGCTGATGGACCTTTTTCACTCGCTAGACATCTGGCATAAGGCTAAGAAGCTAACCAAGGCTCTCCATCAGGTGTGCAATAATAAAGTACAGATGTTTGACTGAAATAAATTCCCGCCATTACGAACTCTCGCTATTAGGACAATAACTCACAGTCCCGAAAAAAAAAAAAGGAGGGGCAATTAAAGGAGTTGATTTTTCTTTTCCATTGTTTTGTATTCATTATCATAGTTTGGAACAAATATCTATGGTAAAAACCAATCAAACTGGCTTGAAAAATTTTAATCCGCGGTAATATTTGAACCACAACATATAAAACATTAAGTACAATTACTACATTTTTGTGTACTGGAGGAGTTCTATCTCATCATTGTCAGCATCATTATCATTGTCATTGTCGTCAACATAAAATTATTGTTTCCTTTTTGTTTTTCTCTGTCAAAGGCTGCCAAAATAAAGGGTTGCTCAGAGTTGAAGGATTGGATAGATCCTATTGTGAACCACTTTTGGTTCTGCAGTCAGACTGCCAAGGGAAGTGAAGAGAGGATAAAGGTAAGTTTGGTGTTCAGTTCTTACGAATCCTGGGGAAAATAATCTTCCTTAGAAAGTTATAACAACTATCTGAACAGCATACTACAATTTTGTATGTTTCTCTGACCAGGTCACATAAAAACTAAGCTTGAACAGAATAGTATTTCCCTGTATATTGTCTCTTAACAGGACACATGGCAAGGGGTTCTGCATCACGTTTGTGGAGAACATGAGTGGGCTCAAGGACATTGTGAGCATGAAGCCCAGGATGACACAAGTTCAGAGAATAGTGCTCGGAAGTACTTGACCAAAGATTCCAAGGCTTTGGCTGCCTTACGCAAGATAGTTTTGGACCCAAAGTGGCTGAAAACACTCCATTTCTATGTGCGGTTTAGGTATTTAGAAAGAGGAAAATAACAAATTAATAGCTTTATTTCCTTTTGTTTTTTAACACATATTCTATTTGTTTTCTCTTAGTCTGCTTCTGGACATTCTAACTCACTGTTTATTACTCCTCTTGCTGGAATAATTTTGCCCTCATTACATGTAATTCAAATGGCTTTCAAATAGCAAGGCATTAACTTACATGAACATATAATAATGACAAAACCGGTTTAGACCTGGCTGGTTTGTCAAATGAACTTTCCATGTTCTTTTGTTTCTCAAGGCATACAAGTGTTCTTGAATCATACAACAGTATGATGACCAAATATGTCCCTAAACGAATGGCCTTTGAGTAAGTGAAAGTAAACACCTTCACAAAATATCATGGTTCCTGCAACTGTAACTTTTTACTAATTGGGGTAAAACTGTATTCATTCTGTGTTTTCTTCTAGTTTTAGATTTCATTTGTGTCTGAAAACTTTTGCTTTTTTGTGTGTGTACAAATATTGTGCAATCAGAAACATGTACGGTTGACTAGCATTTTCTTGTAGGTTGGTATAATAATTAACAAATTGTTGTACTTTTTCATTTTCCTTTTTTTCAGGTATGCATACTTCATCATGAGAGTCACTCTGGCTGCAATTGATCACAATTATCATCTTTCAAGGAAGCCAGCACAGAGAAAGGATGGCGGAGAACGAGGTCATCGGAAATATTCCAAACGATCACAGAAGTACCATGCTGAAGTTGTAAGGGAAGAGAAGTCCTACAGTTACTTCCCTTTTCTAATCTGTAAAATGCTGCAAAGACGTTCTCAGATGGAAGGGAGTTTCAGCCAACCATCAGACAGAAATGAGTTTGACCCCAAGCAGATTGCACCAACCTTAGCAATGAAAGAGCCCCCTCCAACTGAGGTTTTAATGAAAGGGCCATCGCGATTTACAAAAAAGCCACAGTAGCATCACTGACCAGAACATGTAAGGGACACTTGACGAAACACTAAAAGAGAAACTAAAGGGGTCTGTAGAAAAAAGCCCTAAGTGACATCTGACATACTCCTATATTCTCCTCGCGAATTGATTGTTCTTCCTGTTCCTATCTGGAAGAGATGGTATGCAAACAAAATGGCTGTCATAGAGAGCTGTAAACAATATGTTTTTACCGTACAAATCAAGTAATCATATTTTTCTTATGATTGCTTACTGAGAACAAAATTGGCTACCCAGAGAGAGTGACTATACTGCTGCTCACATTTACCATACATATATACCAGAGGATAGCATTACAGTGACATCAGCTTTGTTTGATACTGGCATCAAAGTTTTCAATTTGGTTGAATGAATTACCTACTCAGTTACATAATTTGTCTAGTTATTACAGTTTTTGTCAGTAACAGATCAAATTTTGTAAAAGTCAACAGTTCAATGAAATATAGGTAAAATCAGTTCTATTTCATTACTTGCCTTGGCATGGCTTTGAGTTTTGTATAGTAGGCAATGCCAGTGCCATAAATGGAATTAACATCAATATACAAGGTAGCACAATAATTACTAGCTATTTCTAAAGCCCATGTATTGGCCATCTGGCGCTGGGTAAGCTTGTCGAATCATGCGTACTACACATGCAGGAATGACCCGTCTGTTACCCCGCCCCAGCTTCCCATATGTCCAGAGGGCATACTGTCGGTAGGCAGCTTTGCGAAAACTCTCCATTGTAAAGTTGAACTCCTCAGCTCTTATGTCACATCTAGCTTTAATGCATACCTCTAAAATGTCACGATCAAGACAGATGTTGCTAAATGAGGTATATGAAGTTATGCAAGTACGTTTCTTACAACAAACATTTTCCTGCTCTGATTCCATTGGCCTGCAAATTTGGCACTGGCACCAGGGGGCCTGTTCTCTTGGTGGAGATGGCTGTTCAGGAATTCCTTGTGCTACTGCATGTTTGGCAAAATTGAGACTTCCTCTTCCCATGCTGAGCAACTTACAAAGCAATTCAACAAGTTTATCACGATCAAGTGACTCCACAAACTCCTGTTAAATAAAACCATTCACATATATTTTTTAGAAAATACCAGTGAGATAAAGGCTTGCAAATTTTAAACCAGTTTACATGTATGTTATACACGACATAAAAAGTTGTAAATTTAAAAAACTACTTAAAACAACTGAGGTTATTATTGGATTAATGAAAGAAATTGGCCACTTTATAATCATTCATCGGTTTGTGAAGTCCTCCATCCCAGCAACAAAGGATTAGTTTACCAGAATCTCTTGCCGGGACTGTTCAACACTGGCCGCAAAGGCTTCCGCACCATCAGAAGTGGACGTTGCTACAGGAGCCCCTTGGTTCTTCTCACACGTATTATTCTGTGATTCAAACAGCAAAGATGGATCATTACTCCTATACCAGAAATTTTGCTTCCAATATTGCCTGTAAGCCTAAATGTTCACCTTATTTTTACACTTTGACTTGTCGCATTTGCACGTGGCCAGACACTTCAAGTCTTCTTTTCGACAAATGCAAGCGCCTCTACCCCTTTTCAGTGCACATTGCCCTTTGCAGGAACAGGTTATCCTCTCAATCATTTCCTCCTGTTATGCAAAATAAACGAAAGCATTCTTCACTCCATAACATGACAAAAACACGACGGAAGAACACTTTTGGTGCGCACGTCTCACCTCGGCCGTAATGTCTACTTCCTCGATTGACTCTTCTTCGACGGTAGAGTTATAAAAATTTCTCCTGGCAGACCCTTCGGAAAATCCATCTTCTACCTGATTTCTCCTAGATGCTTCTGAGAAATTCTCCTCCATAGCGACAAAGCAATCGGAACGAATCCCTCGAGCACGAGGAAACCGGCATGAGCCGCTTGAGTACGTACAGCCAATAAGATCACGCGTTTGGACAATACAGCATTTTCAAAACAAAAACAAACGACCGCAATGACTTTTGGGTGAAGGTGGGCCTTTAAAAGGCGACTACAAAGTACATGTACCTATTCCAATTATTGACGTGTTGGTCTTCAACATAATAATATGCTCTTATTTAATGAGTGGGAGGGCCGGACGGGGAAATATTTGGCTCAAGGTCGTGCAGTACAAACCGAGAGCAGCGAGGTCTGTGCACTAATACAGAGAACTAAGTATTTTCCAGTCTGGTCCGACCTATCTGAGTCAATAAGTATTTATCATACCACCATTTTTTATGCTTAACTTTACTTGAGAATTTCGGATAGATGAGCGTAAAAACTCAACGAACAGATGACGTGTGAGACTGCTAACTGTTTTTTTCCACACTCGCTCACGTCAACCCGTACGGTCCTACGTAAGTCAGTTCACAATGAACTTGAACTATCTCCTAAAGTATAAATTGTCAAGATTTTGTTAACTTTCATACACTTATTCTATTCCCATATAACGTTCTAATTTAACTTCCTCCAAATTTATCCCAGGTCCATGTCTCCTCCGAGTCTGTCATTCCTGATCTTTGCCGAGTGTTTTCATTAAGTGACGTGGAGAACAGTGCCTACCAACAACCATGCAATCACGAACACATCAAAGCCTGTGGTAGATGCCGTAAACTTACTCAGGTAAGTCATATGTTAAGGTCAATGAAGTGTATTTTTCATTTATTTCTTTGATTTCGATTTATACCTTGTGTACTCTTATGAAGACTGACCAGCTGGTGAGGGGAAGTGTATAAGAGTTACATTATTATGTTAGTGTTTATAGTGTTTATAGAGGTTTTGAAGGGCAGCCATGTTGCATGGCAGGAACAATGAAAATGTTTTACATTAGAAAGAACATTTGTTCCCATAGGAAAAAGAATCTATTGTTTCTGCCATGCAACATGCCTGCCGTGCAAAACCTCTATTGTCCTATTTCTTAAGGTGCTAAACGAGATTCAAAAACAGGTGGAAATGAGACAATTCCTGTGCAAAGACGACAAAGATGAAATTATTTTCCTGGTCCAGAAGGCTAAACAAGCTATTTCAGAATGGAAAGCACACCAACTTCGAAGTGTTCATCAAGACGTTTCTCGGCTGGACATTCTACAGTCTTTGAATTCATCCTGTGTACTGATTGTTCAAGATTTTGCTATGAAGTTTCTACCATCACGGTACAGAGAAGCGCAGAGCGATTTCTTTGGAAAACAGAGTATTTCGTGGCATATTTCAGTGTGCCAAAGAAAAGCCGATGAACGCCTCGAGGCACAAACATTCATCCACATATTGGAATCTGCCCTTCAGGATAGTGAGACAGTAGTTTTGATTATGGAGCATGTGCTTCGTTCATTGAAGGAACAGCACCCAGAGATAACCGCAGCATATTTCCGTTAGGACAATGCTGGGTGTTACCACTCTTCATGTACCATTCTTTCTGCTAGGGTACTGTCAACACGCAGTGGCGTGCAGGTGAAGCAAATCGATTTTAGGGATCCACAAGGCAGGAAAGGTTCCTGTGATAGGAAAGCTGCCCAAGTAAAGGCTCATGTTAAAAGTTACGTCAATGAAGGTAACTCTGTTACAACTCCAAGTGAGCTGAAAACGGCCATTGAATCACGTGGGGGCATCCCAGGGGAGACCAGCAATGACAATAGAAAAACCTACAAGTTGGAAGGTATCAACACCTTAAACAATTTTTCCTTCAGCGACCAGGGATTTTACGCTTTCAGAGCCTATGGTATCGGTCCTGAGAAATTTTTCGACTGGAAAATATTTGAAGCAGGTTAGTATATTTTTAGATTTTGTTAGATGACGCAAACCCAAAAGAGATCCACTCAAAAATGCATGTCTTTTTGAAGAACAGCTTCGTAACCTAACATTGACCAAATCCATCTCCAGTGCTCAAAATTCTCTACTCCATGGATGCGTTTATGCTATGTTAATCAGTGAGACAATAATTCTTTGGTAGACTGACTCCAGATTTGGATTCTGTGGGTGTCCCCGGGCTCAGTCTCGTGGGGAGAGTCTGCCATCTCTTTGGTCAGCAGATGGTCGCCAGGCGCCACTTGGTGGTAATCGAAAAACTTGGCTCTTTACATTAAGAATCGATGCAATCGCGAACAGTCAAACTATACTAAGACAAATACGTGCTCTATAAATGTTTTGTTTATGCTAAAGATCACATAGTGACCGGTTTCTGGGTACGAAATTGCAGCTGTCCAATTACAAGTCGTTGTAACAAATCAAGTGACTTTCTTGTTTTTGTTTTGTTTT
>BLFK01000010.1:3895914-3910914 GCA_014634185.1 Astreopora myriophthalma
AAAAGCCTTCAAACCAACTGATGGATCTTCCAACATTTGACATTATTACAAATCCGAAATTAGGAAAAATCCAAGAAAATAATTACAAAGATATAAGATATTATAATTACAAATTCGAAAAGCCTAAAAAATACTGCAAGATACCTACAAAAATTAATTACAGTATTTCAATCTGCCCGGTTTTGCTTATTGTCTTTCCTCAAATTTTGGCACCTCTTCCCAATACTTATCTTGCATTGATCCCACATCTTGACTCAGTCTTCCGCGCTCCGGCATTGATAACAGAAGGCTGTTAGCACTTCAGCTGAAAACAAGAAAGATAAGGCAAGTGTAAGTTTGTGCTCCATAAAAATATGTTTATTGACATTGCATGGCGTTAATAAGCTTCAACTCCCAACACACAGTACTTATTATCGGAAAGGGTTTGAACCCGATTTTTGAGCTTAATTTAGATAAGTTAGAAACCAGTCTCCAAGCATACAGTATTTATTATTGGAAAGGGTGTGAACCCGAATCTTTGCTTAAGTTAGATAAAGATATTCCTATTTATATTGTATATTTGACATATCATTTCACCCACCTTTAATGGCAGCTATAATTTCCTGGTCCAGGGGAGCATACTCCTTTGTTCCATGGACTGTGGAACGCTGTAGGGTTTCCCTGGTGAAAAGGGAATCCACAAGGCGAAGAGTCATGGTTGTTGGCTTGTGGGCTGCCTTCGCATAATTGTATTTAGCTCTGGCCACCCGAACATTTCCATAGCCGCCAAGGACAACTGTATCATTCCCTGGAAAAAGGACAGAACACAAGAATGTATAGTTGAGTTGTTAAAATCAATGAAATAAAGAGTACAACCTCCCCTGCCCCTAGCACGAAGTGTCAGACAACTTAAAGTCACCTCATTTAAGTTTAATATATGTTAAATACTTCTTTAGTAAACTAACTTTATGATTGTACCTGTTACGATATGGTTGTCCATAAGTCTCTCGGCTTGCGGCAAAGCACTTCGCGGACTCGCTACATCGAATTCCTCCACATCATGTGGCCTGGGAACGACTCCGGGCAGCGGATATTCCAGTGACAAAGAACTTGTTGGCGGCACGAACAGAGGCTGCAATTGAGGAGTCCGTGGCGCAGTTGTAGGAGCACTGTGTGAAGCAGCTGTCATCATATCTAGAAGCCTGTCCAGCTTTGCTTCTTGTCGGG
This sequence comes from Astreopora myriophthalma, assembly GCA_014634185.1. Taxonomy (NCBI): domain Eukaryota; kingdom Metazoa; phylum Cnidaria; class Anthozoa; order Scleractinia; family Acroporidae; genus Astreopora; species Astreopora myriophthalma. The sequence goes on from BLFK01000010.1 coordinate 3,897,121, forward strand.
CAAACGAGCACTCAAGTCGCTCTAAGATTGTCCTCGTCAGTCGGAGCTCTTCACTCGCAACCTCCAGTCCCTGTAAAGTGTCGTTCTGGTTCAACTGCTACAAGAGAACATAACATTTTCAGCTTTGGGGGAATCGAAGATACTTGTAGAGCCTGGTTGCAACATACTAAGAGTACACAATAATTAAGAGACAACTCAGAGAATAAGGCTTAGTTGACTTTTTATCGGAATTTCAGATGCGCGATGTCATTATGGAATACACTGTACAGGCCGTTTCATACACAAATAAATAAACACCTTTATTGCACAAAATTGAGTATTGTATGTTATGCCCAACCAAACATTCAATAACTGACTAGTAGTCAGAAATAAATAATTTTACAATAACTGCCTAATTTCTCGCACGCTGATTAGCTCATTTTCATCATCAATAAGAGCAGACGGATAAAATTTTAATCTATGCGAGCTTCAACTTTCAGCTGTCAAACTGTCAACCTTTTAACCAATGAGATTTTATGGACTTTTTAGGTAGATAATCAAAAGGCGAGAAAAGCTATTGACAATGTCCACGTCATTTTGAGTATTTACTGCGGTACCACTGGCCTGCGCCTCGTGGTTCCACGGCCACTTTGACAATGTTATGACGCAAATTTATCATCAATACGAGGGCAGACGCATAAAAAACTGACGTCAATTTGCTAATTCTGCTTCAGTATGTACGCAATCCCTCAAAAAAAATGTTGTTGTGACTTACATTTGTCGTGTTATCGACGGTGCTGATGGCTTTTGAGAGTAAATCTCCGAGATCCAGGCCACCGTCGGGTTCGTCTAAGAAATCTCTCGTTGCATTCTTCTCTTGCATTGGGTGTGCTGCAACAAGGGAGCCCAGCGGACTGTCATCATCAGGGTCTGACTCGGAGTCCAAAGAAGAGATCATCTCTGCCTCCAGGAAGGGCGATGCCATATCTATGATCTAACAAATTTATCTGTAATTAATAAATAGCTTGTCAAACTACTCGCTATAAGTACACGCTGATAACCTGCCTTGCATTTATTTTGTTACCTGCAATTTGGTCAATGGAATTATTTGGATTAACCTCTAATTACCAAATTATCATCATTTACTGGTTTCTAAATGGTCAAAATAATCATTAGGCTTATAAGCTTTTTATTTGTCCAATACTCGATCGATTAATTGCACAAAGCACTCCGAAGGAAGTCTAATATTTATGCAACGTTACATACTGTTATTACTCCTGCAATCTCGAACACTACCAAAAGCATGAGTTCGTCAATCATACAGTAATAAAATGCATTCAAGTTCGCTACCACAGCTAACAGAGTTTGGCTCGGGAGTGAATGAAAGAACAATAAATAATCTAGATGTGCGTGAAATCTTAGGTCTATATATTTTTATTTCGCGAAATTGTAGTTTTATCAATAGTAGCGCGCGCGAATTAAATACGTAGTCAACATGTAACGAATTCGACAGGTAGCGAAACCGGCTGTTACCTTAAACTCGCATAACAGGAGGAGTCCAGAAAATATATTTGTAACAGCAATTATTGCTACATACCTATCCTTTCGGTTTCTCTTTCTGTTTGCAGTGTTCTTTGGTGGCCTTCTGCTGTCCTGGTCGGCTTTCCTTGCTGGCCTTTGCAATCTTTTTTGCTGCATGCGGAGACTCTGGGATCTTGGAATTAAAACAAGAAATTTGTGTTAAAATCAGGATTTACAAAGTTCAGGTTTGACAAAGTGCAGGTTTCACAAAGTGCCTTAAGCTACATTAATACTCACCACTTTTCTCTTTGCTCTCTCTCAACGTGGCGGCAAGACATTTTCAGATGCCCGAGTCTCCTTCACTTCCTCGACCGGGTAGCAAGCCACGATTGCAGAGTGTTCTTTTTGGGTTTTACCCCAGATTGCTTTCACTTTTTGGCCCTGTGTTAACGGGGAAGGATCAATAACAGCTGAACGGTAGACTTCAGAACATTGTCCTCGACTCCAGTTAACTCTAACGATCTTTTTGTCCATTTTTTCTGTGTTCGTGATAGCAGGTCAGCGAATAACGATAATGATTCCAAAGTTATATTTTCAGCCTTTTTATAGCTCTCTTTCGAATAAGTCAGATCGAAAATACTTTAATTTGATTGGCTTATGGTGTTACGCAAACTGCATTTGTTATACAACTAATTAAGTGCAAACAATACTGTCGGTTTCTTCTCCTCCAAAATCGCACACATTCGTCATTTGAATGGAACTACAATTCTTGTTGATTATGAATATGGTAGATATTGTTTACGTCCAAAATCAGAGTTGTGTTTACCGCCAAATTCACAACTCGGATTTCTACTGTCAAAATCCGAGTTGTGAATTTCATGGTAAATTTACAACTCGGATTTCTACTGTCAAAATCCGAGTTGAGAATTTCACGGTTAATTTACAACTCGGATTTCTACTGTCAAAATCCCAGTTGTGTTTACCGCCAAATTCACAACTCGGATTTCTACGTCCAAAATCCGAGTTGTGAATTTCACGGTAAATTTACAACTCGGGTTTCTACTGTCAAAATCCGAGTTGTGTTTACCGCCAAATTCACAACTCTGATTTTGACAGTAGAAATCTGAGTTGCAAATTTCACGGTCAACACAACTCGGATTTTGACGTAGAAATCCGAGTTGTACGTTTTGCTATTAAAATACATGCAATGATGTCCTATATGAGCCACGGTAGATTCATTCATAAAAAAAAAGCACAAACTCGTCTTCTTGTATATTTTATGTCTGAATAAAACACAGGCGGCCCAGACATTGAATACGACGTGATATTAGGCTGTTGGCAATTGCACTACAATTTTAGCCGTACAGTTAAGACAATGTATGGGAATGCTTTGAAAATTGCTCTTAATGCCACGTGTAGAAAATAATTTAAATAAAAGTAGCTTGCTTTACCGGTATGTTTGTATTGCCTTATTTTGGTGTCTCTGTGTTCTTGGAGGCGCCAGAAAGAAAAACTCGCCTAAATAGTTCAAAACCATGTTCAGCGTCTGGGCCGAACATAAAATCTTCCCCACCAATCGCGCGAGAATGCGTCCATAATAAAAAGATTAGAAGAACAAGTATTTAGTGTGATGTTTGGGTCTTATTTTTACTGAAAGGAATGTAATGTTATTGTTGGTCATTGACTTTTATCAGATGTGGTGGCTCCTAAAAGAGCCATTTTTAGCGACCTACGGTGTAATGTCGAATCCATATTCGACGAAGCAGGGCGCAGTAGCTCCTAATAGAGCTGTTTTTTATTAATACTTTGTAGCAGCACCTTCACCCTCCAGCACAGCTGGAATTGCCTTGTGCAAAACATGATCGATATATTTTGCACATTTCTCTGGCGTTATTTTCTTCCTCCAGAACTTCTTAATTCCATCCACGAGCTCCTGTTTGTTCCGTGGCTTCACTTTCGATTCTAAAAAGAACTTCAACTCATGCCACAAGTCCTCGATCGGGTTGAGGTCGGGACTTTCTGGGGGAGTACGCCACCAGTTGATGTTGTGTTCCTCGAAGAAGGCCTGTGCTCGCCTGGACGTGTGCTTCGGGTCATTGTCTTGCATGAACCGGTGATCGGGAAGCTTTTCTCGGATAAAGGGCACCAGGGTAGACTCCAGGATGGTGCAGAAGAGATCAGCATCCATGATGCCGTCAAAGATGCAAATCTCTGTGGCACCATGTCTGATAATTCCAGCCCAAGCATGAACTTTGAGAGGATGCTTTGGTTTCGGCTTCCACTTCATAGGCTCGTCAATCTTCCTATAACATGCGCGCCGATACTGCTGGAGGGAAATGGAGCACTCATCACTGAAAATTACGTTATGGAAAGTGTCGCCACTATCCAGGACGCGCCGTGCATACTCCAACCGCTTGATTTTGTTAGCATCGCAGATGAGCTGACAATAAGCGGTCTGCTGCAGAGTCCAGCCTTGCTGTTGGCAAGATCTTCGTACATATGTACTTAGTCAAAACATTTCTAAAATGATTTAATGAGACCATTTACTTAATTTTGAACATTTTATACCGTGTTTTCAAACGTGTGACAACATAACATTGAGCGGAATTGCATAATTGTATCATAAAAGAAGTTGTCCAGAGATCTAGTGTCTATCTCAGCTAGGCCATAGGGGGTTTATAGTTTCAAGCCAATACCTGTAAGTGCAGACAAATTACCATTTTGATGGGTTTCCTGTTCACTCAGTTTCTTTGCGTGACAAACATGAGCGACCTTTTATCTTGGACAAGACTGCTGAATGCGCGTCTTCGGGCTTCAAAATTTGTTTAGCTGCAACTATAACGAATTGAATCATCATTCTTTATCATGCAGTCCGGTTATCTCAATTACTATAGCCGTATGAAAACTCAAATATGGTTGAATCTGACAAAAACTGCAATGTCTTGTGCAAGAGCCGTACAGTATGCTTGTTCGATGATTTTTTGATCAGAAAAAAGGGATAAAACCCCATCTACAGCCACTAGATTTACAAGGTCAGCTTTTATTTCGGTATCATTAGGTATTTTATTTAGTTTTGTGATTGTACAAGGCTTGTGTGAAAACCAGCTCTCAGTGATACGACTACCGTTTATAAATTAAAGGGATTGATTGATTTTTAAAAAAAAGACCAACTGCTAGTCTTTGTCAGCCCGTTGGGTGTGCAGTGTGTAGGTCTTAGGCTTCCGCACGATTTTCAGCACTTCATGGATGTGCGTCTTGCATGGAGCATCCAAGGGGCGACGCAGTTCGTCCAAGGTTTTGATGTAACACCTGGTAATTGAGCTGAGCCAGCCCTTCGGCATTGAGCGAGAAGCCTTTGACTTTGCACTGTCTTGGCGTCGTTACACTCGTACCCGTAATTTCAGACCGCCGGAGCAGAATTCCATGATGTACTGCGTGGGTTCCAGCTCGTTGGTGAATTCGCCGAGATGCGTCCCGAGGGTGACATTGGGTTGGCCAGGGTGATGCACGTAGAGGACCAAGTCTGTCTCGTAGTAGAGGACACGATCCCCTAAGAGTTCCAGCACTTTGTACAACCGCAAGTGTGCCCAGCAGGTGGTGAAGGCTGCCACAAAGACGTTGGTGTTGACGTTGAAGGCAGCACAGTGGTCTTGGGCTCGGAAATGAACTTCCACCCGGTGCTCGTCCAGACAACTCATGTAACGGATGTCGTGCTGGTCGCTGTCCATGAAAAGGCAGAAGGCCTGCGGGTCAGCTAATTCCTTGACTTGCATCAAGTTGTCCCACTGCCTCAATCTGCCCCACATGGAGTTCAGCATGAGCTTAGGCAAAGACCTCTGACCCGGATTCTTGGCCGTCTTAGCCAGATTCAACTGGATGCCTTCGTGTCACGCAAAGTCCTTGCCGTGGGGTTGTGCCTAAATCATACCGTCTAGAGGGACAGCCGAGAAGTACTAGGAACGAATATCCGATTCGGTCGGCTTTCGGAAATTCTCGGCAAATCCAATATGGCGACCTGTTGGCCTTCTTTTCTTTACGGAGTAATATATCGACGGGACAAAGCACGCGTCAAAAAAAAAAAAGAAGTATGTTTTACAATAGACCAATTTGAAATCCTCCTCTATGAACTTTTGGAGCTTCTTTTGAGTTGCATTCATAGTATAACCTTGCGTTTAATTTATGTTAAGTTGATAGCGTACGCGAATTATAATTATTATTGATAAAGTAATTTCCAAACAGTTGAAATAGAAAGCTTATTTCATAAAGACCGAATGCTGTGATGGTGATATTGCTGTAAAAATCCGAGACCTAGCTTTTGATCCTGTCTTGTCCTTCTAATCGGTACTATGTAAGAAAGTAATACCGCCTAGAGGGTCATAATAAATGCATGAGCATCTAGCCTCCATTTAATTCACTTCTAGATCTTTACATGTTTTCAGGCTTTGCTGTTTAGGTTTCCACTAGCTTAGAACAATATGACACCAGAAATGTGATTACCTTTTCTGTTCTGCAGTCTTGCCCCTCTACTTGGTACTACCCAAGAAAGTAATACCGCCTAGAGGGTCATAATGAATGTATGAGCATCTAGCCTTTATTTAATTCGCATCTTATTCTAGATCTTTTTTACGTGTTTTCAGGCATTCCTGTTTAAGTTTCCACTAGATTAGAACAACATGACACCATAAATACGATTACTTTTTCTGTTCTGTTGTCTTGTCCCTCTACTTGGTACTACCTAAGAAAGTAATACCGCCTAGAGGGTCATAATGAATGCATAGCCATAAGCATCTAGCCTCCATTTAATTCACGTCTAGATCTTTGTTACATGTTTTCAGGCTTTGCTGTTCCAGTTTCCACTAGCTTAGAACAATATGACACAAGAAATATGATTACTTTTTTCTGTTCTGTTGTCTTGTCCCTCTAATTGGTACTACCTAAGAAAGTAGTACCGCCTAGAGGGTCCTAATGAATGCATTAGCATCTAGCCTCCATTTAATTCACTCTAGATCTTTATTACATAATATTGTTTTTTATATGGTTAATTCATTACATTTTTTTTCATTTTCAATATATATATATATATATATGATTTAAAATTGTTGTTGTACAATATTACAGATGTGATATTTTAGCATAATTTTATACTACTACTCTTATTTTCCATTTTGAATGTCATCTTTAGTGTCCCCTTTTAGCTTAAAAGCTAAATACTCTGACACTTAATATTTGTACAATATTACAGATGTGATATTTTAGCATAATTTTATACTACTCTTATTTTCCATTTTGAATGTCATCTTTAGTGTCCCCTTTTAGCTTAAAAGCTAAATACTCTGACACTTAAATAAAGTACATCCATTCATTCATTTGCTCTTTAGAGAACAATTTGACACAAGAAATATAATTCCTTCGTTCTTGCCCCTTATTGTAAAGCAGCTAGTTTTATTCCATTTTGTCAACAAGTATTTTATTACATAAATACAATGTAAATACATATGGATCAAGAAATAAAGAAACACAGCTATTGTGATTTACACCCCGAAAATCACTGATTGAAAATTAAATTCATTGCTTCTTTGACCCATTGTTTAATAATAACAATAAATGATAAATATCCAGTTGGTACCTGACACAAGGTCTCCCGCTAACTAATTGTTCGAAATCAAGTTAAATGAAAATGTTTCTGTTATTTCCTTGTATTGCTAAACACACTAACTGAAAAAGGGCGGTTGAATTTAACTAACCCAGACCCCAAACGTCCACGTTTTCCCGCGAGAAATACAAACCGGCGGGAAATACGATTGACGCAAGGATCAATTGCAAAGATTTCACCGAGCTTTTATAAAATCGTGTCATGGAATCATCCGAAAATATGAACGATTGGTCCTCTGGCGGCGAAATGGTTGTGTCCACAATGGAAGAAGTAAGCCGGGTGATCTCGGAATTCGAGAAGGACACCATCAGCAAATTTATTGTACGGAGGGTGGACAAAGGCTTTGGTACAAAAGGTCAGAGCGGGGTCATTGTTTCTGTATTTATCATGTCAATCCTAAACCTCGACGATCAAAAACTCGAATGTACTCGCTTTTCATGTACCCTCGATTTGTCTGATGCCGAATAATCGATTGCTTCATACATACAGATCCATCAAAACAATTTACGGGGCAAGTTTTGTCTCGGATTTTGTCATCAAGTTGTGCCTCGTGATATTACAAAAACGTATGAAAATAACACGTGTCTGCTCTGCAGAATGGTTGCAGAATTAATATTCCCATGCTTAGCAAATTAAGTAGTTTCATTCTCTTTGTAATCTGTCATTTACTTTCCATCGTACAAAAAAATGCTGCGGTTGAAGCATTCGATTCTAAAACAGTGTAAAAAACATCGCTCAACCTCCCCGAGTTGCAATTTGTGGCCGTTAGTAACACTGGCGAGGGTGGGGTGGGGAAAAGAAACAGCTCCGCGGATGTTGTTTGCGCTTCATATTCTCTTGATTTGTGCTATTCTTTATTCAAAAACATTCAGAGTTAACCGTCACTTCAAATTGCCATATAAACTTTATACTTAAGTGAAAGCGTGCCCTACCGAAGCTGCTCAGACATTTTATTTCTTTCATAGCTCTGCTAAACGAAGTTCTTGTATAATACGTAAAGAAACAAGATCCGAAAACATTGATCATTGAAACACCCCTCCCCCCCCTCTCCCCATGGGCAACAAACCGAAGAAATGTGTAAACTTTGTATTCAAAACAGATTGGAAGAGTTTGACAGAAAACAGAAGGGTGTGGTTCCAGAACCGACAAAATCCTAAGTCTGGTGGCGGTGTCAATGTGACTTTCGATGGGGTTCCGTTTATTATGCTTGGCGAAAAGGTATTGTGGTGTCATCAAGGGCCCGACCGAAACAAGGCTACGAAAAGACGAAGAAAAGAGCGTGTAAACAAAGGAAACGTGAGTACTCGAGAGCTTAGAAAATATCTGCTCACCTTGTCCCTTTCTATGTATGAGCTTAACATTTTTCTTATCTGATTATTACTTTTATTATCATCATCATTATTGTTGTTGTTATTGTTATTGTTACTATTGTAATAATAATAATAATAATAATAATAATATCAGGATCATAATCATCCTCGTCATCTTTTTAGGAACAAGACCACCTATTCATTAAGAGACGAAATCTCACACAGAACACCAAGAAGTTGGACTGTCCGGCCGCCATATATGTGAAGCATGTTGTGAAATTTACCGATTTCAAGGTAACAGAGAGAATGATTAGTTGAAGCAACCCTTAATCAGCATACAAGTCGATTTATTGTATGAAGTATTCAATTTGACATAAATGTCCTTTCAACTTTCCTAGGTTCTTGAAGGAATCCGCAATGAAAGGGAGTTGAAGCTGAGATCAAAACAACTCAGAGATGCTCTGCACAATGGTAGAGATGTTACCGCTGAGGAGAGATTCTACCTAAAACTTCCAGTGCCATCAGATCATCGTAATCACGTCATGGGAGAGGTAGGACCATAAATAAAGCTAAAGGGAATATCAACCCAAGTAACTGTTAAATCACCTTTAATACAATCATGATCACAATGTTACAAGACACCAAGGCACTAGCCAGTTGAATTAAAAAAGAAAGATAAACTTCATAAAAATCGCTAGGAGTGTATTTGTTGTAGTTCCATTCTATATTTGAAAATGTTAGTTTCCTTTGTTTTTGGGTACGACAATGTATGATAAACTGTTTTTGAAACAAAGGAAAATAAAATTTAATAACAACATATTTATCAATCACACGTCACTGTAGTCTATGGACAGGGCAAAACACAGGACACACCCTGGGAATGAGAACCTCGATACTTAACGCTATGATGGCATTAACGGAGAAAATGTTTGAAAGTGTATGAACTTCAAAAACAGTGAACCTATTTTGGCAATATAATGGAAACAACACAGTGAGACCTGCGCGAGTTAACTGAATAAAAACGCGATCTATTTTACGTTTTCTTTAGGCTGCTGGGCTGAGAGAAGCCATTGACGACAAAATAGCCCAGAAAATAAGAGATCTCACCCTGCAAGGCGTCCGTAAAAGGGGGGAGATGAGAAGGCATCTCAACAACTTCGTTCGAAATGAACTGCACAAGGGCCGTTCACCCCCTCCTAGTTATCGCAGGCGTTTCTATCCCAGAAGAAAAGATCTGGATTATCACATGGCAAAAGCGAAGCTTGCCAATCGCCTAGCTGCCCTCGATCAAGACAACGTCGAAGCCCTAATTGAGAAATGGAAAAAATCATCGGAAGATATGTTCTTCTTCAGAAAACGCGAATCGGCGGACAACCAAGGAACAGAAATGGCGTCCTCTGAAGACGATTGTCCAATTAACGATGAAGACCCCGGAGAGGACGAAGACGAAGAACCTGAGCCCTCGCCACGGGAAGGAGAGCGCACCCTACTATTTTGCTGCCAAACAGAACAGCAAAAGCGACTTCTACTTAAGTATGGCGACATCTGTCTTATGGATGCCACCTATAAGACGACGCGCTACGCACTTCCCTTGTTTTTCCTTTGCGTACGCACAAATGTGTCCTATCAGGTAGTGGGTACATTTGTGGTCCAGTACAGCACCACAGAGGCAATTAGCGAAGCCCTAAAGATATTTAGAATGTGGAATCCAACATGGCAACCGCGATACTTTATGACGGACTTTGCTGAGGAGGAAATCCATGCAATCGAAGATGTTTTCAAAGGTGGGTCTTCCGATAGTTCGATTAACTTTTATCGAGCTTTATGGTATGTTCCCTTCACTACAAACTTCTACTCGTGTTTCTATAACTCTTTTTCTTAAGTAACAACCCAGTTTCGAAGCACCGGACAACCTGACACAGCACTGCTATAACTAAGGGCACGTAGTGATATCGCAGTCAGGCATTTTTTTGGCACCATGCCTTGCGGCAACGCCCCAGCTATAACCTCTACTATTAGGGTCTAAGAACAACGCTGGAATCATATTAATACTAAAGCGTTACTGAAGCATTCAGATTAATACGGCACATTACGTAACAGGGGCCCGACTCCTTCGAAAAGGGTATATTGACTTGTACTAATGGTGGAAACAATTTCCTTAACAGGGTCAGAAGTAGTTCTCTGTGACTTTCACCGTGAGAAAGCCTGGTGGGAGTGGACCAGCAAGACCACAAATGGAGTGCTGGATAAAAGAGATCAAGTGTTGTCCCATATGAGACGCATAGCCAAGGCGCCGACCTTAAAGGAGATGGAAGAGGCCATCAGCGCTTTCAAAGGCAGCACAGTGTGGAAGGAAAACACACGTTTGCAAAGTTGGTTTGGCACGAAGTGGCTTCCTGCAAAGAAGGTAGATAAAAAAATATATTAGTGCATTCTGTCATGTTAACGTCATCGAGATCTGATTTTATACACGTACGTGAGCAACAACTGGTAACTTAGCACAAGTCTTCCACCTTCATGTAATTTTATTTACTTGGCAAAAATAAGCATTAATTTTTAAATAATTATTTAACAATTATTATATCAAAAGTCTTCAGTCAAACACCAATAGTTTGTGAATTTTCCACTGCTTACTGGTGCAAAGCTACACGAAATGTTGTTGGCCACCACTGATAGAAACTAAAAAACACTCGACTCTAGTATTGTGAACCACCTTGAAAAGAGCTATGAGGATAATACCATTCGAATCAAAAAGGTCAAGCATGAACTCAAATTGCATTGGTTTATGAGAACTGTCGGTAGTGTCTGGCTTGTTTCTCCCACTATTGCGCTACATGGCCTCGCTAGCCATTGTTTTCCTAAAATAGTTTCTATCATATTTTTAATAATTGCAGCGCTGGTGTCAGGCATACAGAGGTGTAAATTACATCGTGGCTGTGCATACGAACAACGGAATTGAACGCCAAAATGAAACCCTGAAGTTTCAGTACCTTGATGGGTACAAGAACTGCTCCCTTGGGGAACTGTTAACTGTCTTGGTGGAACAGTTTTTTCCGGACTCTTTAAGGAAGTAAGTGAGAACAGCACAAACATTTATTTTAATGACCCTAATTAATCTATCAGTATGGCCCTATTCTCCCAGGGGACAGTCAAAAATTAAGGAAGCAGTTAGTCTAGCAGTAGTCCCTCACATTACACATGCTTTATGCTTCTTTTGCAATTAAAAATTAATAGTTCCACCTGAGTGTTCAACACTGCCATACAGAAGAACTGGATGAGGGGTGACTAGAATCTTGGACAAAACTAGTCGAAACATACGAATTTCACTCATTTTTCACCAATGTCCTAACTTGCAAGCAGGTAAAAACATTTCATCCCCCTCTCCCCCTACTCAATGTTTTTTTTTACGGTTTGCAGTTCTTTCTCTTTTTCACCACACAACAGCATTGACAACATTGAAATGTGGAGGGGGGATTGAAAAACTGAACTGTGGTGCCTAAATTAGTTGGAATTTGCTAAGTGTTTCAACAGTTTGGTCGAAGATTGAAGCTCCTACACAGCCAATTTCGTCGGCTGCTACGGCTTTCAGTTGGGTAGGGGTGGGGTGGGGAGTGAGGTGGAAGAGAGAGAAAGGAGGTGAGAGAGCACAGGCTAACATCTAACACTTGCTAGTTGACTTTATGATAATGTTTCAAGATATCTGCTTGCAGTAAAGCAATTTGACAGTGACAAAACATTTTCTTTTAGGTATGTGGACCTAAATGTACGATGTTTGGGGAATTTTAGTCAGTACAGTGACGACGTGCCTGCATTTCTTCATAACCGCCCCAGAGGAGTAGTGGCTCACATTATGAATAATTTACGTCAACCAGACGAAAGATCAGCTAAGAGAGTAAAGCAGGTCGGGGAGGGTGAATTCATGATAGACGGGAAAGTGCGTGTAGAATTTGGAAATGACTCAACGTACCCACATTGTGACTGCTCTGAGTGGAGACACCATCGCCTGCCTTGCAAACATTTCTGCATTATTTTTTCCAACATTCCTGGATGGGACTGGGAGAAGTTAAGTTCCTTGTATCGTGAAAGCCCACTTCTTAACCTCGACTACACAACAACAAGTGCGAGTGACAACCAAGGGTCTCCTGAAGACTTGGCAGACACACCTCACACAGACCTACCACAGGAGATCGCTGAGCCATCTCAAGATGAAATGCAAACCTTGCCTCTCCCTCCGAAACAAAGGGCCAAATGTAAAGTTATTCAGATACACTGCAGGACAATACTAAAGGAAATCACAAGTGCAACATACTTGATTAAAGATGAAAACTGCCTAAGCAAGTTGGCTGAAGACATTGACGCACTGTACACAATGGCAAAGGAAATGATGCCTAATGAGGATGGTGTTCCTTTGGGGGAGGTACCCAATGGTAGTGTTTCAGGAAGGAAACAGGGAGGCTTCCAGGATTCATCACAGAAGCGCAAAAATAATGCACCTACGCAACCTCAAAAGTTGGCTGAGGACACTGATGCACTGAACACAAAGGCGAAGGAGACGATGCCTAATGAGGTTGATGTTCCTGTGGGAGAGGTACCTAATGGTAGTGTTTCAGGAAGGAAACAAGCAGGCTTCCGGGATTCATCACAGAAGCACACAAAGGCTCCACCTATGCCAACACACAAGCATGGTGCCAAAAAGCACCCAGCAAATGGCTGTTTCGGTGTGAAGGCAGAATGGCAAAGGAGATTTATACCAGCAAAGAATCACCCCACTGATAACAGGCATTTGAACATGAAGAGGCAGCTGAAAAGAAAAGATCAACAAGCCAACGAGCCCAGTAAAAAAAGGGCAAAAATTCAATCCAGTCATCCTCCCTCTACCAGTGAGACAATTCCCAACTTCAGCCAAGATAGGACTCCTAAGATACCAACAAATGGTGACAAGCAGAAAGTACAACAATCCTCTCGTCATGTACCAGCAGTTGGTCAGAGGGAATCCATTTTAGGTAATGATATTCCATATTTCATTTCACTATAATTTATCTCTAGTTGTATATTTACCCATCATTTTTTTTTAATTTATTTCTAGTGGTCAAAGGCACTACACATCAAGGAGATGAAAGGTTTGATGAAAACACACGTGGTACACAATGCACAACCAACAGCTTTGTTTTCCTGCTGCAAAACGCCATCTCTATGATTGAGAAAACCTCAGAAATGGATGCTCTTCTTAAAAAGGGTGACCAACTTCACAACGTCTTCAACACATTCCTTGGAAGATCAAAGGCCGATAAGTTAGGTCTTGATGAAATTCAAGACCATGTCAAAAGTATT
>BLFK01000010.1:3920914-3930914 GCA_014634185.1 Astreopora myriophthalma
GCGTCAAAGGCGACCCGGTCAGCAGTCGACATGGTTTCGGAAGCATACAATAGGCGACAAGAGTAGTTGAGACACTGAACTGGGACCACAATTAGTAAAAAATCACCTTCACGTTACATTTTCCACTTGCAAGCTTTTGGGGGAGGGTGTTGTCCAAGATTCCTTAAAAGGGGGGAGTGTCTCAACCCTTTTGGCACTTATTGATAGGTGTCCCTTGGGGGCAGGGGACCCACGTAGTCAGCATGGGCCGGGGTATTGAACAAGTGTGGAAAATACCCCTTCTTGAACTGCATGGCATCCAAGCCGAAGGTCTTGGGGAAGGCCAACAACTTCATGGTGAAGCAGGACAACAAGTCGATGAACCGGACGTACCCCGCCTTGTACGTCAGCTGCAGCAACTTGCCTCCCATGCACGTCTGCTCGAACTTCTGCTTGCATTTGGTCAGACGTTTGACCACGCAGTACGAGTTGTACCCGCAAAAATTGTGGGCCAATGCCGTGACGTGCCGGGTCTCGTCCCTCTGTGAGGTCTTCCAGTCACTGGAGAAAGTGTTCGACGCACACTTCGCTGCGAAACACTTGCAGGGTGTCATCCTTGGCTGTCATCCCCGCGATCAGGTTGGGGACATGCTGCCCCGTGTCCTGCATGGCCTCCGTGACCCAGAAGACCAGCAATGGGGGATGATACGGTTCGGCGGTGGCGTTGGCAGCGTCGGCGGTGGCGTTGGCAGCGTCGGCGGTGGCGTTGGCAGCGTCGGCAGTGGCGTTGGCAGCGTCGGCGGTGGCGTGGGCAGCGTCGGCGGTGGCGTCGGCAGCGTCGGCGGTGGCGTCGGCAGCGTCGGCGGTGGCGTCGGCAGCGTCGGCGGTGGCTGCAGTGTCTGTGTTGGCATGCAAAGTCTGTCACCCCAAACGTGCCTCCCCGCCCTGTCATCATGCCCGCTGTCGCCGCTTTTAACGTTGCGCCTGGCGGGCCTTTTCCTCCAGCTCCTCAGGGTCTGGCGGCACTTGCAGGAAGCACTGATGCGTGGCCATCTTCACGGTCTTGTGGCACGAAGGGCACTTGTTCCAACCACAGCAGTGGTCCTGCTGCTCTTTGACCGTGCACAGGAGTTTACGGCACGTGCCGCATTTCCGCTAGGCTTGGCACACAGACAGTTGGCCGGGTCAAGCAGGGGCGCCACGACAGGTGTGGGCTGTGTGCAACTCGAGGCACCGTTCTGCATTAAAAAGAGGCGGCAGCAGGCCAAACACGACAGGTGTGCCGAGCGTTGGGCCTTGTAGGGGGCGTGGAAGTCCTCTCACGTGTCCTGCTAACAACCGGGCCAGTGAATACCCTTCCCCTCCGAGCATTGATGCTGTCTGTCGTTGTCTTACGCTTTGAGACACCATCCGCAGAAATAACTGGCTGAAGAACCCCGGCAACGTGGTCAAGGTGTCGTAATGTTCATCTTTGAGCAGCAGGGCCAAGAGGGTCTCTCCTCCACCGAAGGCAAAGCACATGTATTGGCGGTTGGCATCCACGACCACGATGCGATAATCGTAGAGGCTAGGGGCCAACGCCAGATGTGCGAGTTCCTGGAGCCCACAGGGGCCGGGCCCCAACCCGACTTCCTCCAGGAGATGGGTGGCCGCCTCATCCTGTCGCCGTTGACAACGGTCTTTCTTGGTCCACTTGTTCCTCTCCGTATTGTTGCTGCCCGCCAGGTGGAGCCCTCGCGCAGTCACGAGGCCCTGTGCGCAACACAGGCCGTCCTCGTCCCGCAGACGAGTCATCGGTGTATGGTCTGGTCTGGTCTGGTCTGGTCATTGGTGTATGCGAGGTGTTACCTCATGTTAATGCGCCTTTTTCCGACAACACTGCATCGATATTAATCATTATCTTTGTGGCATTTTGGAGCCCATTCTCTATGTGTTTTGTTGGCATCATAGGGGTTATTTGCCCGATGGGGTTCATGTGAACTCTTTTGGCCAATATTGTTTGTATCGCAGCTACCAAGGCGCCATTTTAAAGGCTCTTCGCATGTTGCCTTCTTAACCTCTTCACATGTTCACTGGATTACCTTTGTGGATAGCACTTCTGTTTATTTATTTCTTTATTTACTTATTTCTCCTGTTTTCGAGTATTTTGCCACTCAGGGCAGTTGTGGGATGAGCCATGCTTGGCCTTGCCCGTTATTAACTGATTATATTTTATCTTATTTGGGGCAGTGTGGGACCTGCTACTGCGGCAACTTATGTTTGCCATGCTTGTCCTTGCCCATCGTTGTTTGCTTGTATTTATTTGGGGCAGTGTGGTGCTTGCTACTGTGGCCACTTACATTAGCCATGCTTGTCCTTGCCCGTTGTTGTTTGATTTTATTCTTCAGTATTATTGATGATTTGGGACAGTTTGGGCTTCATGTTCACTGTTTTGCTGTCAACGAGTTTGGGCCATCTACGAGGCTCACTGCTGGGGTAGCAGTATGTTCGACAGCATTTTTGTTTTGGTTGTTGAAGATTCAAGCAGCCTCTTTCTTTGCGCATTGCCTGCCTTTTTGTCATGGTTTTGTTTTTCATCTAGCCAAGCCGTTCCTTCTGGGCCATCTTCGCCTGCCATTGAGCCTGCTATTCTTGCAACCGGACCCGCCTTTCCTCCTGCCCTGCACGTAGCAGCTGAGGTCACTAGACACCTCCAGCCAGCCTCTTCTTCGTCTGCTGTTCAGGAGCCCCAAGGGCCATCTCCCCAGAGGTCCCTGTGGTCAGTTCCTCAGCTGCGGCTCAAGTTGAGCAGTCAGTTCCTGTTCACAATCCCTCAGTGGTGGACCAGATTGCACAAGTGGTACAGTCAGTACACTCTTCATTGGCAAGTGAGGGTCCATCCACAGGGCAGGGCCTCTGATTGGTGCGGTAGATTGCAACTTGATTGATGCCTGTCAATCTAAGGTAGTTTTTTTCTTCCGGCCGTTCCGTGATTGGGAGTGGGAGAAACTTATGATTTGGAGAGAAAATGGCAGACACGCTAAGCTCTCGCAGAAGCACTTTTATTTCTCTCTGAGCTGAGTATGTCACGTGTATTGCGCCCCGAACAAAAGGAAGCCATTTCTTCTCTTGTTCATGGAAGCGATTTATTAGCAGTTCTTCCGACGGGCTTTCGTAAAAGCCTCAACTTCCAGTTGTTGATCTGCTTGAAACAAACATTATTGTCGAAAGCTGCGTGTGTGATTGTTGTCTGTCCATTCAAAAGCATCGTGCAAGATCAGTTAACGGAAGCATCTTTAATGGGTTTGACGGCGATATCCCTTGCTAGTGCTACTTTACAAGATGTTGAAAACGGCAAATACGAACTGATCTTTGCGTCTGCAGAAGAAATACTAGCTAAGCCTTTTCTTTCTTCCCTGAAAAAGAGCAGTTAATCATTGCACCAAAACCTTGCTGCAATAATTGTGGAAAAGTCCCACACTGTGGAAACTTGGAGGGACAGACACGCTTGGCAATTTTTGTTCCAATTTCGGCCACGGAAAATGTCCCCAGTTTCCAGTCCCTCATAAGCAGTTCCATAGCGTGGTCAATTGGCAGCCATTTTCGCTCAAGAACCCTCGCCAGAATTTGGCTTTTTGCAGAGGAATGGGCACCAGGAGAGTTTTTCCCGCTCAAAAACAAATTTCTACAGGCTTCAAGCTTTCTGTTGATGTGCAATTTGTATATGTTTACAACTTTCTTCTGCAAAATTTTTCCTTGTACTTTTACGCTGTGTCAAGCACACCGCCTTCGCCGGTCCTTCAAGAAAAATTGAGTATTTTTTGTAGCAAGTTTTCTTGCTGGGATCGTAAACAGGAGGCCTGAAACCTTAGCTGTGTTTTCCTCACTTCGAATTTTTGCCGGATGCCGATGGTTGTTTAAGATTTTCGAGTTTATGAGGTTTGCAGAGCGGTTTCCATGGGGAGCAAGTCATGAAGAAAGATGGCTACGCTTCAACAGCTTCGAGCGGAGCCCCTTTCAAAATCAAAGAAAATTTGTGCTTTAAAGAAAAGGCTTCAGTGACTCAAGAATAAGGTAGGTTTACTCCAGAGTAAATGTTCTCTAAGTTAAATTCGTTATATTAAATATATTAAATAAGTTATATTCAGAAGAACTTGGAAGAAGTTGATAAAATATCAAGCAAATTTATCTTGTGTGATCATCTCCGTAATTCTCACAACCACTCTGTTTTACAAAGCATTGATATTACCAGGAGAAATTTGATGCTGATCACCCATAGGGCTCAAAAGGTTAACTTACGTTCTTTGACTTGCAGAAAACGCAACTAAAAGAAAACATTGGTCAGGTAAAAGCTGATTTCCCTGCTGTCCAGACCAAAAGAAGGTTAGTTTTCGAAGTGACAGCTAACACGTTCACACTCAGAAAAAAAAGTCCAACTGTGCTCAGTGATGAGGGAAAGCTAAACATACCACAGCGAAGTGCAAGCAGAAGACAACTTGAAACATTGGTTGCAGCAACAGAGGTGAATGGTGGATCTGTTGAAAACAGGTCCCCAGCCTTGGATGGTATGTTCTCTACGCTGACTAAACATGCGAAGACAGCAGTTCTATCTAAATACTTGTCTTCATCAAAAAATATGAGAAAAGCTAGTCTAGCAGTAATAAAACTTCAGGTTAAACAGTATGAGCAAAGTGATCATAATGTCATTCATTCTCTTTCTATGCTTTATGCAGAAGAATTGATGGGAAAGGTAAAATATGAACAATCAAGATCAGCTCTTATTATGAAAAATACTGACAAACACACCAAGAAACTAGGTTCTGTGTCAAAAGAAAGAGTTTTGTTTGGTATGGGTGTCCCAATTCCTAAACTCCTTCCCTATGGGTTGTTAATGAAAAAAATTGAAGAAATCAATGTGGGGGAAGTTTACTCAATACGGGAAACCCTATGCCATGACCTTCCACCTGATCAACAGGTTGATGGGGTTTATAGAAACCTGGAGAACTTTCTAGTTCTGCTGGCCAAGTTCTATTTTGAGACTGATCCGTACAGGAAACCTGGGGATAAGCTGGTGTGGTTCAGTGTGAGGGAGGGAGCCATAAGGGGGGCGTGATGGGGCTCCTTTTGGGAAATGGGATCAATCTATGTCATGGCTGATAAGTTTTTTGAATGTGGGGCCCAGGGTAGCTAGTCTTGCTATTTGGAGCTAATTGTAAGGAGGACCACACGGTTGTTTCTCGTTTCACAGTGAAACTTGCTACAGACAGGAAAAACAGAGAGCAAATCTTACATCGTAATGGCTAAGAATGTCACCTTTTCTTTTGATCTCCTGCCAGGAGATATGAACTTCCTTGCATATATAAATGGGGAATTAAATAATGCAGCTAAATATTTTTATAGCTTTGCTAATGTCTCCAAAGATGACTGTAACATACTGAATGGGAAGTATGGAGTATCTCATGATTGTAAGTGGAAGCCCTGGCAGTATTCAGAAAGAATCAATGTTGCAAAACAGGTTGAAGATTTCAAGAAAAAAATAACTAGTCATTTAGCAGTATCAACAAAAAGATCCAAAGTAACTCAATTTATTGCTGTAAAAAAATCCAGACAAGAATTCAGACCATTAAGCTATCTGACAAGAAGTTGTTGAACCACTTCACCTTAAGAATAATGGTGTCCAGCATTTTCATGCAATGTTACTTGATCTCGCTATTTCTGAAAGTAAACTCCCCAAGAAATTAAATAGCCTTGATGATTTGCCCTCCAATTCGGCAATGTCCAGATATTTAAAGGTCAAGGAACAAGACGTTAAAGCAGGGAGAATGAAAAAAAAACTAGGTAAGTGGCTCTTTGAGGATAGAGCTAAAGACAAAGACTTTACTTACAGGTTAACTGGTAAAGATTCCCGCCTAATCTTGCATGCATTTATGTATCTAGTGAAAGCAATTCAGGGTGGCTCAAATGATCCCAACTTGCTAATGCGACTTCTGCCAATTGTTTTCATTGGTATTCAACTCAGGGACTGTGCAGCAATTTTTTCAATGTACCATCTAACTGAAGAAAGTCTTGCAAAATTGCCCCATTTATGCAGTGATTACTTCACTGCAGTTGTTTTGTTTGGCACTGTGTCTGGCACTGTGTGGAGTGTTGAGCATTTGGTATATGCTCACTCAAAGAAAATGTTTGAAAAATATGGAGTGGGGTTGGGGATCAACACAATGCAAGGGCGAGAGGCAAAACCTGTGCAGATCGCAGGTTTTGCCAGAAACAGTCAGTTTAAACAACGTTGGGTCCAGGTTTTTAAGCATGATTATATAAGTAAGCTGTGGCTGCCTCTCCAGCAACCTTCACTCTTAGTTTACCACCAGTCACATGACAGTCTAATTCCTACATGCATTTTGAAGGACCCCCAGGTATGTCAAAAGATGCTGAAGCTGAACACTGTTTCTTCTGGGGGCATGCACTAATGCAAGAAGTAGTAACCTCTGTACGGGATGGTAAACCAAGTACATTATGTTTAAGACATCGCTCATAGTTTGTAATGCTGACCCCAACCAAAGGAATCAGAGGCTAGTGCATACTTGTGCTTAACAGTCCACTAGCTATTTCACAGGTTACATAAAATTACTCTAACAAGATATAATTTTAGCTACAGTATTTTTACGTTACGTAAAGATATTATGATTATTTTATAGTCTATTTCCTTTTCAAGTATCATAAATATTACAGAAAAGAGTTTAGCTTATGCATATGCAACACCAAACAAATCATTAAAACAACTTTTAAAAGAGTGCTGGAATCAAAACTACCTGTATTCTTCATAGTCTGTAATGTGCTTGTTGCAGATGATTTTTTTATCTCAGGTATTTTTTGCCTTTCTTTTGTTTTGAAATATAAACAAAGGAGAAATAAAAGATACTATATACAGTATCCACTCCTTCGTAACTGACGTGTACAAAAACACTGTTCCCCTTTCAATGATGAAGGATACCAAATGCATTCCAATAGCCATAATGGAATTTCAATTCCAAAATTTCTTCTTTATATTTATGTCTCATAATTCCATTGTTCCTTTCAATGAGATTTCGCTAGTACTAAAACGAAAATTCCCATAGCTAAACGACAAATCGCAATTCGGAAACGATATTTCGCTGAGTGCTGGTAAGCATATGGTGTTACGAATGAACGGAGTTGACAACTGTACAGACAGACTTCGGTTACCCTAAAAACAATTAAGCTTAAGCTTAGTGTCAACATAACCCGAATGAAACTATGGAAAAGCATTCACAAGATTTTTCAAAAACCAATAATATTTACTCGATTGACAGTGTCTATGAAGAGATACAAAAGTGTGATGCCCTTGCCATTTCCATTGACGTTCGATCTAACTTACATTTTCCTATCTTGTCAAGTCCTTCTTCTTTCCTTCGCCGTTTCTCATTCACAGACAACTCAACATGTCATAGTCTCCTGTCGAGTCGTGGTTTTAACCTCTTGGTAGAAATGCGCTGCCGTAAAAGAAATCCCTTGCACGCGCCAGTATTAAACGTCAAGAAATGTTTTCGAATCCCTTCATGGGCTGACACCATTTTGGATTTGATTCCATTGTTTGCCATCCATATAAGAAAGGTAGGTCCCAGTCTTCAATGAGTCGAATGAAACGTATTGGAGCTTCTTGTTGCGAAACAAAACCTTCTCTGTACGATCACCATTTATTCTCAGTTCAGGTGTTTTTAACTGTACACTAGTTCATTTCTACGAGCTATTTAATGTAAAAGGGAGTTTTATGTAGGGGATGAAAGGCAAGTTACTAGTTATAATCATTCAAAGTAGTCGGATTGCGAGTCACTGCGGGAGCAAAACTGCGCGAGCGAAACCACATTTTGCATTAAGATAAATTAGTCTACATGCTTCGGCTTTTACTTTGCTGAATAAAGTTTTCTCAAAGAATGGTTAGAGTGCGATACAAAACCAAACGCGATTCTGAGACGGCATTACCGCGTTGTATTCGCAGCTAGTTGGAAGAAAATATATTCTCGTTAAGGGCAGAGTCAATATAATGCGGTAATTACTTTATAATGACAACACACAAATTTTAATCTTACATATTTATTACCAAATACAAATACAAGAATAGAACAGCAAAAATGAAAAACGATTCCTGAACCTAGATCTATAGAAATACACTGTGCCTATGGTTGAGAGGTAAAAATGTCTAAGTTTGTCTATTTTTATTTCTGGTGTTTTGGCATCTCTTGCCGATGCTAACTTTGCATGTTTCCCACATTCTGTTCAGCTCCTCAGAATTTCGGCACTGGTATCCGAATGTCTGCACAACTTCCACTGAAAACAAGGAAGCTAGTATAAGTTTTGTGTCGAAATAACGTAAAGGAACTATGTCACGGTTTGCGCATCTTGAAAAGTCTCCATCCTCAACCATCTTCTTTCTTTTATGGTTTATTGTTATCTCTTTGATGTTTTTCTATGTTAGTAAACAAACTGCTATTTTCAGGTTTCCTTACATTTAATTTGTACATGGCCAAAATAATTCAAAATACGGCGACTGAGCTCCTTAAGCATATTTCAGTCATGATAAGACAAACATAAGGCCATGTTGTTTTTTCTCAGTTAATAATAGTATGTTTTAGAACCCTAAACATACTTTGTTCTGTTGTCAGTGTCCGTTTTACATTATTTCAATTTGTAACTAAGCTTACCCCTTATCGCAGCTAGAATCTTCTGGTTAAGAGCATCAAAGTCTTTTGTGCCGTGGACGGTGGAGCGCATTAACACCTCCTTTGAGAACAGCTTGTCCACCAAGCGCCAAACAAGTTGTGACGGCTTTACTGCGGCTTTAGCAAAATCGTATTCAGCTCTTTCTAGTCGGACATCACGACACCCACCGACAGGAACTGTGCCCATTTCTAAAAAGTAAAGATAGTTATTAAATGACAATATTTTTGCAAAAGGAATACTCATTAAGTTAAAATGAGGTCTGTCTATTTTAGAAGAAAATCAGATCGAAAACTACACAAAGAATATTATACTGAACTCTTCCATATTTTTCAAGGATTCCATTGTTGAAAAATACTAAGCAGTAAACAGACGATAAGTTTTTAAAAAATGCATGCTATTCCAAAAAGCGTGTGTTTTGTGATACCTGGCATTTCTCTCTCCGCCTGGTAAACATCTTCCAGAAATCTGTCCACTTCCGGAAATAAAGGAGTCGCTGGAAGGACTGATGAAACCCCAGGGTCTGATAGAGGAGGTCTGGAATAAACTGATGTCATAAATGGGTATTCCACTGAAGACTGCCTGGCACCAACATCTGGGGTGGACAGCTGTTGTGGCTTGGGGCGCTGCTGTGGAAGGCTCTGTGAACTCAAGGACTGTAGTAGTTGGTCCAACTTTGCCTCTTGCCTGGCGAAAGAACACTCCAGCCGTTCCAGAATGGTTCTGATCAGCCGCATTTCTGATGCTGACTCAAGATTTCGTTGGCATTCCTATAATAATAATAAAAATTATGTTGTGAACATTTCCCCTAATTGTGAAATTCTTTGCATTTACTTGCGTTGATATGGGAAAACACTTAAGTCTAGATTCATTTTTCTTTCAAATTCAGTCAGTTATTAATTAGGTGGAAATATTCATACACAAAAGATGAAGATAAACTGACTCAAACCTGTCGTTTAGCCGAACGAAAAACTGCTTTTTGCCACGAAACTGTCTTAAATTCAGATTACAATCACATAGCAATTCAAGTTTTTAGTTTCCAAAGAAACTGTTTTGTCACATCAGCAGGTGTGAGTTTTAATGTTCGCGATTTTAGCGTTTTTTTTCCCATGACCCGGATAAAAGTTCCTGCATTAAAACGATTCCCGCAAAAATCTACTCTACTGGCGAAACTATACATACAAAAATAGTCTCTTTCATTCAAAACAAAACGACAAAATTAGAAACAAAACATTCAGAAATAAAACGACAAAGTTGCCTTTGGTACACATAGGTGTAGCCGCCAAAAAGCATACAGTTTTTTTGCATG
>BLFK01000010.1:3948414-3950914 GCA_014634185.1 Astreopora myriophthalma
CCTGATTGGAAGCTATGTATTATTTGCCAAGAACATTCGGATGAACCTCTACAATGCCCAGCTAAATCTAAAAGAAGTGATGTTGGTGCCGGATATACCTCGTTAGCTAACAACATAAGACTTTCCCAAGAGATCAGAGCAACACCATCTTTTTTCAACCCTAAGAACGTCAATGATGGGTCAGGAATAGAGAGCACCTTGCGAAAGAATGACGCGGTATGGCATAAATCATGTAGAAACAAATTTAATAACACTGAACTGAAAAGGGCTCAAAAACGTAACACTGAAGATGATGACACACATCCTTACAGTCCTGTCAAAAGTAGAAGATCTAGTACCTCTATCAACAAAGGAACAGGGGTCAATGAGGAAATATGCTTTTTCTGCGAAAAAGATGCAGGACCAGAGGGATTGCAAGTTGCGTCCACTAGCAAAATCGATACTCAAGTGAAACAATGTGCTTTGGAACTTCAGGATCGAAAGCTGCTAGCAAAGTTATCTACTGGAGACATGGTTGCTCTAAATGCTAAGTATCACACAAATTGCCTCGCTGCATTGTATCATCGTAGGAGAAGTTGCTCTTCGTCAAAAAATCGAGAACAACCAAAGGAAGATAAGCTTCGAGGACTAGCCTTTGCTGAACTTGTACCTTATTTTGATGAGTTTTTTTAAACAGCTGAGACAAATGTCCCTTATCTTAAGCTAGCAGACCTAGTTAACTTGTACAAAACAAAACTCGAAAAATTTGGAGTTGAAGATAGCGTTGTGAATCTTTCTAGCATATCCTGGTATCTCTGCTCACTCGCAAGGACATTAAGTTTTACTGACCTTAGACTACGCCATCGGGGAAGCAATAAGAGATGCTAGTGAACAAGATGATGTTGATGCAGATGGCATGTGCTTAGCAAAAGCAGCAAAGTTGATACGCAATGAGATTTTGAAACAACCGCAAATTTTCACTGGGACGTTTGCCCAAGATTGTGAAGATAAAGCCATCCCACCTTCATTAAAGGCGCTAATAACAATGATTTTGAAAGGTCCAGTGTCAAAGCAGAGCGAATCCGAGGACAAACCAATCCAAAACCAAGCCTCGCGCTCAATTTCGCAGCTTATTATCTACAACACCACTTTGCGCAAAAGTAAGTCGTCTGCAACTTCTACCTGTCATAACAGAGAAAGAGAGAGTCCACTTCCTATCTATGTTGGGCTAAAAATTCACGGTTTAACTCGAGGACATGCTCTGATAGACACCCTTTTTAATTTGGGGGTTTGTATTTCTTATAACAGAGTGCTAGACATATATGCTGATGTTGCAAATGCTGTTTGCAAGAGATTCGAAAGAGATCATCATAACCCAAGCTCAACCACCTCTCATGACTCTTTTCACGGAACTGCCATCTCCTTAATTCAGCATCCAACAACAAGTAATCACGAGTAGAGAGAGCAAAATGTTATAGACGGGTCCCCGCAACAAGAGAGAAAGGTCCCTTCTTTGCCAACCGAGTTTGCTAATGTCAAGCCAGTTGTCATGGCAGACGAAGATGTGTTTGCTCCACCAATTGTAAACACAATTAAGACAACTATGACAACAATGAATTCTACACAAAAGAAATCGAGAACTGAGTAGAGAATGCCCCAGTACTCTGTGAGAAGGATAGTATTGCGGCAGATGAGAATATCTCGTGGGCTGCATTCCATACCTCTGAACAGCCTCCAACACAATTCGAACCTGCCATTACTTCCCTTATGCCCATGTTTCATGAGTCAGCGCATTCAGTGCCTATGGTCTTACATGGAATGAATATTGTAAATGATGCAATCCAGCTTGTCAACCCTGGTCAAGTTTCAGTTATAGCGATGGACCAACCTCTCTTTGCACTGGCTAAAACGATTCAATGGAAATGGCCCCTGACCCACGGAGAAGACGAATTTGTCATTATGTTTGGAGGCCTCCACATTGAATTAGCAAATTTGAGGGCACTTGGTAAACTACTGGACATGAGTGGATGGACCACAGTGCTAACAAATGCAAACGTTGCATCACCAGGTGTAGTAGATTCTTTTGTTACTGCTAGCCACATAACCAGAACCAGACGAGCACATCAGATCACCTATGCTGCTCTACACTTCCTTCAAAAGCAAGCTTATCAAGCCTTCTTTGACGTAGCTGAAGCAGATTCACTGTTATGTTTCACAGGCTGGAAGAAAGAGATGTCTCTCAAGTACCCAAACTTCATGTACTGGTCTCGTGTAATGGAACTTCAACTTATTTGCTTTAAGTTAGTCAAAGCCTTTAGAGTTGCTAATTTTCAATTGTATGTGGAAGCTCTAGTTCAGGTAATGCCTTGGATGTTTGCCCTTGATCAAATCAATTACTCTAGGTGGCTGCCAGTTCACATCTGTGACATGCAACAACTTCAATCCAAGTGTCCAGAAGTGCATCAGAAATTTGTTGAGGGATCATTTGTGGTACATAAGACAAAGAAGCCATTTTCATCAA
>BLFK01000010.1:3958414-3970914 GCA_014634185.1 Astreopora myriophthalma
GCTCGTATCTATTCACACCTGAAAACTGAACAACAATGTATCGTCAAAGTTTTGATCTATTGTTTACGTTTTCGTGGGTCACTTAATTTGAAGAGGCCAGATTATTTATATTACAGGTGAAGAAATTTTGCAATTGGATTGGCTTAGGCGATTGGTAATTCTTTGAAACACTCGCACTCGCTCAAACGAAATTTCCTCAGTTTTTTAAAAGACCGGATCAGCCCTAACATTGCTTCAAAAATCTAAGCCCTGGTCAACAACGCACCAAAAGTCAACAATAAACTAAGCTTTGCTATTTTCAACCAACCCTTGTTTCCAGCGAGTCTAGGCGCTGTTCAATCCTTGCCAGTACAGCTGTCACATTATCTTCCTTCGTCTCCAGCGAGTCCAGACGCTTCCCAATCCTTGCCAGTATAGATGCCACATTATCTTCCATTGCAGAAAGAGAGTCCTCGACCTTCTCAACCATCTGTTAGAACAAATGGAAGAGATCAAACAACCACTTCTTTCTCTTACTATGAGTTGCATTCTTTGTCTTACTATGGGCGAAGAATTGTAATTTGATCGGTTAGGAGAAGCAGTTGCTGTAGTTATTTGAAATACTTGAAACACTCGCATGTGAATATTTCGAAGAAATTCTGAATGAGGTTCCTGGCAAAACTGCCCCAGGCTAACACAAAAAGATTTTCGTTGCTGTTACTGAGGTGGAAAGCACACCTTCTAGTTTACAGGATGGGATAATGTCGCTATAGAATTTGTTTCATTTGGGCAAATAAGGCTACTGACAGATTGTTGCTTACCTTGCAGAGGTCCTCCTGTGCTTTAGCCTGATTTCTGACAGCCTTAGCATTAGCATCTTCAAGCTCCTGCACCTGACTTTTTAGGAGGGCACATTCATCACGTTTAGCCAGTAATTTCAGCTTTACTGTCATAACGTCTTCCTCCTGCCATTCAACTCTTTTTACATCAAAAGCCTGGACCTTTTTTGCCCTTTTCGCCGCTCTAATAGCAGACCATTCATTTTCCCTCTTACGTTGCTCAGCGACAAACTGCTCGTAGGGATGGTCCTCGCCGTGGAGTTGTTCCTTTTCCTCTGCATTCGTCACCTTTAAAAAGGAAGGTTTACAATTAGAAAATAGATAACGAACGGGGTGAGTCTCTAAAGGAACTGTGGTACTGCGTCGGTGGGTAAGTGAAGCACGGAAATTTGGTTGTATCAAACAACAGTAAATTAACCACAATAGGGGATTCGAAAGCTGACGTCAGACCTTGGTCAGAGCGAATTCGCTCTGACGAAGGGCTAACGCCTGAAACGTCAGCTTTCAAATCTCCCTACCATAGTTAATATAACATTAGCAAGACTGCAGCTGATCAAGGACTGGCTTACTTAAATCAAGCCGCATTGGCGTTAGGGGAATTCATCTACGCGTGACTGTTAAAGTAAGAAAACTTGGACTCGTACTTTGCACAATCTTAAGCTACGTCCAAGGGTGATGGATTTTCATTCTTGCCTAGTGGCTGTGTTTATACTCATTACCATGGTGAAAAACAATTTGTCAAAACTCTCTGAACTCTAACGAAATTACCGAGAATTGCTGATATTGGTGTTGAATCCGAAAAAAAAAACAAACAAACTATAAAAATGAGAACATTGTGCGGACCGCAGAGGAAGCAGACTATCTCATATTTTCTCTTAGTGATCGGGAACTTAACTGTTGTGATCCATTCATTAATAGAATCTAGGGTGGCCTCTGATCTGCGTTCGCCATATACCAAATCTTGAACAAATCGTACCGACAAGGAGCAATGATACAAGTACCTTTTGGTTTCGAGATCGAGCCGCGGCTTTCTTCCCCGGTTCGTCTGGTGTTGGCCGTTGTTTTGCACTGGCGAGGCAAGGACTTCCTTGAAGCTGGCATGTGTGTCCTGGTCTTGCAGATTCCTAGAAGACCACTCCATGTCTTTCTTATTAAGGACTCCTTCATCATCTAAAGAAAAATGTAAAAGAAGTAATGCAAACGTCATCAAGCACAAGAAAGTAGTTAATGAAAACAGCTGACAGCACTCTGGTTTGCGTCTCTCAAATGACTCGAGACTTGTAAATGTTCTAAGCTTGAAACCTTGGCATTCCTTTTTCCTTTCCTAACCTCATAGCATGTTCAAGGACCAGCCTTCTAGACGGAACAAATGATTCGTAGTTTTACAAATGGCTTTTCAGGACTTTAAAGGAGCTATGTCACGGTTAAATAGGTTTGAAAAGTTTAGCTAAACTTTTCAATTTTGTTGTTTGTAATCTGTGTCAATCTTCTCCATCCTTAACCATCCTTGTTCCTTTCTGGTTTATTATTATCTCTTTGGTGTTTTTCCACCTTTGTAAAGCATTATTTTCAGGTTTCCTTCAATTTAAAGGTAAATTTGTTGATGATCAAAATACCTCAAAATATTGTGACAGAGCCCCTTTAAGAAACGGGCCCCTGGGCCGAAAAAGTGGATAGAATTAACTTACCGTGCAATGCCACTATCTCAGCTTGAACTTTCCTTCCCTGCCAGTTCACAGTTACGACACTTCCTTCGTCGAGTACTAAATCTTTTTCCAAAATTAGCCTTGTCTGGGCAATTCCAGTTTTGAGTTCTCCAGGGAAAAAGAAGAGGGCTTTCGAAGGCTGTTTTGCCGTTTCCTTGCACAATTGCCTAATTGACATACTTTTTGATGCCGGCGGCGTATGTTCTCATATGTCGGAACAGTATCCCAGGCACTACCAGTGGCTATATCGCAGGTAGGGCGGCGGCGGCATATGAGAACCAGGCTTTATGTGCAGGCGAATCGACTTCAGTCTAGGTGACGCGTTGAGAAAACAAGCTGTAGGCGAAACGACTTACAATTCAGTTGATTATGTCGGGATAATTACGATAAAGTTAGCTGATCAGAACTATAGCGACAACTGAAGAAATTTGTATTCTCTGACTTTATTACTGCGAACGGCGACAACCATACCAGTTCTTAGAGTTCAGTTGATCGGCAATCGAACTACTTATCTGAAAATGAATCAACCGGGTGATCATTTCTAAACTCTATTCCAATCTGCAGTTAACATACAATTTTATTCATAAGCAAATTAATTCTACATGGTTGCATTATTCCACTCTTAATGAAAAAAATACGCTACTGTGTATTTACAACGTTAGAGAGTTCATGGCAGCGGTGCGACAATGTCCTCGGTGCCAGGTTTGCAAAATGGCCTAATCTCGTGGTGAAGGTAACGTTTCCGCTCTTCAGTCAGACCAACTGGATTAATAGTGCGAGACAGTGTTGAAGAAGGTGGTAAACGGGCTTCATCCTTTAACAACATGAAAGGTTGCTCAGGGCTGCTGATAAATTCTTTGCAAAAAACAACACCAGGATTTTCTTTTGAAAAGCGGAAGTGAAGAAACTTCTTAATGTTAGGCATCTTCTTAAAATACTCTTCAAGGAATGATGCCCAGTCGTAAACTGGGACAATGACTCTGCCGTCATGAGTACCTACATGTACTAGTTGGGCTTTGTTCACACCCACACTGCTGGATGTCTCCACAAGGCGGGCGAATTCATACAATGAGGACACGTATGTTACTTTGTAGACCTTCTTTATCAAACCAAAACAACGATCAGGTCCAAATTTCATGTGGCCCGCAATCAGGAACAAGTACATTATCGAATGGTGAAGCATTACCAAAGTTCTCCAAGCTAAATACCACAGAAAATAATTGTTTTTGTTCTGACCAGCACAGTTATCAGCATGGAGATGAACATTCGTTTCTCCAAACCCATGATTTTCAAAATAATAGTGCACGTAGCTAATGGTAGCGTTAGCGTCTTTCCCAGCTGAAGCTCCTTCGTCGATAAGAAAATTTACTTGGCGGGGAATACCTTCGCACATCACTCCAAAAATGCCACATTTTCTGGGAGTTTTAAAATAGATGGGTCCAGGTTGCATAGGGTTGCTTGGTATATGAACCTGTTGCGCATAATCAAAGGAATAGTGCATTGTAGCATCCGGAGAACATGCGTTTCTGTTTTCGAGGGCTAATAAGGTGTCAATTCCAACTGTTTCCAGGGATTTTTCATCTTTTGCGCATGAGTTGTTGTAGAACTCTCTTTCTGCCTGTGCACAATTCAAGTGCTCCTGTTGGGCTCTCACGCAAGACGATTTTTCATGTTCAGACAAGTTTGCAGCGCAGAGAAGTTTGCTAGTGTTCTGTTGACACGTCAAACAGAGATCAGTGCGGGGTTTTGTGACAACAACGTCCGGGAGAAGCTCCTCCCATAACTGCAGAAATTTTCGGTAGCTAATGGTTTGCTTATTTGAAGCTTTGCAGGCCACATCGTATACTTTCCATACGCTCTTCTTTGTCTCGCACGATGAAAGGATTTTCACATCATCACTTTTGTATCCCGGTATCCTTCCCGGCAGAAATATTCCGTTTTCTTCGACGTAGTTGCCAATAAATGCCTTGAAATCTTCAACCGCAGATTGTGGAAGTGCATTTTCAGGAACTCTGTTGGCATTACCGTGCGTTCTGGGGTAAATGCCGTGGTCCAAATAATACTCTTTAAGCAGTCGAAAGAGAGAGTAGCTTATCCCATAAAGATGAAGAAAAGTTTCCTTGCAGATGGTTTTGGAATGATAGTAAAAACTGCAACGACGACTTCTTTTGCTGCCGATGCACTCGCTGTGAGAAAATGCTTGAATGTTCACCAAAATATCTAAATCGAGCTCGCCATTCGAAAGTTCAAGGCAATTATTCAAATTAAATAGAATGTCCTCGTTTGAAAACTGTGAAGGGCAGGAACTGCCTTTTGCTCCAAGGGTACATCCGCAACCATCCTTCATGAACTTTTTCACTTTTTCAATTAAACTGATGCTATTTTCCGTCTCTTCTGGATCAAACTCAGACATTGCGCCGTGAAGTGATTTCGACAAAGGCAAGCTACAGAAGACCGAAAAAGCGTGTTTGATCACGTGCAGTAAACAATTGTCGTTGCCATAGAATTCGAAATATCATTAAAATGCAGGACAGACGGGAAATAGAACAAGCATAACAGTCCTCATGTTTAGTGTTACAATTCGCATTTTAGTGTTTACATTTCACATTTCTTTCAATGAATACAAAACTTGCAAGCCGCAGTTCTTAATTTCACGTTTAAATCACTGACAACGACATAGCAGAGTTACCACTTTCGGCAAACAACATTGCATTAGTGACAGGCCCTTTACATTCAAGCCGCGCTCCAGTCACGTACGCTTGGTCGGTTTGTGTAACTGAAGCGGGCGGCTCGATTGACTCTTAAAAGGATTTCCTATTAGTCTGTTCATTTATTACCCTGGTTCCAGAGGTTTTCTGTCTTCTCTCTGGACGAATTTTAGCCGTGAGGCGGTGAAAACGTGTCCATGGCGAAAAACAAAGAAAAACCTCTGGGACCAGGGTATTCATTACTTTTATTGTCCAGAGGATTACAAACTTGCTGCAGAGTTTCCTGAGGTGCCACTTTACATAGTAAACTGACCACCTTTTCCTTGAAAAAGAAAGCAGCTCTTGCTTTGGGTTTGTCTTTGCCAACCTTTTCAATGACTGACATGACTTTCAAACGGATGAGAGAAACGTTCGAACGGATGCTGATTTTTGAAACGGATGAGACAGACAGAAACTTTCGCTGCTGATTTCTCGAACGGATGAGACAAAGGTTCGAACGGCTAGCATGAGTTGTTGAACGGATGCTAATTTGTCTAAACGGATAGGACAAACGTTCGAACGTTTCACATCAATTTTCGAACGGATGCTAATTTTTTTAAACGGATGAGAGAATCGTTCGAACGGATTCTCTGAAAACGTTGCACGGATGACTAATGGATAGCGAACGGCTCTACACATTGAACGGAAAAGCGTTAGTGTCCGTTTCACTTTCACAGTCACATATGGCCGAAATTTTGACATGCGCATTTCTGGAAAGGTAAGCCATATCTGAAATGCCTCCATATCACAAATTCATTAGTACATTGACATTACTATTGTGCCAAGTTTCATGCTTGTATCACAAAACGAACGATTTTGATGCTTAGCAGCCTAACAATTAGAAGTTCCAAGGAGGAGGAAATGAAGTATGGGAAAAATGTGGTTCTGACATACTCAGTAGAAGTATCTGTGTGGGGAGTATTGTTATTTTCTGGAACAACTCAACACTGGTCTGAGTTTCATAATAATAATTGTTATGATGGTCAATCACACCCACTTTTAGTCATGACATAGTAGTTGCAAGGAGGTCGTTTGTTACACATGCTTGGTGACTAATTGGGTTAAACAGTCCCAAAAAATTGCTTTGGTTTCAATACAGGTTGCAGAATCAGTTGATGTAGCTGAAGTTGATCAAGAGCAAACAATAGACATTCTGTCAGAATGTGGACTCACCTCTGTATTAACTGTAAGTAGGATACTAAGCTCTAGGATATGAGAGAATCATTTGTTGTCAGTCGCAGAAGAGGATCACATGCGTCGAAGTCACTGGATCAAATTTAACGTACATACCTTTTCCAGTATTCTAATATACAGTTTTACACACATGACCCATGACAAAGAGTACCATACATTACCTATTGTTTATGCCCTTTTTTAGCTTTTTTGCTGCCCTGTTTGTAACTAGCTTTTCTTCTTTCATTAGAATGAAAACAAGATGAACATTCATAGCATCAATGTGCATGATGCTGTTAGCAAACGAAAGATATTTTGGATCAGCTTCGAGAGAGCTTAAGTGCATTAGGCTTTCTCAAGAAGATGGAGGAAGACAAGCTCTTGTTCAAGCCCTTGTTTGTAAATGATAGTGCAAATGTTAATGGTGAAGAACTAGTCAGTATTCTGAGTTTTCCTTAATGAAACAGGCACGCACAATTTCTTGAAAGCCTTTTTACACAATGCCAGTCAGGAGATGCTATGCAAATTACTAACCTTTAGTACTGGGGCACCATGTCTTCCTCACTTTGGTTTAGGAAAGATTGCTGTAAAGTTTGATGATGTAGCCTCAATTTTTGCCTCTACATGCACAAATAGTATAATCTTACCTACGGGTTTTCAAGACAAACTCACATTTTCTGCTGCAATGGCAGCAGTGCTTATCACACCTACCAAGTCACTTACAAGTGTTTGATCATTGGCATAGTTTGTCAGTGATTAAATAACTATGTTCTCATTATGAAGAGTACAAGTTGAAGTTGGTTTTTTTGAGAATTTTTGACATTAAAAACACAGCACATCAGTCAACTGTGTTTCATTTTCAGGACAAAAGTATTCAGACTAAGACATTAATTTGTGAACGTTTTGACCCCCCCCTTGTGCTGTTAGCTCAATGTTCCAGTTATTGCATTAGCACATGGTTTTATATTAATACTGATTGACGATTTTGATTTCTCATTCAATTGTTGATGTATATTAGCGACCTTCAGATTGGAGTATGAGAACAACTGTACGAGTATGAGTTTTCTGTACCGAGCATGGCAGCGCATAAGGTTTAGAGACCAACATTTTTTGAAGTGCATGTGCATAGAACGGAAAACTCGTACTTGTAGTCGTGCCCCGATCTAAAGGTCCCTATTAACAGCAATGATTGTCAAACATTAAAGACTAAATTATTTACCAATATTTTTATACTTTAAATTTTTACAAACAGTGCTTTCAAGTTTAAGAACAGCGTCATGCTTAACTCATTTTGCAGATGGTTATCACGTTTAGCTAAAATTGATTTTCTTTAGAATACTAAGCCAATTGAAGGCTGAGATATGCCTTTAGCTAGTACAGTATATGACTGTGAAAGTCTGATGTTACGTGGAAGGTTACCCATTCAGATCTGTTATTGCTGGGTTTTTTGGTTGATATTTGGAGAGAACACACTAAGCCACAAGTTTCCTGTTAGAAATCACAATTTAATATGCTTACTTAAGTCACAGTGGTTCAGAGGGCTCAAAAATTGTCTGTTGCTAATTTACAAGCTCCGAGCCTGAGAGCTCCAGTCCACTGCACATTTGTTATATGTGACTCTTATGTTAAAGTATCTACACAGAAAAATGTTTATAGCTTACAATGGTAATAAATGTAGAATGTATTTTGAGTACTGCCAGTTCAATTTACCGCTTGAAATTTCTTTTGAAACAACACAACTTTCAGCATGAAAATATTATTGTAAGCTACACTGTACATGATCAACTACTTCTTCACCAGTTAATTAAAGAACTTGGATTTTATAGCGGCGTTCCAGCCCACTGGGCTGGGAAAATACTTTTTTTCCTCTTGCCAAAGAAAATTTTTGCTAGCCAAGGGAGCGTTTGTGAGCCCTGGTTCACAATAATGGTGATAGATGCAGGCTACAAAATTTCGCTCAACTGCATTCTTTGTAGTTCCAAATGTAACTTGATCCCTCATAAGTAAACTAGATACAAAGTTCATTAGAGTGCATGAACCAAGTCAATGCTTAACTAACCAATAGTGGTATTCTGGTCTCAACACAGTTCCTGACAATATTTTGGTCAACAGTCATTTTACACCTTTTCGAGTTGCTAGAATGGTGAAATGTACAGTGTAGTATGATGGCCATTTACAAAAAAAATTTCAACAATTGACAGTATGCATGCGACAATCGTGCCTTAGAAAGAAAAAAATCTTGAAACTTGGAGAAAATGAGGTAGAGTTAAAACAAAATTTTTTCCAAGAATCAGTGTCAAGTCTTCCTTCTTTAATTTTAATTACGGTGTGAACTTTTTTAAAATCAAAGGAAAACTAAGATATTGGAAATAGTTTGTATCCATGTTAAATGGTTCCCTTAAACCTCTAGGCTCCTAAGGGGTTCCCCACTGAGGAGTAAAATCGTCTTGTGTTCGAGTAAAATACATAGGTGGTCATTTCAGGGGTTAAAGGGTTAAAGATTATTTTGTTTATCATGCAGTCACACTGCAGACTCCTGGGCTTCTAGCATTTGTGTAACCTCCATCACAGCATTAATGTAAAGAGAAATTCCATATGCATTAAATGTTATCAAAGTCATTAATAATCATTCATGAATATACAGAGAAATATGTTATTCATCAATACGGGTATCTGTAAATCTGATACAGATTCTCTAGATTTACATGAGCTTTGCTTACATTTCCGCAGGTAAATTGTTTTTTATTAGAAAAAAAATCTGCATGTACATTAAACACTCTGTGCAAAGCTTGGTAAGCTGTACACAATATTCGCATCTGATCTATTTGGGATTTACAATGGCTTGCCTATGGCTCGCCACTGTTAACTCACGAGGATTGCCCGTCCAAATTGTCTCCCATTATCACTTGTAGGAATGCTTGATCCTTTACATGCCACAAAATTTTGCCAACCAGAGATTGGTATCAAATAAAAGTGGAGACCCATAAGGCCTGTTCTTGATGGTGAGTGCAGGAGTAATTATGTGACTGCCCACATGCCATTCAATTTACCTTACAATGTTACAGAAGGAGTACTGACAGCCGCCCTGTGACTCTCAACTTTTTGTATAAAACTTGAATTTGTCCAGTACTACTTCTGATATCCCTTGTCCCAATCCCTGTTTTTCTGATCAGTTATTTGCCCACTGAGCAATAAACGTATAGCTAGTAAAATAACATAGGAAATGTAAAATATTAATCCTACTGTACCTTATAAGTTTATGATTGCCATCAATGTGCCAAAGTGCCAGGGGGCCATGAACCCTGTACACTCGGCAACGAATTGACACTCTCCACCTCTGATGAACTTCTGATGGATCAGTCCTAAGTAAGGACTGTCTGACTCTCCCACTGTATACGCAACCCTTTACCATGTACATTACTCATTAGCATTCTCAATCCCATACCTGGATGGCCCCTCTGAGCATCTCTAACCACGGTATCGAGTGCTTCATCACTTACGTTAATGTATGTTCCTGAAATGCACCAGTAATTTTAACATGAAAGACAAGTCAAGCTACTCTTAAGAATAACCTGCCACTTACAGTAGTTGCATTTCAGTGAAAGAGGACTGGGTCCTTCAAAATTATTCAGGGATATGAAAATGTCGTCGGCCATTGCTCCTCTGAGTTGAATTTCAGATTCAGGGGGAGTGGGATGTTTTAAAAAATGACCTTTGTTAAGATTACAGCCCTGAAGAATTCCAGGAAATTCTCTGTCCCTTGAAAGAGCCTCTTGAGAATTCTCAAAGCAATAATTGGGTTTCATAGGTTTTACCCTGCCTGAAGAATTCTAACCTTTACCCTGAAGAATCCCTCCTCTTTTATAACTTTTGATGGTGAGAAGAATTCTAATGGTTTATCAACTGGAAGAGGGTACATGTAAATCAAATTACTGCGACAGCCCATTATACTGTTTAAATTAAAAATACCAATGATATACGTACATGCAACACCAAATTATTTTCATTACTTTACAGAGAACTGCAGAATACATAACCATGCACAACAAAAGGGTTCGCGGTAATCTAACCTGAGACAGAAAGGTGATACTACTGCATTCGCCTCTCTACTGTGCGTGTTGACACCCCCAATAGATGGCAATTGTGGGGATTTTAAACCCTTCCTCAAGAAGAAAAGACAGCTGATCCTCCTTTATCTCAAAGGTTGGTCTTACACGACACCAAGTGCAAACTTGGAAATTCAAATTTCGCATTGTGAGACTCCAATGTAGAATCGCAGACATAAAAGATAAAATGTGAACTCAAATTTGAAAAGGGGAATTCAAATTTTGAATTATGAAACTACAATGTAGAATTGTAAAACACCAATGTAGAATCGCAGACAGATAAGATAAAATGTGAACTCGAATTTGAACAGAGAAATTCAAATTTCGCATTGTGAAACTACAATGTGCAGTACAGGTGCCGCAAGAACTTCTTGCGCCGTAAGAACACGCAATCTGCAGCAAGAAGTAAAAATGTCATGTTTTTGCGGTTTGCCCTCAAGAACTTTCGAAACGCAAGAAGTTGAAAGTCTAACCGCAAGAAGACGCAAGAAGACGCAAGAAGTTGAAAATCTAACTGCAAGAAGCCGCAAGAAGCTATGAATCTTACCACAAGCCGCAAGAAGGGGCAAGAAGTTACTGCAGGTCAAACCGTCAAGATCTGTTTGTAATGCCGTGTTGGTGGTCGAAATGCTCAGCGCTTGCTTGCAAATTTATCCATTAGATAAGAAACTGCAGGGGCAAGAGATGTAATATCATCTTTACTTTTGAACAGCCGAGACCAGAACTAGACTTGTGCTTGCTGATAATGTAAAAACATCATCGAACACACTCGCTTATTACGCGTACTTGCCCATATGAACCTCAGCTACCTGTAACCACGAGTGTGTACATGTCATCAAATCTCACACTGAACCACCGCTAAGACTGCGTGTGTAAACAAATGAGACGCTACGATGTTGTAAATATCTTTTAGAACTTACAGCAGATGTATCATTGCGGAAAAAAATTGCAGAAAAAATATCTTGTGTCTCTAAACAAACGGTAGTCAAGGTAATCGACTGTAATCAAGTCGCCTACGGAAGCGAATGGCTTTCATAAACTCAAGCAGCTGTTTGAAATGCAAAACATACCGGTATGTTGTGATAAGCACATGATTTAATGAACACCGAAATCTCATGCGATTTCCTTGTGAATCCCTCTTATTTCGAAGAAAATCATGTTGAGTGAAGAAATCTTCTAAGAAGACAGCATAGAGCGTGAGTAAGCAAGATAACAATCATGTTGTTGTGACCCCTTTAATTTGCATAAAGATTCAAACATTACTGACGGGTGGACCCGGTGCGTAGTGGGGGTCAGTGGACCGGAGGTCAGTGTTTTGTCAGGCATGCATGATTTCGCCGACTGAAAAACTTGCTTGTTTTAAAATGTGCGTTATATTTGGAAGCTACTTTCCAGTAATTATATTTTTTTAACCTTTGACACACGGAATACATATCAAATTTGCTGGCTTCTTAGGCTGAAATTATCCAGAAGCAAACTTCATTTCGTTTTCTTGGCAAATGCCACATGCGGTGAATAATTATTGGTTTTTTTTTTAATGCTGTCTGCTCTGCCTTTTGTTTCGTTCTCTTTTGTAGCTTGCCGAGGTTATTTTTTCGTCTAAATTACCTTAGAAAAGTTCGAAGAAGATGTTCCCATTCACCTTTCAGCTCTCAGGCAATAAGTCTGGATTCTGTTGGGCCAAAACATTGCTTCGTGTTTTGTTCATGTCTTTCGGTTGCTATGGGCGACCGCAATTCCGGTGTCTACCACAGCAATTGAACGAGACAACAAAAAAGTTTTAAATTTCTTCTGGTTTTGTTTGATTTTGCTGAAATTTTAACATGATGAAGCTGGTTTGTTAAGGAATGAATCTGTCGTTAACTGATGTGTGGTAGCTATCAATGTGAAAGTGATATATCACTTTGAAGTCAGGGTTTTGGAAGAGATTTTGGGTAGCGGGTGGGTTCG
>BLFK01000010.1:3981826-4039326 GCA_014634185.1 Astreopora myriophthalma
ATCTATTTCTTTTGTCCTTCAATAAACAAAATTTTGAGTTAGAAATTGAAACATAAATACTCAGAGAAGGCCAAAATTAGTAATTATTATTGTAATTGTTCTTATTAAAGTAGATGTATTATAATAACTATTATTATTATGAAATGGAGAAACAAATTGACTGTTCAGTGCACGAGATGCTTTTAATAAGAGTACTCATCTTCACATCTTTGTTATTATTCTTTGTGCCAAAGAATCGCTTTAGCTGCTGTAATTTGCAGTATCTGATTTAGTTTTTTCCTTGATAATGGAGTCATGACGACTCCGGCTGCTGCTCAGCTGGACGTAGTCTGTCTGTATCAGGCAATCAGGAAAGCATATTGGCTCATTATGCAGAATGCGAACACTAACTGCACAGTATCTGAGAGAGTTGCAATTACTTACATCTTACTGATGGTTTCTCAGGGAAAAATTTGACGATGCTGCAAGAGAACTTCGCTTGATGAGGACGATATTGGAAAGACTGGAGTGTTCCTTTGCCTCACAGGAAGCAAAGTTGGACAGACTGCTCAGCACGATGAACCTGCAATCCAATTTCCCCACCCCAGACGCGGGTGTTAACCCCCAGACATCCTTCAGTCCAGCTTTTTCATCGGCAGAAACACCAATTGCCTCTGGCGCAATATCCGATCATGACCCGTTCTTCGACACCATTTTGTATCAAGCTGAACATGAGTTTACAGGTATGAAGATCCTTGCACCGTGGGTACTAATTGAACTGTTCGGTACTCAAACTGGTAGAGTTTCATTCCATTTGATTTCAAAACCTCACCCAATCAAAACAGGGTTTCAGTCACTGTCATCCAGCCTCGTACATGTATATAACCCACTTGAACAAAGTTCATCCAATTCGAACTCAATCGAGTGTAATCCAATCAATAGTTTGTCATTTGTGAGGTGGGTTCACATTTGTCGTGGGTGAGATTCTGTCTTTCACTGTAAATTAGAATTAACGAGATCTCTAATATTTTATTTGTAGACAGCCAGACAGTGTTTATTGGAAACACCAATGTCCAAATCTGTAAAGAAGATTTTGATTATGCGAAGGCAGGTGGCAAACCAACAACAGTGGCTCTGCGGTTCGTCAATAAACTGTTTACCAAGGAGACTCTTTCAAAGTCCACGGTACATGGCACGAAAGAATTTACACCTCTTGATCCGAAGACAATGGCTGCAATACGATGTAAGATAGTTACTGGGTTGAAACAAAAGTGCTAAAATTATGGTCATTACATTTCCAGGGAATCCCTTTGGTTACTTAGTATATCGCCTGAACAGCTCACTTAGTTGTCAGTATAGGAGTCTAGTGGAATTCGGGCTGTTCTGCAAGCCTTTTTGTGCCGTTTTTAGTGCTTGAAAGCAGGCCCCAGTTGTTCGAAGGATGGATAGCGCTATCCACCCTTCGAACAACTGGGGCCAGGTTTACAAATTTTGCCTCCTAAAGCCCGCTGCACACTCGAGGAAAGAGCTGAGCAAAAATCTTTGCGAGGTGGTTAACTCAGCCGTTTCCTCATGTGTGCGGTGAAATTTTAGTTAGGTTTTCGCACGTTTGATATTGTCGTCATGCTCATCAGGTCAGATAACAGGCTTTGTTTAGTAATGAGATATTGTTTCTTTTCAGGTGAAGTGAGTTCATCGTTTTCATACCAGTGCCACAATACAGAGGAGCTGAATCGCATGTGGGATCAGTGCAAAATAAGTATTGGAAAGCACTGGCAAAACCTGAGAAAGACTCAGGGGAAATAGGCCTGAAGAAATTAGGACACACGAGAACCCAAGGTGAAAGCCTGAAATCTCCCGTCCCCTTCCACTTCGAAACGCCTGCTTCCAGCCTATTTTTGAGTGGTCTGCTTCCAGTTTCCCTTTCCTTTACGGCCAATGACTGTGTTGCTGAGCACGTGGTAGTCAACTGCCGCATTTACCAGTTGTTCATAGTGCATGCATGAGTAAACTCAAACTTCAAAACGTCTTGTTTCCACTACCAATCACTGTAAATCATCTAAAATATCCTTTTCAAGCAACTACATTGGATAACATATTAAATAAGTACCCTAACGAAATTGTCAGGCAGTGGTTCTACGAATGGTTATATTTCTTATGCAAACAAAATTTCCCCGCGTTAAATTACAAGCGACAGTCAAGGGTTCAATTCATCTGATGAAGGGACTTATGGAAATGGTAAGAATTGTAAAATTTCATGGTTAGTATCAAAGATTTGGAACTTTTTGAAAATATTTGCCTAAATCTTAACATAGGGAAGTATCAATATCACCCCAAGTAGAAAAGACCCGGAGTATCATAGCGCATTTAGCAGAACTTACGCGTTACAACAAACAAACAAAGAGAAATCCAAGTGATTACGAAAATGAAGGCGCATTACCAAACGCATTATGCAAACAAGACAGATAACGAAAATACCTTGCTGAACTGGACATCAGCCACATGTCGTCAACGGCTGTTGTTCCTATTGTGGGGGAGCTTGAATCTGTGGTCGGGCTTGACCTCCTTGCAGCTCAAAGGGCCAAAATTTAAAAAAAAAATTCTGCTGGAACTGAACAGCATAACTTGGGCAGCATAATGGGCAGAAAAAACGAGGTAATACAGTTAAATAGGCAAACCAGAGCCCACAAAAACATGGGGGGGGGACGAATGCATGAACACTGACATGTGGAAAGCAAACACATTGAAAATAGATCATGCATAGAGCACAAGAAAAATGGCTGCGTAAATTCTCGAGCCAAGAAGCTCAACGGACTGCTTCTAGTTAACGTTTATAAAGCCATTTGAATCCCCTTGGTCATGAAATGGCTTTATTGAATTGTAGCATTTCA
The DNA here is from genome assembly GCA_014634185.1 of Astreopora myriophthalma. Classification (NCBI taxonomy): domain Eukaryota; kingdom Metazoa; phylum Cnidaria; class Anthozoa; order Scleractinia; family Acroporidae; genus Astreopora; species Astreopora myriophthalma. Next base: position 3,984,697 of record BLFK01000010.1, read on the forward strand.
AAGTTCCTCACAATGAAAGAATTGATCTCCGGTCATGGCTTGTGTGACGTTTTGCGTGAATAATTTCTTGTAAACAACCTTGATCCCAGGCTCTCTCTCCTTTCATCTGACAACAGAGAGGGCCTGGGTTCGATGCGTGGTTGTTTACAGATGGACGAAGCTTTGTATTAGTCTTTCACAGTGTATTTGGAGGGTTTAGCGAAAGGGCATTTGAACAAGTTTTGAACGTGCGGCAGGTCAAGAAATTACGCAAAACTACTCTCGGTTCCTTTGCCCAGGTCAGGGCATTAATTAAGCTTGTGATGAACATACACGTGAAATGTTGGTTACCAGGATCAATGACTGATTGTTAAGGATCAGTGGCTGATTGGATACAGTACGTTATTTTTGTTATTGTATGTAACGTTTATGTTTTCGCGGGGAATGAAAATTAATTGACAAAGTAACAAAGATCTGGTACCTCACTGTAGGACCGAGTTCTGCAGTTCTTCAGTATATTTTATCTAGTATGGGAACGCTCTGTCCAAAAATCACTGCAAGTATAGCCGTTTTGTGAATTTCACTCCTGTTTCGTTCCAGTGAGCACAAATTTTTGCTGATATTTCGCTTGTTCAAAAATTCGCCACCTCGATTTTGCGAAGTTTTGCTGATATTTCGTTCCCTTTAGCGCGAATTTTCATTGATATTTCGCTTCTTCGAAATTTCGCTTCTTCGATTTTTCGAAGCACTGAGCGAAATTTCGTTTTATCTTAACGAAATTTCGCCGACGAAGTTTCGACAAATTTCAATGAGAACAGCACGAATTTAGTCGAAATTCGCTCTCATTACTTTTGCACAGTACTGTACTTTATAAACACAAGATATTACTCCACATGTACCATGCCACGCGTCTTTTCTTTGCCTTTCTTTGCCTTTTTGGGCATAGCTGCACGTCTCTTTTCGGAAGTCTTCTTGCGTTTCGAAGCCTAACAACAAAAGTAATCGTAAAGATTATTAACCCTTTCACTCCCGAGACCCACTTTAGAGATTTTACTCTGTCTAACGCCAGCAGATTTTACTCTGTCTAACGCCAGACGATTTTACTTGTCACTGGGGTAGCCCTTGGGGCTGAAGGGGTTAAACCACCTCTCCGTCTGATCAAAAACTATGTCTCTGTTAACCCTTTCACTCCCGAGAACCACTTTAGAGATTTTACTCTGTCTAACGCCAGATGATTTTACTCGTCACTGGGGTAGCCCTTGGGGCTGAAGGGGTTAAGGGAAATGCAGAAACTACGGTGGCTCATATAGGACATCATTACATGTATTTTAATAGCAAAACGTACAACTCCGATTTCTACATCAAAATCCGAGTTGTGTTTACCTTGAAATTTGCAACTTGGATTGCTACTGTCAAAATCCTAGTTGTGTTCATGCACTGCCAAATTTACAACTCGGATCTCTACGTCAAAAATCTGAGTTGTGTTTACAGCCAAATTCACAACTCGGATTTCTACTGTCAAAATCCAAGTTGTGTTCACTGCCAAATTTACAATTCGGATTTCTACGTCAAAAATCCGAGTTGTGTTTACCGCCAAATTCACAACTCGGTTTTCTACTGTCAAAATCCCGGATTTCAACATCAAAAAACCACCAAGTTTCTACTGTCAAAATCCGAGTTGTGAATTTCACAGTAAATTTACAACTCGGATTTCTACGTTAAAAATACGAGTTGTGTTTACAGCCAAATTCACAACTTGGATTTCTACTGTCAAAATCCGAGTTGTGAATTTCATGGTAAATTTACAACTCGGATTTCAACATCAAAAGTCCGAGTTGTGTTTACTGCCAAATTCACAACTCGGATTTTGACATTAGAAATCCGAGTTGTGAATTTGGCGGTAAACACAACTCGAATTTTTGACGTAGAAATCCGAGTTATAAATTTGGCAGTGAACACAACTCGGATTTTGACAGTAGAAATCTGAGTTGCAAATTTCATGGTAAACACAACTCGGATTTTGACGTAGAAATCCGAGTTGTACGTTTTGCTATTAAAATGCATGTAATGATGTCCTATATGAGCCACCGTAAGAAACAGTCTTTCAACCTGGCATGGAATTTGAACCTAAATGAGCAAACACTCAAATCTTCGCGTTTATCGCCTAATTAGTACTTAGCGATTGCCAAAGATTCGGAAGCTACCTGAAAGACAACCCACAAGTGTGTATTCCCTTCGAGCTCAAAACTATAATCAAGTGGTTCGTTATGAATAAAAGTAGTGGTATGGGCCTGTTCAATACGGTTTGGGCGGTTGGAAAAGGCGGCTTCTGATTGGTCCATTCAAATTTTCCCGCCGAAACGGAGCACGCTGATTGGTGGAGGTCAAAACACCGCCATTTTGAATATTTAAGGCCGCCATGTTGAATCATCAAGGGGAGGGATGACGTCAGACCGGACATGACATCACGAACAAACCGGAAGTCCCGCTCCAAAAACGCATTTTTGAAGAATAACAACGAATTTTAATAAAACAACAACTATTTTACAGTCGGGAACGTGGGAGGGCTCCGAGGGAACCCTCGTCCCTCAAGACAGCGTCTTGACTTCCATTGAGAAACCTATGTACAAGCGGGAACGTGGGAGGACTCCGACCGAGTCCTCGTCCCAAACCAGGAAAAACGAAGGACAGAGAAAAAGGTGGGGGCGAGAGACAACCTGGTGGTCGCCGAGAAGGGGTGCGTCACGACAGTGCAGACGAGGACGCCGACCATCTCTGACAGACCCAACCCCTCGGTGCTGACCCAGGCCCCCTCCGACACCCCCCAAACGAATTTTTTTTTACACGAAATCGTCGTCGTCGGTGTCCGAGAGCAGTTCGCCGAGGAGATGGACGTTGTCGAGGTCCGCGGCGTCCAGGGGGTCCTCGGGGAAACGGGTGCCGTACGGGTACGTCTTTGCCTTCGTGACGGGATCCAAGACGCGCTTGCTAAAGACCAAGTGGTAGTCTTTATCGGCCGGTCGGGTGTGCAGCGTGTAGGTCTTGGGTTGCCGCACGATCTTGCGTGCTTCGTGGATGCGGGTCTTGCGTGGGGCTTCCAAGGGGTGGTGCAGTTCGTCCAAGGTGTTTTGACGTAACACCTGGTAGTTCAGTTGCGCTACCCCTTCCGCATTGAGTGAGAACCCTTTGACCTTACATTCGGTCTTGCCATCGTTGCAGACGTACCCGTAATTCTTGGGTCCCCCCGAACAGAATTCCACGATGTGCTGGGTGGGTTTCAGCTCGTCGGTGAATTCGCCAAGATGGGTACTGAGGGTGACGTCGGGTTGATCCGGGCGATGCACGTAGAGGACCGAGTCCGTGTCGTAGTAGAGGACCCGATCCCCCAACCGTTCCAGAGCCTCGTACAGCCTCAAGCGGGCCCAGCAGGTGGTGAAGGCCGCCACGAAGACGTTTGTGTTGACGTTGAGGCTGGCACAGTGGTCTTGGGCTCGGAAATGCACTTCGACGCGGTGCTCGTCCAGACAGCTCACGTAGCAAACGTCGTGTTGGTCGCTGTCCATGAAAAGGCAGAAGGACTGCGGGTCGGTGAATTCCTTGACTTGCATCAAGTTGTCCCGCTGCCCGAATTTACCCCACATGGAGTTCAACATGAGCTTGGACAAAGACCGCTGACCCGGATTCTTGGCGATCTTGGTCGCGTCCAGCTGGATGCCTTCGTGCAGGGCAAAGTCTTCGACGTACGCTCGACGTTGGGCGTCCGTGTCGCACCCGGCGGGCCACCCCGACGCTTCGGTCTTGATTTGCAGCCAGGTGTTCACGTAATCGGCAAACAACCCGACGCGCGTCTCGGCAAAATGGCAGACCTCGTGCACGTGTTGGATGACGTAGCCCATCTCCACGGCTTTCAGGAGCTCCGGGATGCACCACGTACCGGTCAGGACCCGTTCGTGGTTGGCGTGGTCGCAGTCGAGGGGCGTCTCGTGTAGCGGTTTGTCCAGGTCCTGTTCCACGCATGCTCGGCACAGCAGAAACGTGAGTTTGCCACCGCACCGGTAAGACAGGACGGGATGGAACAAGGCGTCCGGCGGCAGGATCGTACACGACACCAACCCAAAGTACGACGACAGGTCTGTGGTCCCCAGTTCGTACAGGAACGTCGGATGCCCGACGGGGTACCGCCCGTACTTGTTGACCCACGGGTACAGGCTGGTATAATCCACGTACCGGATCTCCTCTCCGCATTCGGCGTCGACGGCGTAGTACAGCCAAGCCGCATTGGTGCGACCCCCGAAGAAGGCGTCCCAAGGCTGGAGGGGTGGCAGCAAGGCGGCAGCGTCCACGAAGGCGCGGAGCTCGGGCTCGGCCACTTTACGGGCCCGCCACGCGCACTCCCACACGGTCTCGACGTGGTACCCTCGACGACGCAAGTCCTGCAATCGCTCCATGGTGAAGCGGTACACGTCGTCCATGGACCGGTCGTCCAAGCGTCGGAAGGTCTCGGACCGCTGCGGGTAGCACTTGGGACACCCGTGCCAGAAGCACCCCAAAAACTCGTAGACGGTGTTCGTGTCGTCGTCGTACCCGTCCACCCTCCAGGTCGTGTCCGGGATCCGGTACTCGCCCTGGTTGCGGGCGTGTTGGATCCGCATGCACATGAGAGGGTGCTCGGCCTCCGACCCATCGTCCAGGAACCGTTCCTCGCACTCTTGCCGTTGTTCCTCCGTCAAGGCGGCCCAGGTGGCCCGGCGTAGCTGGTGTTCTTGCCAGGTCAACCACTCCATGGACACTTGGGAGTGCTTGGGTGCCAGACGCCAGCCCTGCAAGGGCTCGGACGCCAGGGTGTCGGATTCCATGCGGTTCAGACGCAAGTCGTGCAGGCAGGCCCCCGCGATGGTCATCTTGTCGAAGGGGCAGAACCGCGTGCGAGCCTTGAAGTCACGTCGGAACACCAAACACCCCTCCTTGAGGAGACGGACGTCGGAGATGCAGTACGCCAACTGGTCAACTTCATGGCGAAGAAGGACAGCGAGTCGATGAATCGGACGTACCCCGCCTTGTACGTCAGTTGCAACAACTTGCCACCCGTACGCGTTTGCTCGAACATCTGTTTGCGTTCGGTCAGACGTTTCACCACAAAGTAGGCGTCATACCCGCGAAAATTGTGCGCCAAGGCCGTGACGTACCGGGTCTCGTCCTCCGTCAGGTCTTCCAGCCATTGGAGGAACTGTTCGACGCACGTGTCGCCGCGAAAGACCTGCGGGGTGTCGTCCTCCGCCGTCATACCCACGATCAGATTGGGAACGTGCTGCCCGGTATCTTGCATGGCCTCCGTGTCCCAAAAGACCAGCAACGGGGGACGATACGGTTCGTCGTCGTCGTCGTCCAGGGCGTCGTTGGCGCGCAACGTCTGGCGTCCCAAACGAGCTTCCCCACCCTGACGTCGCGCCCACTGCCGCCGTTTGCGACCTTGAGCTAGGCGGGCCTGCTCTTCCACTTCCTCGGGGTCGGGCGGCACCTGCACGAAACACCGATGCGTGGCCACCTCCACGTCTTGGTGGCACGACGGGCACGCGTTCCAGCCGCAACGGCAGTCCTGCTGCTCTTTGATAGTGCGCAGCAGTTTACGGCACGTGCCACATTTTCGCCAGACTTGGCACACGCACGGTTGGCCGGGTCCCGACGGGGTACCGCGACGGGTGTGGGTTGCGTGTAACTCGAGGCACGTCTCGCCGTAGAATAGGCGGCGGCAGGCCGAACACGACAGGTGGGCGGAGCGTTGGGTCCGGTAGGCGTCGTGAAAGTCCTGGCACGTGTCCTGCAGGCACCCGGGGCAATGCACGCCCTTCCCCTCCGAGCATCGATGGGCTCCGTCCGTGCTGTAAGGTTGGAGGCAGCGACCGCAGAAATAACTGCTCCCGAAAAACCCCGGCAACGTGGTCAACGTGTCGTAATGCTCGTCTTCGAGCAGCAGGGCCAAGAGGGTGTCCCTGCCGCCGAAGGCGAAGCACGTGTACTGGCGGTTGGCGTCCACGACCACGACGCGATACTCGAGCAGACTGGGGGCCAAAGCCAACTGGGCAAGTTCCTGGAGTCCACAGGGCCCGGGGCCTAACCCCACTTCCTCCAAGAGATGGATGGCGGCCGCGTCCCGGCGCCGTTGACAGCGGGTTTTGTCGGTCCACTTGTCCCTCTCAGCGATGTCGTGGCCCACCAGGTGGAGCCCTCGCGCGGTCACGAGGGCGCGTGCGCAACACAATCCGTCGTCGTCCCGCAGCATCGGGACGGGACGATGCACTTCTTACCGAGCCGAACTTGACGGCGGCCTCGTGCCCGGGCCGTTGACGACGGGATCGGCCTCGGCCTCGCGGTCCACCCCGCACGTGGACGAGTTCCAATTCGAAGGGTTCGTCGTCGGCTTCGAAGCGTTCCCCCGAATTGAGTTTTTGGGCCATGTCGTCCAAGAAGGCGTCGACGGCCCCGGCATCTTGGCGCCAATGGGCGACCCGTAAACCCCGCGTGAAGCTGTTATTGTAGCGGGGCGTGCGAAAACGCACGTAGACGTAATCGCGGTCGTCCATGTCGGGCTCCTGGTCCAGCAGGCATTCCACAGTCGTCCGCAGGGCTTGCGTCAAAGCGTGCGTCAGGTTGTGGCGGGCCCGCAAGGCGTGGGCTTGCTGCAACCGAGCCCGAAACACACGCTCGCGGACGCCCATGCTGACGGACCGGCGTTCGAGGACGGGGTCCAAGGCGAACCGGAACGCCCCTCCTCCTCCTCCGACTTGGACCGCAGGCTAGAAAAAAGAGGAACCCACGCGTGAGTGAGTGAGTGAGTGAGTGAGTGAGCGAGATCGAACCCACGCGAGTACGTACCTCGTGAGCCCCGGCATCGTACACCCTCCCCAATTGGGCCATGAGCTCATCATTTCCATCGTTCCACGCGGGATCCCATGCATTCTCCATTGTCTCGGATTCTGAGAGAGAAAGAGGACCGCTCACCAGGGTGACGAGCGAGCAGAGAATGACTCGGACCCGCGAGGAGCTCTGGCTTTATAGAGTCGACCTCGACCAATGGGAGTCCAGAGGCGTCCCACATGGCCTAGAGGGGTCTGCTGGGGGGATACCCCCCTATCCCCCTCTGGGCGGGTTTTTTGAGAGAGGCCCGGCGCGAGACCGTGATTGGTCGAGGTCAAAGGCATAAGACCGTGCGTTCGACCGTCGGTGATCCCAAACGTCGACCATGACGAGTAAACACGGGTTGTCGCACGAGAAGGAGGACGCCCCAGTCGTCAAGCGCACCTGCCTGAGGGAGGAAGACGAGGAGGAACAGAGTTACTGGGACTGGTTGCTGCCCGAGATGGCAGAACAGATCCAGTGGCTGGCCGACCGGATGACCGCGTGCGAGCGACTGGACCGAGGGTGGAGCAGGGTCCACAAGGAACTGGAGGAGCTGCCCCGCTGTCGGATCCACGGCACCGTGAGTAGTTGTTTGCCAAGTTTTGAACGTTTCTTCCCACCCTCCCCGTGAGACAGAGAGAGATGGAACGACGCTGGGGGTGGTGTCTTGGTTTTTGCAGGTCATGCACGCGACCACGTGGTGTTTCATCCAAATGGGACACAGACACTACCACCGGCGGATCCGCGTCCTGCCACGGGCACCGCCCCACCTCGAGCGCCGCCTCGTGTTGACGGACCCTGCTCTCTTTTTCATCTGAACCCTTAGGTCATGTGGGAAGATGACATCTATCGCGGAGCGCGGCTCGGGGTGTGGCGATGCTATGACATGGAATGTACGGTGTGCCAACTCCGCTGCTGGCAGTGTCTCACCCCCTACCGTCTTCATCCACCCTGTGATTGGTCCTGGCCCTCCAGGCGGGGTCCCTTCACCCATCTCAGACGTCCACCTTACGGTTGGTCTCCCCTCAGGTTTTAGGGCCCTGCAAGCATCACCCGGAATGGGTGAGGTTCCATCTCCTCTGTTCGCAGTGTCACGTTTCTTCAACAGGTTCAACACCAATTCGCTGATGGCGTTGATCTGATCGGCGTTGGCGTGCTGCAACAGATCGCGCCGGGCGCCCGGCCCCTGCGCTTCTTGCAACAGGGCTTGCAAAAACGGCCGTTGACGTCGCAACCGTTGCATCGTCGTCGTCGCGTCGTTGCCGAAGGTCCCTCTCTTTTATGAACGTCGCCACGCGTACGTGGACCCGTCGGGATGGCGAATCATGCCGCGTTTCTTTCGGACCCGGGCCGCCTTTTCCACCGCTCGGGCATTGTACTGTTTCCGCGTGGCCACTTGGAGTCCTTTCTTGACCCAGTAGCCTGCCACGGCACTCACCCCACCCAAGACCGCCGCTTTGCCCGCCGCGATGGCGGCCGGCAGCAAAGCCAACAAGGGGAAGAGGCCTCCGGTCTGACGGCGGCGGGTCGTCGTCTTGCGTCGACGGAGAGGGGTCCGTGTTGCTTCGCGGGCCATCCGTTTCATGGCGTTGACGGTGTGACGTCGTCGTCGTACCATGCTGTTGCTGCTCGATGTTTTCCACGGGGTCGCGTCTCCCCCTTTTTATGGGATCAACGGCGTCGGCGGGTGGCCGCTTCCAGTCTTTTCTTGACCCCGTACCCGGCCGCACCGGCCACCCCGCCCAAGGCCGCCGCTTTGCCGGCGGCAATGGCGGCCGGCAACAAGGCCAGCAAGGGAAAGAGTCCTCCGGTCTGACGGCGGCGGCGTTGTCGGGTAGTCGTCGTCTTGCGTCGGCGTCGTCGTGTCTTGGGCATGGTTCACGGCACGCTGGCGGGGGTGGTGGCTTCTATACGTTCGATGGGTACCAGAGGTCGGGCGCATTCGTCCACGTAACAGTCCCCGTGCATCGGCACATACTCGAAGCGGGCCGCGTAGGTGGCCAGGCACCGGTCCGTCAACGGCGGAGCCACGTCCGTCACCACGTCGTCCAACATCTGCATCTTGATCAGAAAAGGGGTCACGGCATCCGACGGCACGCCGCACACGGTCGTGCGCAATTCGATCAACGTCTTGGCGTAGGTGGTGTACGCCCAACGGGCCATGTCCACTTTGAAAGCGAATTTCTTGAACTCCGTCCACCCTTTGACCGCCGTGCCCAAAGCCGCCAAACACGCCACCAACAGACCGTCGTCCAACACGGGCCCGACGATCAACCCGGCCACCACGATCAAAGAGGGCCAATCCGTTCCACGCGCCGTGCACCCGTCGCACGCGCGTGAAGGTGAGACGATGACACCACCATTGCCGGTGGTAGAAGGCGAACAAGGAATCCAACCGTTGCAAGGTGTCGGGCGTCCAGCCTTCCAATGGGCCAACGTGGTGATGGTGTTGGTGTGCGTCACCCCGGCGATGGTCCGGCCTCGCGCCCGTTGCCCTTGATCTTCGGCCAACAGATCCAATTCCCGTTGCAATTCTTCTTGATTCAAACGCCGTCCCGGGCGATCGTCGTCGTCGTCGTCGCCGCCCCCATCGCCGCCCCCACCACCGTCGCCGTCGCCCCCGCCGCCTCCGTCCCCACCGTGTCGTCGGGGACGTCCTCTCGGGGTGCTACTCTGGCCGCTCGATCGCGTTCGGTGGCGTGGACCGCGTGCCCGGTGGTAGCCCCCACGCCCACGGGATACCGTGTGGCCATGTCTCTAAGTCGTCTTGCGAGTGAACGTCCGCGTCCACCCTTCGTCCTTTAATATGTTTGCAAAGACGCGGTACCGATCGTCGGACGCCGGATGCAAATCCAAGAGGAGGTAGCCGTAAGGGCGTTGCGTCTCCCGTTCGTAGACGGCCATCACGTCCCGCCAATGCGTGGGAAACGCTTGCATCAACAGATTCCGCACGCCCAAGCGATCCCGCGGGTGCTTGAACGCCACCACGTAATGCGCGTTGCGCGAAATGGTCTTGGCGTACTTGCCGGGCGGAAACATGTCTTGGCACAGGTACACCACCGTGATGCCGCGATGGTGCGAGTCTTTGGTGAAGAGATCCAACACGCGTTTGTCGTTGCCTCCTTCGGCCATCAGGTCGTCCAACACCAACACGCCGTGCGACCCGGACGGGAACCAGGCCGTCAAGTCAGACGGATCCGGTACCCCCTCGTGCAGCTGCACGCCCGACGCTTTCAAGGCTCGGAACCCGTCTTGCCAGGCCCCGTAACAATAATGCACGGCCCGAGGCGGCACGGCAAAATGCGCGGCCGCCTGGGCCAACAGACGCATCACGAACACCGCAACATCTAGCACCGGCACCTGCTGGCGTCGCGGATACAATAGCCGTAATGATGCGGGGGCGCATGCCCCAAAGCTTTATATGCACGGTTCTCCAAGGTCATGCGCGTGGGCAGGGTCCGATACACCTTGGGATAGGGCGAGGCCCACCACAGCAGGGTCTTCAATTGTTGCATGGCTCAAGGGAATTGTTCCAGGTGATGCGTCCCCACCACGGCGATGCGGCCCGTCAGCGTCGGGATCCCGTCCTCGTTCCCGTTCACGGTCTGGGTCGGCACGAAATGAGAACGCCCGTAAGCCAAGTACGCGAACACGAACCACGCGTCGAGCACCACCTCGTACAAGAAGATGGGTTTTTCTTGCTGCTGCGCCAAGCCCACGCTCCAACCGGTCCCACCACGCACCTTCACCCCACTCTGCTCCAGGACCCCGAATGCCACCACCGTGTCGGCATCCTTGACGATGTGGTGATTCCGGCTCAAGAGTTCCCACACGGGTCGGTGCCCCCGTTCGTTGGCGCGCGGGGGGCGTACTTGGCACAAGGCTCGCCACCCTTCTTCCAGGGCGTCGTCTGTCAAGGGTGTCACGCCTTTCTGGGCGCGGGCATGCGATGGACCCACCACCACGCGGCAAGGGATGCGCAGCTGGGTCGCCATCTGTTCAGCCAGGGTATCGGTCCCTCGAGCGCCTCCCGTCACGAGTTCTGTCATGATGTCTCACAAGAAAATGAATGCACACCGAGTTGGACACAACATGTTTTTATTGACAAAAAGTTCACGCGTGGGTTCCTGCGTGGTCGGGTTCCACGGGTTCCACGTACCACTCGTCGATGACCTCGGGACGGTAAAAACACCCTTTGTAGGTTTTACATTCCGGACACTGGGCAGGCGTCCACGTGCGGGCCTGAGCGTACGTGGAATGCAAGGTGTCGAAATACTCTCCGTCTTTCTCTTCTTTACAGATGTCACACAAGACGCAATCCAACAAACGATCGCACCGCGTCATCCACATCCGGCGTTCCTGGGCTTCCTTGTCGGCGCGTCGTCGCAGCTGGGTCTGCAGTTGCTCGGTGACGTCTCGCCATTCTTCCATGGTCTGACGAAGACTCTGGAGGTGATCCCGCAACTGGACCCGGACCCGTTCGTGGTCATGGCACGCCTCTTGCGTCTCACTCAGTTGGCGCTCCAACTGGTGGATCCGGTTGTGGAAGATTCGGGACTGGGTCGGGAGGTTTCGGTTTGCTTCGTTTGCGTCGGCGACGTCGATGCAGCCGGAGGGGCTCGGGGGGGTGAATGCATGACACGTGGTTGGTTGGTACCGGGGACCCGTGTCCGAGCATCCAAGGGCGTCGGCAAAATCTTGCAGAAAATGAAGGTAGGTCTCTTGGAAGGAGTACCCAGCGGCCAGACCTCGGCGTACACGATCCAACCAGTAGGCGTCTTCCGTCGGGTAGCTAGACTTAACGAGGTCTCGATAGTAGGCTTGATACGTCACGTCTGCCAGCGAGGGCACCGAGGCTCGACTCATACCCACCTCCACCCCGTTCGCCCAGCCTGTCGGGATCGCGTGCGAGGGGGTCGCACGCGTCGTCTCCCACGCCATGGGTTGACTCGGGTTCCACGGTTGGTCCGGTGGGCTCGTCTCCCACGCCATCGGGATCCACGGTCGGACGCGTACCAGCGGGCTCTGACCTCTTCGACATGGCCACATGCTTTGTCGAAGGGGCGGCGGTGTCTCCCTCTTATAGGGGGCGCGCACCACACCCGCTCGGCCTGTCGGGAACCCACGCACGTGACGGAGCACGTGCTCCGTAGTTTTACGGGTCGGCCGTAGTTTTCCAGACGTTCCACACGTGGGCACGTGCTCTGGGATTTCCCGGGGTCCTGCCATTGGACGACGATGAGGTCATCCCGTCGTGCTGGTCGGGCGTGGATCGCAGGTATAAGAGGGTGGACCCCGCTCACTCGACCTCATTCGAAAGTCTCGACACCGTTGAGCAACAGCAAGATGATCTCGTGGGGGTATGGCACTCTGTCTCCGGCCAAATACCCGTGCCCTCAGAAGACCAAGAAGAAGACCCCGCCCAAAAAGATGGACCACCTGTCGGGGGCGCGTACCGATTCGCTGACGTGCCGTCAGAATCCTGCCCGACAGAAAGCCTGCCAAAAAGCCGCCGCCAAAAAGTCGCCACCGAACGCCGCGCCCAAGGCGGTCAACATCTGGACTTGAGCGCCCGGTTGGAGCAGGACACCACGCCCCGGGATGCGGTCGGCCCACCTCCACGCAAGAGGACTCGCCCGGCACCCGTGCCGACCACCACCATCACCTCTACCCTGAACACGCCCGAGCCAAAGACCTTGGAGGAACTGTTCGCTAGCCTGCCTCCGCCCGAGCTCGAACCGGACCCGTTGCCACCGCCTTTGCCGACGCCTCCACCCGTGGTCCCGGAGCAGGTTCCGTCGCCACCCGACACGCCGACGGAGTGGGTCCTGTGCCGACCGCATCCCGGGTGTCCGGAACCGCCCAACCAGGAACAAATGCCGTGGGCTCCGGTTACCATGCCGACCCAAGACAAGGTGGAAGTGCTGGAGGAAGGGTCGGCGGGCACGACGCCCGACGAGGCGTACTGTGGTGGCTTTCCCGCCCCTCAGGAGGAAAAGACAGACGCTGCACCACCCCCACCGTTGCTGACGTGCCCTTTCCACGCCTTGCCCTTGCACCACGACGTCTCGCGTAAAGGCTGGCGGTACGTGCAATGCATCCACCAACAGTGTCCCGTGTGGGCAGGGTTGGACAAGGCACCCGCGTTGCTCCAGGCTTTGGAAGGGAACGTGCATCCCGACATCAAGCAAGGCTCCTTCTTCTGCTACTGCGGCGTCGCCGCCCGCGTGGCCGTGGTGCAACGGGATACGCCCAACCGAGGACGCGGTTTTCTGACGTGCCGTCGCTCGGGTGACGGAGGGTGCGACTTCTTCCAGTGGGTGGATCGTCCGTGGACCCCTCAAGTCATGTGGCGGCGCGTGGCGATGTTCGACCCACTGACTCATGATCCGTCGGAGTGGCGGTGGCGTCGACCCCTGCAGCCTCCACCCGAGCTCCCGATCTTCCACACCATCTTTCCGGCACCCGAGGACCAATGGAAGAAGAGGCCGTCGCCCGTGATGGTGCGAGCCCCGTCGCCTGATGAGTGGGAGAGGTGTTACAACCACAAAGGCCAGTGAGTGCGCGCGTGGGCGCGCGCGCGCGTGGACCGACTATGTACATAAGAAAGCGGTCGGACCCGCCACAGTCAGTCATGGATCGAACATTGCTGGACAACGTGTGTTCTGTCGTCGACCTCGACGGGTACAGTGTGCATGTACAGAAACAAGACCGCTGGGCCACGTTCGTCCCGCGGGAACTCGGCTGGTGCGATTGGACCGGCGAGCATCACGGGTCCAAACATTACGCTCACGCGTACCTCTGGCGTCGCCTGGACGTGGCCGATCGCAAGACCGCTTGGGTCGTGCGAGAACGCGTGCACGGCCTGCCGTTCTACGCCCACGAGAGCGAACACGCGGCCCCCTTGAGCGAGTTGCCCCAAGACCTCAAGACCTTGTACGAACGTTTCAAGACGCCCGACCGACCTCGCGTGGCTTTCAAGGGGGGTCATTACGAGAAGGACTTGCTCAAGAGTTTGGACATTCCTTACTTTGACCTGGAGGTGCATGCGTGCCCCAAGTTCGACGACCTGACAGGTTTGGCCACCGTGGCGACCTGCGGCCACCACGACGATCCCGACCGCCATCATTGTCCCAGGGTGGAGTGTTATCATTTTGTCCAGTGGATGCGCGGGGCCCTGGGACGGAAAAGAGACATGCGTTTTGTCAACCTAGCGCGGGCGCGGCGTTTGGCCCAGCCTTGATTGACCATTGTACATAGGAAACTTATTCAATTTGTTATTGTGATTCATAACTGTGTGGTCATGCCTTTCCTAGCATGTAAGGGGTGGGGATCTGAAGAGACCCCCGAGGCTTGTCCGGGGACGGTCCAGGTCTGAGGGGTGGGGCTGAGTCGGTCTTTCACTGAGGGAAACGGTCCGGGTCGTCAACGAGGTACGGGACGTCCACCATACGGGGTAGCGGCTCCATGTAGAGCCAGCGGCTCCCGACGTCATGAAACATCCGGCACCGGGAACAGCGGACTATTCTGGGGTGGTCATGGTAGGGTCATGAAACATCCGGCACCGGGAACAGCGGACTATTCTGGGGTGGTCATGGTAGGGTGGGTTGGTGTACGGAACAAGGGCCAACCTCTTGTAGGGGCAGACAGTCAGACCGTTGATCTCTCGGATCAAGGGTCGCATCTTGTCACGGTGCTCCATCTTGGCTTTCATGTCTAAAATCATCGCCTGCAGTTCGAGTGGGAGCACGTCCCACCGACTCTCCATGGTTTGGAATGAGGGCGTCTCTCGGGCCTTCCCCCTTTTATCGAGATCGTCTTGGCCAATGGGCGCCCAGAGATGTGCCACGTGGCGGAGAGGGGTCGGTTGGGGGTTTACCCCCCTATCCCCCCTCCAGGGGACTTTTTAAAAAAGCGGGTCTGATTGGTCGTCCCGGGTCGGGTCATGTGCCTGTCCAAGCCTGTATAAGAGAGTTCCCCGCTCGCGCCCCTCCCAAACGAAGATGGTGGCTGTCCAAGACGAACCCTGCTTGGTGTGCCTTCATCATACAGTCCCGTATGTACCGACGCTACAATTGATGGCCCGCATGGCGTCCGTCAACAAGCGCGCCCTCGACACCGGCACCCTGCCCGTCCACCACTGGAAAACTGCCAGAACCTTCTGTTGCTGCCAGTGGCTCCATGTGCTCTGCCTCATGCGGTTCTGCTTGGCCCAGTATGGCGATGGCCCCGTCAACAAACGAGACTGGACCTGCCCCCATTGCCGCGCGAATCTGGTGAAGCTGGGTGAGGGTGAGGATACGGCCAGCGTCACCACCGACGCCGGGACGCAGACGGGAGACGTGAGCCTGGACCCGGCCCTCCCCTTGGACACAGAGAGCGAGAGTGGGGACACGATCCTCGTGTCAGAGACAGAGGAGGACGACGCCCTCTCCACGGACGATGGTACGTCTGGGGTCGTCCTGCCCGACACGCCCCCGTACACGGAGGACGAAGAGGACCCATGAGGAAAAAAATTGTAAATAGTCGTTGTCATTTTTAAAAAATCCAGGGACGGGAGCGTCCCTCGGACCTCCCCCACGTTCCCGTCTGTACATAGGTTGTTCGTTTTTATTAAAATTCGTTTTTATTCAATTTGAGCGTGACTTCCAGTTTGTTCGTGACGTCATGTCCGGTCTCGAACGTGATGACGTCTTCCTGATTCAAAATGGCGGTGTTTTGATATGGACCAATCAGAAGCCGTCTTTCTTTTTTTGAATTTCCTGCCCTATGCAAATTTATGCAAATTTCCAACTGTCCAAAGGTACCTGAACGTGACCACACTACTACTGGCATGCATTTCTCTGCCGTTGACAGGTCATACATCTTCCTAAAACACGCCGCACCGCCGATCTCCCTTTCACAATCCAAACCGTCTCTCTCAAGGATGACAAAACGGATTCTTGGCCCATATGACCCAGGTTTTCATGACACTGCTTAATAATGAGGTCAGTCACATGATGCTTGTAAGGGAGGATAATAGGATGTTTCCTTTCGTCGCCAAAGGGCGCATTGACTAGTCGACCTCCGACTCTCAACAGGCCTTCCTTAAGCTGTGGAGTTAGCTGATGTATTGATGCACCGACCTTCTTTAAAACCTTCTTTGGGTACCTCTTGTCCTCACAACACTCTGTTGCCGAAAGTACATCAATGACTTCTGGAAAGGCCACTTGCTGAACGCGTTTTAATATCTCACTTTCGGCTACTTGAAGCTCTGCGACTGTCAAATGGCCACAGTTCATCAACTGCATTTCACTGGACTTGACTGAAGAGCCACTTGTAATTGACACATTTTTTCTCAACAGAACTTTCATTTGCAGATACTGTTTGTAGCGTAACAACCATGCAATGGATCATTTCAGTTTCCACCAACAGGAATAGTACGAAATCAGGTCGTCCAGAACATTACTTTGAACAGTGGAGACATAAATCTGAGCCTCTGTCCTAACTTCTACATCATCATCTTTTAACACAGGAATTTTGCCCATTTTGGGCCAGTGACTCTCGTCTTCCCACAAGAACTTGGGGCCTTTCAACCAACGGTCATTTCTCAACATGGTGTCTATTTTAAGACCTTTCGAACCATCATCGGCTGGGTTATCATCCCGGTTCACATATCTCCACTCTGAGGGTTTGGAGCCATTGCGTATCACTGTTAGACAATTAGACTCAAACGTATGGAATCTCTTTGACTCATTGTTGATGCACTTCAACACGGAAGTCGAGTCACTCCAATAGCAAGTACGGTCTATTGTCATGTCCAATTCTTCTCGAATAATCTTAGAGAGCCTTACTGAGATAACAGCGGCTGTCAGCTCCAATCTTGGAATTGAAATTTCACGTATGGGAGCCAATCTTGCTTTTCCCATCACAAATGCACAGTGAACTTGGTTGGTCACATCTTTCAAATGCAGGTATGCAACGGCTGCATATCCTTGATGAGAAGCATCTGAGAAGAGGTGCAACTCTACTTCTTTAACTTCACCAAATCCCTTGGGTTTGAAACAGCGGTCTACTTGTATTTGATGCAATTTCGGGAGATCATCCAACCAGCGCTTCCATTGTTCTTTGTCGGTTTCTTCTAACGTATCATCCCAGCCCAGCCTCTTTCTACTGAGCGTTTGTAACAACAACTTGGCTTTCATGGCGTATGGTGCGATGAATCCCAGTGGATCAAAGAGGGAGTAAACAGCTGACACAATTCCTCGGCGTGTCACTGGTTCCTGACTCACTCGCTGCAACATCTTCTCCGTAACTTCCCATACAAACTTGTCTTCTTCGATGTTACATTTGAGACCAAGCGCCATTTCAGTCGGCAGTTTTTCTAAGTCTAAATTCACAACTGATTTTGCCCTTTCAGATTCTGGGATTGTGGCCAGGACTTCTCTTTCATTGCTGTACCACTTCGTTAAACGGAAACCACCCCTTGCAAGTAGTTCTCGGAGTTGACTCACTAACACAATGGCTTCTTCGGTGGTACTCTTTGACTTCATCAAGTCATCCACGTACATGTTGCGTTTCACAGTCTCTACTGTGTCTGCTTCAAATTCCCTTCCGTGCGACGCTGCGGTTTTCTGCAAGCAGAAATTGGCAATACTGGGTGAAGACGTGGCCCCAAACAAATGTTTAACCATTCGATACTCTTCCATTTCTCCAGATAAATCTCCATTAGGCCACCACAAAAATCTAAGCACATCACAATCTTTGTGTTCCACCAACACTTGGTGAAACATGCCTTCAATATCTGCTACCACGCCAACACTCTCTTGCCTAAATCGACTGAGAACACCGACCAACTGATTTGTCTGGTCTGGCCCCGGCAACAATTGCTGATTCAAGGATGTCCCTCCATACTTGGCAGCACAATCATAAACTACCCTTACTTTGTGAGGCTTAAGAGGACGTGTTACAGGATGGTGCGGAAGGTACCGTACTGGTCTGTCATTTACCTCTAGTTCTTCCTCCGGGATCCTTTCAGCGTGACCCTTTTCGATGTAATCAGTCATTGTCGCCTTATATTTCTCACGCAAGGCCTCATCTCTCAGAAGTCGTTTCTTTAAAAGCAAGCCTCTTCGCTCTGCAACCACTCTGTTGTTAGGTAAATACGGTGGATCATATCTCCAAGGCAGGGCAACCTGGTAGTGTCCATCTACCACCTTTAGCGTCCTCTCCATAACTTCTAAGGCCCTCTTGTCTTCTAATGATGCACAAACTCTGGTTTCAACTTCGGAATTTTCAAAATCCGTTTGCCATAGTCTCTCCAACTGTTGGTTCAACTCTTCATAACGAATTTCGCATTCAACTTTGCTGAACGATAACAAATTGGCATCCTTCTGACCAGTTAACTCATCGGTGAATTGTTCATTAAAGACTTGACCACTGTCATCATTATCTGGTTGCTCGTTTAACCTTCCACCTTCAATCGGGCTAGGATACCCATGTTCATCTCGCATGACAGGAACATTGTCATAAACAGTAGAACTCTCTATTGTGCGAGTGAAATTTGCTAAACAATTTGGGTCATCCTTCTGACCACCAACAGGACCAATTACAGTCCATCCTAAACCATATCTGAGTGCTACTGGTTCATCTTCTCCTCCTGCCTTGTATTCCAGTGGTAGGAACAGATTTGGCTTCTCCTTGAGACCAATCACCAACATAACTTCTCCAACTTCTAATTCTTGTAATTCAATATTGCACAAGTGAGGCCATCTGGTTAGGTCTCCTTTCTTGGCAATACAGTCACTTGAGATTGGCATTTGTTTCACTGTTCTAACATTTGACAACTCCACGGATACAGTCTCATCCATTGATGTCACAACAATGTCTAGCAGTTGACTTTCCACCCTTGTGGATCCTGTCATCCCTGATAATGTGGCAACTCATCGACATGCTAGCTACGGACAGGTAATAAACGTTTACCGGGTACAGGTACCTTATCCAGGTTAAGGGACTGTGCAATAATTAGTAGGAGGAAGGGAAGGATGTTTAAGAAATGCGAATGAGATGGTGAAAAGTATGGCTTTACCCTCCTACCCCAGACAAAAAATTAAATACCAACCGCACTGCATATGAGACACACGCACATACAAACCCGCGTCACATGGTCTTACAATACCCCACTCAATATTGAGACTACTTCCTTATTTTCTTACAATGCCTCGTACTGTTTCCACTGTTAATTTGCATAACATTTTCATTGGGTTTGAACTACACTTCCAAACCACTCTCTATTTCCACTAATTATGCGTGTGTCTCTGAATCCGTTCAGCTAGCTCTTGCTTACTTCCGCTGACGTTTAGACCCTGTTGTTTCAAATACAGTTTAAGCTGCTTACTTGTCACTGCTTGAGTACCTTTACATCTGTCCAGCAAATATCTCGTCAATATTGCAAAGTGAGTTTTACCCCATGTATCGTTTTGTCACTAGCAGGAGACAACTTCCCTTGCACAAACAATTGAAGATTGTGTTAATTTGTTTTATTTATACTTAGCAGTACAGGCTTACCAGCGAAAATCGCCCGGCCTGAGCAAATGGTTTCCCTCCGAAACCAAGCGTCGTGTCTCCTTGCTGGCCGCTATTTCAGAGCACGCTTTGCGTGAAGACGATTTCGAATATTCCTGAGAGAAGTGATAACCTTCTAATATGGGTAACAAATCGCCATTTGAGATTAAGTAGAGATTACATAAGAGGACATTCATACTGGCTCATAAATTCTTGTAAATTGCGCTTGGTTACACAGTACACTGTGATAAGTATGCAAATTTAATTGACATCGGTATTTCGGTAAATAAACATTCCTTTTTTATTTAATATGAAGGCACGTCCAAGTTGCTGCTATGATGAGAAATGACAAGACCAACGTCAAACACAGATTCGACCCATGGCATTTGGCAAAGTCCGTCTGCAAAGAACTTGTTGCTGCTTCCAAGAAAAAAGAGTGCCCAGACCTAGTGCCGTGGATAGCATCTGTTGTTAATCACCTTTGGTGGTGCGCAGCAACATCGGATGGGGATCAGCTACTTTGTCGGGAGAAATGGAAGTCAGTTGTGTATCACATGGCACTACATGGGCTGTAATGTCAAAAACTCACACTCAATTTCCAGAAAATGCCATCCGACTCCCTGCAAATCAAGTGCTTTTAACCCCCCTTCTTGGCACTTTCTATAAAAAATAAAACTACAATTCTATTTCACGAAAATCATGAAGAGGGTCCGTTCATACCCCATAAAAAGCATTCAATAAATGGGATCGGTGTGAAAAATCACCAAGCGTGACTTTCTCGGAAACACAGGAGGTCTTAAGAGGGGGTTCCCCCAGGAAGATGAGTCATTGCGTCTAGCTTGTTGTTTCAGATCACGAGACGGTCGTGTGATTTTTTTCAACCGATGAGGAATTGTCTGATGCATCGGACAGATTCTTTTTAAATCAATGAAGTTGAAGGGAATGAGTCCCAGAGGGTGAAGTCTCCTTAGCTGTGTATGAAGTTTGTAATCATCGCGAAGATGCCGAAATCAGTTTCCACTCTACAAAATCAAATCTCATGTTGCGAGAGAAATATGAAAGAAGCATTAGCTCGATGTGCTCATGAAGCCGGGGTTAAAGAAGGTGAAGTAATATATATAAAGGTATAATCTCATATAATAGTATAGAAATGAATAGTGTAAAAATGAATAAAGTAACGAATTGTAATGAAGGAATCCACGAAGCATTAATATCAATGGATGAGGTTTTATGTGGATTTTGTAATAAGGTACTAACTGAAACCCGAAGTAAAAGGGATGACCCTTGTTGTAAAAATAAGGAATTGATAAAAGATAATGAAATGGTTGTATGTTTGAATTGTGGAAGATGTTATGGTTATGATTATGCAAATGAGTATATAGATTTCCATGAAAATAAACATAAAATAAGGCGCAAATCCATCTACAATCGTAAATATCATATTGAGAACGTCTTGAATATTATTACCAGTGAGAATAAGATTCAATTAACTTACAAACAAAAACATCAGATATACGATGTGTTCAGTGAGATAGAGAAAGTCAACAAAGAAATTAATAACGGGCGTAAACGGTTGATTAGTGTTAAATATATTATCAAACAATTGTTCATAACCCTTAAATTACCATACAAACACATAAAAGTGTCGAAATCCAAGGTTACAATGAAAAAACATGATTATTGGTCTAAAATTAGAACCATGATAGGGGATGATATAGATGAGATAATGGAATGTGATATTATACAATGAATTTTTCGTCGTATTTCTTCGAGAATTTGTCAATAATAGGACTGTTATCCATCACATAATTATCCATACAACTCATCGCGGTGATCATTTCGGGTATGTTTGTTGACCCTGATCTCAAAGCATTTTCTATTAATATTAAAAGATGCCCGTAACTTTGGTAGGCGTATTGACAATTCTGTATTTTTAAATCAAAGTTTTTGTGTTTCATCCAACCCTGAATCAAGATTGCCGATGTGCTAATTGCGACTAAACTAATTCCACCAGTTGCAACACTTGACGCTATGCCACCTGATGCAAAGATGACGGATAATGAATCGCCAATAATTTTGTATCTTTTCATTCGCTTGGTGGCCTGTTTGTAAGCCCAATGTTTACGATGATAGGTTTTATAATAACTTTTCAGTTCACCGATTTGCTCTTTTGATAGTTTATTGGAAATATGATTCCAATTAAATATTGATTCTTTGACCTTGACCATACATATTTATTATATTATATTCTCAGTCTTTTACACAAGCAGTATATCAGACCCGTAATCTGACCCCATAAAGGTGACCTTTTCATGTGTTTTGTGGTCATGTTTTCAGGAATAACGTATAAATAACCTCTGTCTAATGAATAACGGTCATAAAATCTACCATAAGCATCATGCAAAATGCTATGTGTGTGCAATATATGAAACTGACCTAACACTCTTTCTAAAAACCATGTAAGACAGCCATTTCCAGGGCCGATTAGACCGATTTCATTGTTATTCAGTTTAAGGACGTCATCTATTGATTTGTATGTCTTGAAATTTTTATGGTACAAATATTGATATACCAAGCATGATTTTAAAATAACGTGATTTATATTACTATGTTTTTGTTTTGTTTCCTCGATAAAATAATTTACATATTCAATCACTTCTTGAAGCATATATTATATCGTTCGATAGTTTAAGAAAAAGAAATAGGATCATGATCAACTCCATACCGTTCACATATCATTTTATGGTGTGCTTTAATTATAATATCGTTCATATTAAACCCTTTGTAAAGAATAAAAAGTTGAATATCGCCATCTAGTCCCGCAATACCATTTGGATCTAAATCTCCAAAGGTCATTTGCGTTGATCCAGAAGAAGTAGATGCTCTAAACGTTTTTACTTTTTTACCATTCACCCAGCAAGAACTGTTTCCAGCACCGGCGGGTACATCCCAATGAAATGAAACACAATGCCATTTATTTAGAACTGTTGCATCAGCTTTTGATAACCAATCAGATGAAGTTATTTCTATGTTATCAGCTCCATGAATACCAGAGATAAGAAGATTATGTGTAGTAGGTCTGTAAACAACAAATTTATCCCACCCGCCATTATCATGACCAAATAAACCATTCCTGAAATAAGGATTGACTCCACCATGAGTATTAAGTCTATAAAGAATGAAAACATTGACTATATCATCTTGACCACTACCAGGATTTAAGTCTATGTTGGAAAGCATTCTATTATTACCGTGAAAAGTAAAGTAATATCTCTTAGCATTTTTTACGGTGGAAAGCTTTGGTCTTTTTCCGTTATCGGATTGTGTGGCATCCAAACCGGATAGAGTTTTGTCAAAAATAGTTGAAATGTTTCTAGATGATTGGTAGTATTTTACTTCTGT
Source organism: Astreopora myriophthalma (assembly GCA_014634185.1). Lineage (NCBI taxonomy): Eukaryota > Metazoa > Cnidaria > Anthozoa > Scleractinia > Acroporidae > Astreopora > Astreopora myriophthalma. Next base: position 4,007,518 of record BLFK01000010.1, read on the forward strand.
TGTAAGTGCCCGATCACAAGAATACATACATTCTGCATAGTTTTCCATATATCCATTAACATAAGTACCAGTTGCTAAATTTAAAATCGAATAAATTCCTGAAGTGTCAACATATCTTTTATTAGCAGCATGATGTAATTCTGTTGGGTCTTTCAAATTGATTATTTTAACGTTTCCCACGCCATAATCGTTTACAACAGGGATACTTGAATCTGATATGTATTCGATAGTGTATTCTAGTTTGTTTCCATATTCATCCAAAATGTCATTTCCAAGTTCATCTTTAACATATAACGTCATATAATATAAGTGTACAAATTTTAGGGTATGACTATTTGGTAGACTATTAAAATGTCAATTTCTTCAATTGAATCATATTGATATTCAACAGTCAGATTTTGAATTGGCAAATATCTTACTGGATATATTATTACAGTATCATTTGGATCACCAAGATCGTAAAACGAATTATTATTAACGATACACTTAACACCACCTCTGAAATTATTTTTTTTGATGAAATACATTTTTGTGATATATATCCTCTTATATCCAAACAAATCAGCAAATTTCATAAATTTATTACCTATCTTAATACATGCTTGAGCTGAATGCCAAACCCGTCCATCCTTTGTGTATTTTCCATAAAAATGAGTTGTTGCAACAGTTAAGATCTCAGTAGTTGGCATTCTTATTTCATGACCATTCATATTTATCGGAAGGTAAAAATTCATAATTCCATTTTCAACAAAAGAAACAGTATCGTATACATTTGGGTCTACATTTGCGTAATGACCATGAACACCATAAACAATTAGATGTGCTTTTTTTGTATGCCCTGCTGTTATACTTCCAGATAGATCTATAAATATGTATTCAGGTGGAGATTCTTGCCCTTTAGTTAATTGAACAATGCTTCTTGTATAACCTGCGGTATCGAATGTTTTTGTAGATTGTTGGTTGATAGTAAGAACGGTTGAGACAACATTGACAGTCGTTGTGCTGATGTGAGCTTTATCAGGAACGAAAAACTCGATCGCCATTGTGTACTGACCTATAGGAAGTTTATAGGCATTAAAACTTATCCTTGACCTGTAATCATTATCAGAATCTGTTTGAACATCTATATCATATGCTTTTTTATTGATTTTATGTGGGCTGGATGCAAAATCGACTATACCGTTAACAACAATGTCAGTCTCTGATGAACTCTCATCAACATCTTCCATCATGTATCTAAAAACATCTTTATCATTAGAAGATGAAGATATGTGTGACGTGTTTACATAACGTTTATAGTCGTCTGTTAGTTTTTTGTGCAAGTCTACACTGAAAATATTAAGTTCGGTGTTTAATAATTCAACATTTACAGCATCGTATTTATCATTGGAATCAGATGTTGCTAGATTAGTAATATTATGTAATTGCATATCAAGATCACTGTTACTTCTTTTGTTTAATTTTCGATTTAATTTTGTATCAACATAATCTTTATTAACAGCACTTCTAATTTCATTCGGTCCAGGTGCCGATAAATTGATAATCTTATGATTTCGCATATCAAGATCGCTAGAAATTGTTTTGTCTAATTTTCGAGATGATACTGTATCTATGTAATATTTTGTAGCAGCATCTTTTGAGTTAATTGGATCAGTCAAATTAGTGATCTTATGAAATTGCATATCAAGATCGCCGGAAGCTATATGGTCTAATTTTAGACTTAATTCTCTGTCAATATAAGATTTTGTTACAGCATCTTTTGAATTAGTTGGATCAGCCATATTGGTGATTTTATGATTTTGTATATTAATATCGCTGGAAACCGTTTTGTCTAATTTTTGGTTTAAATTTGTATCAACATAAGATTTTGTTGCAGCATCTTTTAAATCAGTTGGATCAGCCATATTTATGATTTTATGATTATCCATAGCAAGGTCACTTGAAACAGTTTTGTCTAATTTTTGACTTAATTTTGTGTCAATATAAGATTTTGTTGCAGCATCTCTTGAATTAGTTGGATCAATCAGATTTATGATTTTATTCTCATTCATATCAAGGTCACTGTTTGAGACTTTTTGCAAATATTTAGTATCACAGAAACCTACATTAACAACATCATTGGCGTTTTGAATGTCATATCCAAGATTTGTAATCTGTTTGTTACCCATGTCTAGATTTCCAGTCATTGCAACACTTCCATCTTTTTTCAAAGCACCGTGTGCAGCCGGTATTTTTGCTATTTCTGTGTCAACATAACCTTTATTGCAAGCGCTTGAATTAAACTGAGGGGTGGCTAGATTATGTATCTGCTTTTGATTATCATCAGCAGTTGATGAAAAAGTGATTGGATTGTATATCGTACCACCTGTTTGTCGATTCAAAAATTTGTCATTTAAGTATTTCAAGTTGACTGTATCGCTTGATGAATGCATATTTTGGTCGTAGTCTGGTACTCTTATCCGGCCCTTGAAAGTTTGTACCCGAGGTGTTAGAAGATCAGCTTTCACATCAAGACCTATGTCCACATACTCTTTATTCGCCGCTTGATCGTTACTATCAGGTTGTGAAACGTTAACCAGTTTTTTATTTTCTATATCATAATTTCCATCTTGGGTTAACTTAAATCCGATTCCCTGTGGACCAGGAGGTCCAGGCTGTCTAATTACAGTTTGACCCTTTGACGGAGCAGATGATGAAATATGTTCATTAAATATTCCCATTTATATCAGTAAGTTATATAGTTCCGTAAAAATTCCTATTGATTCTCTTCATTGGTTTATCTACATATAGAAAAGAATATGGTTTATGAGTCGCTTTTATGTACCTGTCTTTATCAACCCCAAGTTCACGTGATATCAAACTTCTTTCATTACTGCTTGGGAAATCATACACACAAAAATGAGAGCAATTAAGTCGAATATCTTTTGGTGTTTTGTAAAATGACTGACTCAGATAAATCACAGAGCAGTTCTTATGTCTGCAGCGAATGAAATAATCAATCAATGGTTTTTGGTTCTTATCACAAATAAAATCATCAAATATCACTATCTTTTGAGCATCATCTTGTTGTAATTCTTCTATAGGAACAATATCATCGTTGCTACATACAAGTACATCATAACCAACACTTTCCGATATACCCCTCAATTTTTGGATGATGTCCCTGTATTTTTGCTGTTCGAGATTCTTTGCATAAAGGTGTATTCTATCGTAATACAAAAGTGGTTTCATCAGCATATGGTACAGCAGATTGGTCTTTCCACTTCCCGAATTGCCACATATCAGCATCCGAAAAGTGTTATTTGGCATGTAACCATACAATCTTTTGAAATCAGTATTTTTATCATTTCTGTCATAGTTAGGTATTTCCATTATACAAGTATGATATATAAATATTTTATCCATTTCTTATATAATATCTAAAACATAACTATTTTTAAGTTTAATATTTCAAATTTTCGATTCAATTTATATAAGATTTCTAAAACATAACTATTTTTAACTTTATATAAGTTACTATTATATGGATATACAACGATTGAAACAATTATCAGAAGCCAAAATAAAGGCTGGAACAATAACTAAACAAGTCAGAAATACGTTGAAGGAGTACCAGCATGATAAACAAGATTTACAACAAGGTTTATCAGAAATTTTCAAACCAATTATTACAGCTCAAGAGCAAACCAAACAAGCAATCGATGAAAAACAGGACCAATTGATTGAACAACTGGAAAAGAACCAAAAAGCATTGACTTCTGGTTTGGAAGACATTGCTATGTTGACCTATCGGACAGAAGCACAACGAGAGACACAAACTAAGTTACCAGTAGAATATACCCCAACTATGACATATAAAACAGATATGAATAATGAATTTGATGCCGATGAGTTAAATATCATAAACAAACACGATTTATTAGCACCGAATGAAGTATTTAATTACCTGAAAAGCGGAGAAGATTTTGAAACTTATGACAAAATAATAGCTGGCGAATTAAAGAAATTGGGTGGGAAGAAGGGCACTCTATCGAAAACTAAAAAAAGCAAAGAAACGAATAAGGGTCAAATCGCCCAGTTAACCAAAGAAATCAACACGTTGCGAAAATATAGAAAACGAATTAAGATAATTCCAGAGGGACTCAAAACCATTGTAGGTTCGGGTTACACTCAACCAAAGAGAAACGCATACAAAATATCACCCTCGGGGAAATATGGTGGACTGATGATCGATGTTCCCAAATTAATGGGACAACTCAAACTCATCGCTACGAAAAATAATAAAAGGGTGATGAACAGAAAAGTGGATTTGGATACAATTGATCTATTGAGCAAGAAGTACAATAATAAGAAGCGATACAGTGATATTGCTAAAATGGCATTTGAGGAACTTAATCGCTTGAGTGATATACCCATTCATAAATCAAGCAACAAATTCAAGAAAATAGGTTCTGGAGTGATGTATTTCAATAACGTGGGGGATTTATTGGATAGAATGGAACTGCTTGGTGGTTCTATATTGGCAGGTAACAATGGAGTCAAAAATGAATTCTCACAAATAGCGCATAAATTAAACGAACTTGGAATAATAGATAACAGTCAACTAGTTCAATTATTAAAGGAATATGTAATATAATATAATATAATATAATGATATATGCAAGAAAGAGCGATACATATTTCATCTGCTAGCAGAGAGAAAATTGGTCGAAATCGACCCGATGACTTTATTGTTAAATTTGATCCACCATTGAGGCTAGATCCAAAAATGCGGCATGAAATGGCTGTTGATCGAATTACAATGACGTATTCATGGCATAATGTCAATCATGAATATGGAAATGATACGATAAAATACAGTAAAGATAATGGTGTTTCATGGAAGACTATTTTATTCGTTGCAGGAATGTATTCTTATGAAGATATTGATGATTATATAAGTCAAACGATTGTTCAAAAAGGTGATAAACCAGCTAACAGCAATGGGATAAAGCTTTATTTTGTGCTTTCATCATACAAAGTTGTCATTCAATTGGACGATCAATGGCAGCTTGACATCAGAAACTCGAAATTTGGAGATTTGATTGGGTTTGAACCAAAAATAATAACTGCAACCGAACATGGAACAAAATTGCCAAAGATAACTAATAGCATTGATGTGATAAACATAAATAGCAACATCATATCAGACAGCATCAGTAATGGTGTATTTACAAATACTCTGACAATACCAACAGACAATCTGACAAGAAGTTATCCATTCTCGTTTGAGCCAAGAAGAGCATTATTTAGCCCAATATCTAAAACAATTATTTCAGAATTAAACATATCAAGTTACAGGTGCTTTGGGGTGACCCATTGATTTAAACGGTATCGATTGGTTTATGCATTTGATACTAAGATCTAGTTTAATATAATACTAAAACACTAAATATAATACTATAATATAATAAATTTATTCTTAAACTTTTAATATAATATATCAATATATGCGACAAAGTGAAATAAAACAACGTTATGACCCCGATTTGGGTCGTTATGTAAGCAAACATATACATGATGAAGCAATTCATGGTGCGGGAATTGGCGATATATTCAGATCAATTGGATCAAAACTTTTTGGAAAAACGGCGAAAGAATTAGCCAAAAAGGGAGTTAAAACTGCAGCTGAAAAAGCAGTCACCAAAACTGGCGAATACGCTGGTAATAAAGCAGGAGATAAAATAATTCAATTGTTGAGTAAAGGGAAATCAAAGGAGAATACACCTCCAAGCATGCAAAAACAAATAGATAGACCGATGACTGATATTGAAATAGCGGAAAGAGTCAATCGGATATTATCTGGTGGAAAATTGAACAAACGAATAAAAATATAATTTTTTATCTAACATAAGTTTATAGATGAAATCGTTTAGAAATCCAAAACATATCGAAAGATACGAAGATGTATTTTTTCAATTAGAGACACCATTGAACACTCCGGGTGCTAATGCGAGACAAAAAAAAGATGGTTATCGTTTCGTAGTAGATAATAGAGGAGAAGTCACTCCTTTTGACTGGTATAATGCCAGATTGTCAGTTGCTTTTAAAGTTCAAAAAATAAACGGAACTCCTATAGCGGCTAATGACGCGAATGGTACTGTAAATGGTTCCCATTCTTTAATCAATAAGTTAGACGTGAGATTGAATGGAAAGCATGTTTATGATTGCAATCAAGCAAATCATTCCGTACATATCAAAAATTTAGTAGAATATAGTCCAGGATATGCCGGATCCACTGCAACTAATGAGTTTTTCTATTTGGATACATCCAGGCATAATCAAGTAGACGACACGCATGATAATTATAATAAAGGTTTTGCTGCAAGAAAGGTGCTTATGGGTGCATCACTAGATGTCACCACAGAGATAACATTGAATAGATATTCATTTTTCTAAGCATTGAGAGATGAAATATTACCCGCCACTCGTCTGGAACTAAATTTGAACCTTGAATCGGATGCTAATGTTCTTTGGGCCAGAGACGATTGTCGTTTAGTAATCTCAAGAATGGAGCTTATCGTGCCAAGAATCATATTTAATTCAGATGGCCAGTCACTATATGTCAGTCAATACCTGAGACCCCATAAATGGATTTACCTTCGCGAAAATATCGAAAGAAGTAATTCAACCACCCAACGAAGCGGTAATTTTCAGATTACTAGTGGTATTTCAAAACCAAGAAACGTGTTTGTGTTTATCTTGAATGATGCTAGTGTTGGCAGTCGAACAACCAATCCATTTTTGTATAACACGTTCAGTGTATCAACTGACAACAGAACATTAACAAATTGTCATCTTGTTGTCGGAAATGGAAATGAATATCCTGATGTGCATTACACACCAGAAGCAGATTCAACGAGAGTTTACAGAGATGTTCTGAAATATGTGCATGCAAATAATGAATACAATCAAGGAACACTGTTGAATATCGGTAACTTCAAAGCATTATTTCCTTTTATTTATTTTGATTTGACCAAACAAAAAATGGATATCAAAGATGGCACCACTAAACTAACCTTTCATTATGAATTATCTGGTACAGCTGGAGAAAACTATTCAGTTTATGCATTGACATTATACGAACAAGAAGCGGAACTTGTACAAAAAGATGGGAAACTATTATTCCGATAAAGAACATAAAATTAAATATAAAATTATGTACGTTACTTATATATAATATATGTCAACGTATTATCCACATGGTGTAAAACTATCAAGAGGGCAAAAAGATAAACTTGCCTCAGCAATAAGAAACAATTCAGCGATAACACTGAGGTTATCAAAATCAGAACTCACAGGACCGGATCAACTTATGTTAACCAAAACGCAAATAAATAAATTGAGAAGAGCTATGCAGAAAAATACAGGGTCTGACATAAAAATAAGCAAAACACAGATACGAAAAGCGGTTCAAATGGGAGGCAGTCTTTGGTCATCAATATTTTCATTGGGTACAAAACTTCTTCCAAAGGTACTTCCAATGGCTACTAAAATTGCAGGACCATTAGCAACTGGAGCCTTGTCGGGTTTGTCCAGTTTAGCGGTTGATAAAATATTTGGAAATGGACAAGTTGGAGGATTTATGATTCCGCAAAATAAAATTGAGCAATTGATTAAATACAAAGATTGGCTCACGGATGTACAAAAAAAACAAATAGTCAAGGCTATGCATACAGGTGGCAAACTTGTAATTAAACCAACTAAAGCACAATCTGGGGGCTTTCTTGGAACTTTATTAGCTTCAATTGGCATACCAGTGCTCATCAATGCACTGACGGGAAAAGGATTACAGATTGACCGTACACGCAATAGACGATCTGTTCCAGTTTACGTCCCCGGAACGACACCTTTGCCAATACCAACATCTGATCAAGATGGTGGATTAGTCCTTCCAAATGATTGGAGACCACCCCCATTCTTTGGTTCATGGGACAAACCAATCGGTATGGGAGTAAAAAAAAAGAACAAAAAAGGAAAAGGGTTGTTGCTCGGAAAAAACAGCCCGTTCAAAGGGATTCCATTAATCGGGGACATTCTGTAAAATTCATTAATAAACCCCTTTCCAATTACGATTTGATTGATTGGGTCAAAAAACTCAAAATCAAAAACTTCAGAGGTATTTACAGCAGAGATAAACTACCACAAAAAATATTGCATAATGAAGTGGGTATCATTAACCTAGATTCACATATTGGTCCTGGCACACACTGGGTTGCCTATCGAAACGGAAATAAATATGCAGAATATTTTGATAGTTTTGGGTTGAACATGCCCAATGAAGTAGCCCAATATTTATCAACAAACAACACAAAACAAAATAAAACTAAACCCTTAATTTATTCCAATGATGAAATACAGGAAAGAAACTCAGTTTTATGTGGTTATTGGTGTATTTATTACCTGTACGAACGGCAGAAGGGGGTTAGTATACTAAGAGTTATTCATAATCCACATTTTGACATGGATGACCAAAGTGTTAATCGAGAGTTTATAATTAAATATTTTAGTCTAATATAATTGTGTATGGTAAGATCGTATTGTGTTAAACAAAAGAAAGTCACTGAATGCGTTCCTGGTAGCGAACGTTTTGTGAAAGTTAAAAATGGAAGAACTATGATGAAATGCACGTGTGCAGAATGTGGTATAACCAAGACTAAATTCGTTTCATCTCAGGGAAACTAACGGGCCCGTCTGAAGGGGCGGGCATGTTTGATATGGGAGGTGTACAAGCACTTAGTGCGTTACCTTTCAAAACAGCCATTAAAGGTCTTCAATTCTTGGTCAAAACCGGATTATTGAAGACGGGAATGGACACCAAATTAGCCAATCAAGCGTCAAAGAGGCTTTACGGAGGGAAAATCGACATACATAAGGTTATTGGTAAGCTCCCAAAACCAAAAGCTGGTTGGACTCCATCAAAATATAAATATATGGGACCATACAATCCACTTGATAAACAGTTAGAGTACAATCCCACTACTGGTGAGGTTACAAAATGGCATGTTCAACCTTATAACAAAGTTGATGAAATAGCAGCTCATCATGATATATGTTACGAGATGGGGAAAAACAAAGGAGATTGTGACCGAACAATGGTTCAATCACTTGACCAAATACCTTATGGTGAAATGCCAAAATGGGGTCAGGTAGCACGGACCGTTATAAACCAAAAACAAAAACGAGGACTTGGAGTTTCAAAAAACGGAAAACGCCGTTGAGTGAAGAAAACTGGCAAGAAAAATTAGCAGATGAGTTACGTGCACCCATAAAACGTAATTTCACTCGGCGGCGTATAATTGTAAATCATGTTGATGAGATTTGGGCGGCAGACCTTGTTGAGATGCAACAGTTTAGTAAATGGAACAAGGGTTACCGATATCTTCTAATGGTTATTGATGTATTCTCGAAATACGGTTGGATTGTTCCTTTGAAGGATAAGAAAGGTGAAAGTGTAATGATAGCTTTTCAAACGATATTCAAGGAAGGCAGAAAACCACAATATCTATGGGTTGATAAGGGAAAGGAGTTCTATAACAAACATGTGAAGGACTTCATGGATAAAAATGGGATACATATGTACTCAACTGAGAATGAGGAAAAATCATCAGTGGTTGAAAGGTGGAATCGAACAATCAAGTCCAAAATGTCGGAGCAGTTCACTGTTCAAGGTAATACACAGTATTTAGATATGTTACCTAAATTGGTAAAACAGTATAATAATACAATACATTCAAGCATAAAGATGACACCCGTTGAAGCATCTGATAAAAAGAATGAAGGAACCGTTTACTTCAATTTGTATGGTAATATAGATGCATTAAAACAGAAACCGAAATTCAAAATAGGCGACAAGGTCCGAATATCTAAGTATAAACGGAATGTGTTCGACAAGGGTTATACACCAAATTGGACAGAAGAAGTGTTTACAGTTGATAAGATCCGATACACTAATCCAATAACATACAAACTGAAAGATCTAAGAGGTGAAGATATTCAAGGGAGTTTTTATGAACCTGAATTATTAAAAGCCAGACAGGATGTTTTCCGTATTGATAAAGTCGTTCGGAGAGATTATAAGAAGAAACAAACTTTAGTGAAGTGGAAGGGATATAGTGATGAATTTAACAGTTGGATACCAATGAAGGATTTAAAAGATATATGAAATATTATATAGTGATGTATTATATGTTGGTTACCGGTAAAGATTTTAATTCATTAAAGGTTAATGCTAAACTATTTTTCGAAGCAAAAGAACTTACTTATTCAAACCGTGAAAACAAAAAATACATGGTGACAATACAAGGTGGTCATAAGATCCATTTTGGGGATAACAGATATGAAGACTTCCTTACTCATAAAGACGAAAATAGACGTTGGTTATACCGTAGAAGAGCATCCAATATAAAAGATAAAGATGGCAATCTCACATATTTAGATCCATATTCTCCTAATTTTTGGAGCTACCATTTATTATGGTAAAAATATAATTGCATTTTTATCTAACATATATATATATACATGACTCTCCAAGATATATGTATTTTACTTATTGAGTAAAGTTCCATTGTCTCGGCTTTTGCTATATTTCGAGATTTGCCTTGTTCATATTATTATTTTCCATGGTATATTATTTTTCAGTTTTTCTCGATTATAGCCAAAAATATTATTATTTCTGGCTGCATTATTTTATTATATTTCTTTTATCTAACCTTATATTATGAAGACGCGTAGTCAGACAAAACGTGAAAATGAAAAAAATTGCAGATACACTAAACTAACTGATACTGAACCAATCGATGAACCATCTGATTCTGAACAATCTGATATTGAACAAGATGTACCCAAACTTACAAGAGGTGATAGTGAAAGCGCCCGCAAATTCTTTGATTTGTGTGAAGAAATGTATACTGATTCAGATTAAACAATAAACGCACCTGTTAAATTAAATTTTACTAATTATATATAGTTTGATGGATTTTTCTTAGATCCTTAAATTTTTTTGACACAAACGATTTTCCTTTAAGCCAAAAATGGACATACACATTACTTAAAGATTTGTTACTTATATTAATTGTATGAGAAAAAATAATATGTTGTATAATTATATGAACAAGGTATCACTTGAAAAATTCAGCAAAGACCAATTGATGGACATGCTGATAAAGGAATGGAGTGAAAAAGCCAAAATGACTGGAACGGAAAAGGACGAGCCCAAAACGGTAAAGGCTAAACCGGTAAAATTAGCCAAAGCTACTAAAACTAAAACATTGAAATCCACGATAAAAAATATATTCAAGTCTAAGGAAGAGGTTATCACGTACCCTAAACTACCAGTGTCGTTGAGCCAATTCCGGTATGAAGAAGCAAAAGGAGCGGTAATGCAAAAAAACTCCTCATTTGCAGAACTGTTTAAGAAAAGACTCAATCAGGTCGAGGGTGATAAGGAAAACATTTCGATAACCATAAATGTAGATCTATTGGACAGATTAAGCAATACTATCAGACAGCGTACATATGGTCCGTTTCAGACAGAAATACCACAATTAAACCGCCATGATATGTATAAATTTATGGTGTATATGTTACTGGATAACAATTTCACGATTTTGTCAGGTGAAGAAATAATGAACATAGGTTGTAAGATTCTCACACACAACAAAAAGTTCTTCATAAGACACAGTATGGGGGGATTAAAACTAGAATCGTACTTTTTAAGCAAGCAACGTAAAATAAAGTCACATGGTGATAATACTTGTGTATTGGACTATGTATGGGATCAAGTACGTGGAAAGAAAGGGTTCAAAACGTACAACTATGACAAATTGAAAGCCGAATTGTACAGCTTTGCGTGTGAACCACCCCAGATTTGCACAGAGGAGTTGATAGAATGGGCCAAGAAATGTCACACGAATGTATCAATACACGCCTTTGATAGCATGTACAAGAAGTTTGTGTCATTCACGAATTCAAATACACAGACGGATGTTTCATTGGTTTACATTGTAAAAGACCATCATTGCTTTCCCATTACCGATGAGAAGCTTAAAATAACAGCTGCAAAGGCTAATCAAGGTGGTTGTAAGGATCTGTTAAAATATATGTCAGACTTAAAATGGACACGACGTCATGAACTCATATATGGGGCCAATCATGAGTGCGATTTATACGAACTCGATAAGGAGAATAACATAATTATTTTACCAGAACAGATGAAAATGAAAGAAGCCATTGATATATATATCAACACTTCGCAATTATATATCGAATACCTTCATTGGAACAATAATGGTATACTTGATGGGTTCATCGATCATAAAAAGAACATGTACCTGTTAAATGATGAGTACGATATGCGTAAATCAATATGTGACGAACTATTTGATACTTATAAAACACATGATTTCAAATGGTCCAATCAATCATTTACAAGTATTGCTTCGGCATTATTCAAACAATTATGCGGTCACCTTCCTGAATCGTCTTATAATGTACGTACTCGGGAGATGCTTGATGACTTTTATCCACGTGCATTACAATGGTGTGCACCAGAGGAACTTCCAGATAATATCGTGAACATAGATATATCCAAGTCGTATCCTAATATCTTATTGAACAATATAAAACCTATCCCAGTTTATAGCATACATGACGTAGTTGAACCATTTAAATGCAAAAGTGAACTCCGACAATGCGGTGAATTTTACATTGATGAAACAATATTGAACAATTATAGCTCACCTATAAAATTAGAAGCTGGTTTTTATTCTAGTGGCCTGGTTTCTTATCTTGTTGATACCTTATATATGCCCCTGGATAAGATCAAATACAAAATCACAACTAAAAAAGCATTGAAACCCGATACATTCAAGATGTTCATGGAGTATATATTTGATGTGTTCCCCGAAAGTCAAGCCAAAAAGCTTGCTAACAGTTTTATTGGAGAACTTGGGCGTAAATATGATAAAACGAATCACGGTTTCACATGTACAGATTATGATACAGCTATGTGTTGTTGGACGCGTGCAATGGCTGATAACCGAAACGTAACAATTGATCACTACGATAATATATATCTGATAAAGGAACAAACATGCAAACGTAACTTTTCAGACAATACTAGCATTAACAGATTCATTGTTTCCGAGGCTATTCTAAAGCTTTTACAGTTAATAGAAGCATGTCACGGAGACGATAGTGTGTTGTGGGGGTATAATACAGATGGAATATATATAACTGATCCCGCGATGAAATTCAAAAACAAGAAGGACGTTAAATTCAAGACAAGTAAAATAGGCAAAGCATATGTCACAGACAGCAAGCTCGTGTACTTTGAAAAACATTACAGAGAAAACCTTTATCGGGATAATTATGAAGTAAAAAAAGGAAAAGGTTGCATTTTTAATGGCCAGGCCGGTAGTGGTAAAACTACTAAATTATGCGAAATGGTAAAAGATGCTACCAATCCTCTTGTATTAAGTTTCACAAACAAAGCAATTGAAAACGTCAAAAACAAACTATCAAACGATGGTGTCGAAGACGTCAATTCGATATGTCATACATTTGACTCTTATTTTTGCGAATGGCATGGGCGAGACATTGATGACCTTGAGGATAAAACACTGTTTATTGAAGAATTCAGTATGGTACCCAATAAATGGATGACTAAGGTTTATGAAGCGTATATACGATATAACAACATAGTTTATATGTTTGGAGACCCCAATCAATGTGAACCTGTTGAACCTGGAAGTCAAATACATACCGATTACCTAAAATCGAAAACCGTAAAAGAGATGTGTCCCAAAGTACAAACATTACAATACGTAGAAAAATCAAGCAGTTATGACAGAAAAACTCACGAAATGTTAGCCAAATTCCTAAAACATGGCAAAATATCAACATATTTCGATCCTGTAAATCCCTGCTTCAATAAAAATATATGCTATCTGAACTCTACAAGAATAAAAGTTAACACGGAATGTTGTGATAGATTCACCAAGGATAAAGACTTCATAACGGTAAACTTCAAGTACAATGGTAAAAAGGAAACGTACAAGGTATGCTCAGGCATGCCTGTAATTGCAACACAAAACCTCAAAGACTATGATATATTTAATACTATGGAATTCACTATAGACGATATGTTGAGTGATGAAATATGTGTAAATGATAAATGGTTCGACCTCAAGGAGTTTTCCGAGTCATTCATTCCAAGTTTCTGTGTAACAGTATACAAATACCAAGGTTGTGATATCAATGAAAATTACAATATTTATGATGTTAATCGCATGGACAAAAAACAATTATATACCGCTATGTCACGTACAAGAAAATTTGATTACCTTCATATCAATAACAAAGAACTGAACAATAGATATGTAAATCGCAAAACACCCACTTTAGAGTTAACAAATTCCAGATTCAATGGTTTATACTACAATGGTAAAATTTATAAAGTAACATTTGACAACGATAAGGTATATGTAGGTTCAACTTGCGAAGACCTTGAAACACGTCTAAAATGGCACATAACCAACAACAAAAGCCAAGTATTCAAATACAAAAACAATAAACCCGAGATAAAATTGATTGTGCGTGCTCCTTCCAATGATAAAAAGAGTCTTGAAAATGTTGAAAAACAATACATTGAAGAGTATGCTGACAAGTATGGCGATGCATATTAAACATTAAATTGAATCCATTGAAGAAAACCAAAACAATGAGTTACGAAGTTAAAATTGAAAACGATGTACAGTTGAAAGAAAGAATAGCGAAACTAGATAACAAAATAACAATTAAAGACGATCCAAAAAACAACCAATTCTTTTATGATACTACAATTGAAGGAAAACGGTATAAAACCATGGCAAGATACAATAAAAAACCAAAAGATCAAGCTCTGGTAAAGATAACCGAGAAAAAAGAAAAACTGATTGACGAACTGACTCTTTACTTTGATTAAAAACATAATACAATAATAAATATAAATATAATTACATCTGGTTCTCTTTCATGAATTTCGTGAAATAGAATTGTAGTTTTATTTTTTATAGAAAGTGCCAAGAAGGGGGGTAAAAAGCACTTGATTTGCAAGGGGTCGGATGGCATTTTCTGGAAATTGAGTGTGAGTTTTTGACATTACAGCCCATGTAGTCATGGCCAGCATTCATGAATGGCCGGATTTTCAGTTGTTCTCTGCATGCGAGCACGAAGAACTGACAAACAAGCAGAGGAGAAACAAGGTATGGCTTCCAATTGGATCGGCTTCCAATTGGATCTCCTTCCTGCTCACAGTGCCTTGAAGGAAGTGGTATGGAAAGCAAAACTTCTCAAGGATGTCTGTCTCCTAGCGGATTTTATTCCAACGGGATGTTTGGAAGTATTCCATGACTCCATGGCTAAGAAGTATGTACAGAAGAATCAACACTATTCTTACAATGGCATGACAAGCAGCACGCAGCTTGCTATAATTGATCACAACTGCAATGTAGGTAGAGGGGTGGCAACCACCATGTCTCGAGAACAGCGCTACAAATGGGTCTACCCAAAGCTACAGAAGCAGTGGGTTGCCAAGCCCGTATACGAAGAAAAGTCGTTCCAGTTTGTCCAAGATCTTCTGCATGACACAATTTCATTGAAGCTGGGTGTCATTAATGTTCCCCAACTGGAAAGGCCAGCCCTACCACAAAACATTGCATCAACTCCTCGTGGTAACAAAGAAGACATAATTGCAAGGCAGGTGTCAAGGTTCCGTTAAGATACGCCTAAGTGCTTTCAACCTACCGTAAATGCTCGAATTAGCCCCCCCTCCACCCCCCTCATGACCCAGAAGATTAAATAAGTGCCCTGGGTGCAAATTTGAGCATTTACGGTACTGCTATTTGGAAACCGGAAAACTTTTCATCCAGTCATTCTAAAAGATGGGGATAACTGAATTTAGGACATGATCCTTTTCCTCTCAGAAAGCTTGTGATTATTGTACCGAGGTGGT
Organism: Astreopora myriophthalma; assembly: GCA_014634185.1. Taxonomy (NCBI): domain Eukaryota; kingdom Metazoa; phylum Cnidaria; class Anthozoa; order Scleractinia; family Acroporidae; genus Astreopora; species Astreopora myriophthalma. The sequence goes on from BLFK01000010.1 coordinate 4,023,551, forward strand.
TAACAAAGATTGTCAAGAAGAAAAACCAACAACAGGAACAAAATTCATTTTATCGGTATCACATGTAAATTCCTGACAATGATGACAAAAAAAAACGTTATACGACTTATATCAAAAGTTAGTTCTACGAATTTTACAACAAATTTAAAAAAGGCCAAATCCACCTCAGTGACTGTCGGATCTTTGAAGCCTCTCCGGGGGGAGGCGGGGGGAGGCGGGGGGAGGCGGGGGGAGTGCAAGTGGAAAATGTAACGTGAAGGTGATGCCTTCTTCCTAATTAGATGATGTTTTCCTAATTCCTAATGTCCTAATTTTCCTAACTGGTCTTCCCAGTTCAGTGTCTCAACTACTTTTGTCGCTTATTCAGTTTGATATTGAAACTTAATTTCTCTATTTCTGCTAGATATATATCCTTTAGCGGTAAGATACAAAAATTCTTAAATATTGGTTCTGTAATGAGCGTCATAACAAGGTTTGCTATGATTCTCACTTCGTTTTTGCAGCAATACAAGACGTTTCAAATTAGTAGGATAGGTTGACCCCCAAACACTTATGCAATATTGAAAATACGGATGGACAAGGGAGAAATAAAGTGTACGCAAGGCAGATTTGTAAAGGCAAAAGCTTGACTTGGAGATAACAGCTAAGGACCTTGAAACTTTAGAAGCTACAATCCTGGCCAAAAATTTACGGGACAGAACACAAAATGGCTTAGATAGCGTACATTTTTATTCTACACATCTATAAGCAGTCGCCATAACCTTATTCAACCTCTCATTGTTATCTGCAGAGCCCCCCCCTCCCCCTTGCAATGTTGATAGCAACTGGGAGCCTTCGGACTGTACATAAACACAGCAGCCTCACAACATTGCTAGGGGGACGGGGGGTCAGCGAAAAGGTTTGAGATAAATGTAGCAAATTGTCCCAAAATTCTTGGCCAGGATTGTAGGTAAGCAATGTGCGGTTTCCATGAGAAACGCTCATCCAAAATCACTCCTAGAAAAACAGTTTCACTTTCCTGAGCTAAAGTATGATCACAAAGTTTTACTGTTAAATGATCAAGCATTTGCCTCTTTTGTCTTGGCTTAAAGAAGATATATTTAGTTTTCTTAATATTAATTGAGAGCCTATTAGCTTGAAACCAAGAGGTTAACTTTATCAATTCAAAGTTCACATTCTGAATTAGGAAATTGAGATTTTTATGACTAAGGAAAACATTAGTATCATCCGCGAATAAAATAAATTTTAATTCTTTTGACACGTCACAAATATCGTTAACATAAATAAAAAACAACAGCGGTCCAAGGATGGAACCGTGCGGGACCCCACAATTAACACGTTGGATAGCTGAACAATGGCCATTGTATTGAATGAATTGTTTCCTGTTGACAAGATAACTTTTAAACCATTCTAGGGCAGTCCCGCGGGCTCCATAATGCTCAAGATTTCCTATGAGAATTTCATGGTTAACTGTATCGAAAGCCTTGGATAGGTCAAGAAAAATGCCAACAGTGTATTCTCCGGCGTCAATAGCGGACAAAATTTTGTCATATAACTGGATAAGTGCTAGAGAGGTCGAGTGGTTTTTCCTAAATCCGAACTGATTTTTAGACAAGATACTAAGCTTATTTAAAAAGTTTAGAAGACAATTGTATATAACCCGTTCAAATAATTTGGAAAATATTGGTAGAACGGACACCGGTCTATAATTACTAAAGATACGTTTATCACCGGTCTTAAAGATCGGGATTACGCATGCCATTTTAAGCTGGTCAGGTACAACACCTGAGGTAATAGAAAGATTGATAATGACTGTGACAAAGAGGCTCAGAGATTAAATCAATTGTCTCCTTAACAATACCAATTGGAATATTATCAAAACCAGCTGAAATACCAGGCCAAAGAGAATTGCAGATAAGGATTATTTCCTGGCTAGATGCGGGATCAAGAAACAAAGAACTTATGTTTTTTGGTGGCAAAAAGCGTGAATGTGTCATTCGAGTTAGGTATTTTTTCAGCAAGTTTAGGGCCAATATGGGAGAAATATTCGCAGAATTTGCCAGCTATTTCAATCGGAGCATCACACACAGCATTTCCGATAATAAACGAAGAAGGAAGATCTGAAGTTTTTTTCCTCTGATTAAGTACCTCACTGAGTATTCTCCATGTACGTTTAGTATTAGATTTATAGTTGTCAAATTTCTTTTCGTAGTATAAACATTTTGAGATTCTTAATGAATGACTGAATTTGTTTTTATACTTCTTAAAGAGCTGCTCACGTTCATGAGTCGGGTTTTTAAGAAACTGCTTATACAATATGTTCTTTTTCTTTATAGATTTTAGAAGGCCTGCAGTTATCCAGGGTTTCTTAATAGCTTGATGTCAGGCTCTTTTTCTTTTTGACGGGAAGCAGTTGTTATACAAAGTGGGAAAACTTTTCCAGGAATCTTACATAAGCATGAAGAGGATCATTAAAACTGGGCAGATCCAACCAATTAATGTTGTTCAATTCATCTTTAAATTTGGCAGTGTTGTGAGGGTTTATTTCATGGTGCGAGATCCATCGGTAATTGGGTAAAGTCTTAGATTGTGCCAAATGAACCAACAGAAATACAGGGAGATGATCAGAAATGTCAGTTACAAGAAGACCAGACTTAGCAATATCACTTGATTGCCATGTTGTTACCTTGTCTTTCTTTCAACACGATGTGCTCGCTCGATGTCCGCATCAATACCAAGTTTATCACTAATGACGTCCTTCACTTTGGATTCAATTGACTCCCAAGTTTCTCTTTCTCTTTCAAGTTTCTCTTTCATTTACTGGCTCCAGTGTATCGTAAACGCCCCGCAGGTGTATAGGCACAAAAATGCTGGGTATTGTAATAAGCTTTGTGTATCGTCTTATCGTTGTAACACCATTTAGTTCATTCTTTTATCTGTCACCTCATATGTTCATTAGTGCTCGTCTTTGGTTTTTCATTCATTAGCCTTCTTTGTCATAGTAAGTAGATTCAGGTTAGTTAAAGCTACAAATTAAGTTAGTAACTTAAAAGTTTAGTCAAGTTAAGGTGGCTGAACACAGTTTTTAAGTCCCTATACTTCCTCTATCCATTATGTAGGCTGTATTGCATTAAAGCTCAAACGTGGTCACAAACAAGCACTACCACAAAAGTTTATATTTTTGAGAGTTTGGGTGCTCTGTAGGCTGTTGCCATGGTAATGCATCTGGATTAAAACAAGGGCTGAAGGGTGCTTTTTTCTCATTTATGCATTTGTTGGATTTGCTTACTAAAAAAAACAGAAAATATAGTAAGTGTAACAGCTGTTATGCATTAAGTGAATCTTCATTTTCAACTTGCTCGGCACGTTGAAGCATTTCAACCATTCACTCGGAAGAATCATTATTATCGTCATCATTTTATTTTTCACCGTTCAATGTAACAAATTGAAGAAATACACAGCCCACATATAGCAAAGCTAATCGAGGCGGGCTGTGTAACTTACAATCACATTTAGCAAATCAGATTAATTGTAAGACAGGCAAAGAAATAAATAAAATACAATAAAAATACAAATACAATAAATAGGTATACACATACATTCACAGATAGCTAGCATTTACATAGAGCAAGAACCTATAAGACATGAAGCATAAGGAGGTAATAATAATAGCTAGGGTGAGACTAATGATAACTAGTAATTTTTAAGATTAACATTGAGACCTCAACATCCTCATCACCAAGCACTGCAAGTAAAAATTGGTGAATTTTGTTTTTCAAAGTTTTTTTCCTAAGTTTGCGCAAGTCAGGCTTCAGACAATTCCATAGCTTAGCTCCAAAAATAGAAAGCGAATTAAGTCGAATATTCAGTCTTGATTTATTAACATATAAGTTACCAGCATCAGAAAATCTAGTGTTATATGAAAGAACGTCAAATGAACAGTTAAAAAGATCACAGATATTCTGAGGTGCAGAATTAGTAGTTATGTCATGCATAAGAGAACATACTGTTTCAAAATAAAGCATATTAAGGGGTAAAACATTAGCGGAGACAAACAAAGGAATAGCATGAGATCTATTACCAGCAAAGAACATTAACCAAAGAGCTCGTTTTTGTAAGATAAAGATCTTCCTCAAATAAGCCTGTGCAGCTTGGCCCCAGGCAGCAATTCCATAGTAAGAATATGGGAAAAACAGAGAATGGTAAACTTGAATTAAAATATTTAAGGGGACGGAGTGCCTTAATCGTGCAATAATTCCAACAACTCTGCTAATTTTAGTGGCAATATAATCGATATGATATTTCCAGGTCAGGTTTTTGTCGACGAGCACTCCCAGGAACTTTACATAATCTTTGCATTCAAGAGAAGTATCACTATTTGAGACATTATTATATATCCTTATATTAATCTGATAGTTAAAGGAGAAGGTCATTCCAAAATGACACTTTTTTCCCGTTTTGTCAATAGAAAGGTAATGTAAACATTAGGTAAGTTTCAACTTCCAAAGAGCTTTCTATCCTTATGAAATCCTTGTTCAAAGTAGCCCAAAAATCGTGCACGATCGCCACCATCTTCGAATATACTTAGCAGCCTCGTGATGCTACCGTTACGTCGTTGAGTTCAACCAAAATGGCTGAACCGTATCGTTTCAAGCCCGAGCGTGTAGGCAACATTGACGAAGGATGAAGTGCTCGTGGCACTTGGAAGAAAATTGGAGCTGAGCTCTTGGCTATACCACCTCGAAGTGGTGATATTAACTGTATAGAGAACATTTTACATGTCGTGAAACGAATTTTAAAGGTTGACGCCCTCAAGCGTGACATAACATTCGAAACGTTCTATGAGTTCTGCCAAAGGGTGAAGACAACTATACAACGTTTAGATAAGAAATTCATTGATAGAACCATCAATAGTACGAGCGATAAAATGGATTTAATCATTGGAAACAAGGGACCATGCACAAAATATTAACTTGATATTTTGCCAGGTAAATACCAAGCATTTCCTAGTTTAAAAAACTTTGTGTGACATTGTCACGCATTCGTCCATGAAAGAAATTCATTCATTGCGAAGCAAACCTAATAAGACCATGAATAACATATCTTGAAGGAGTATACCTCATGCATTTCGAAGCTATTACTTAGGAATAAGCTAGGTATTCTACGAGTAACCACGAGTAACCACAAATAAAGAAAGAACATATCCTTTTTTCAAACGGGCTACTTGTGGTTACTCGCGGTTACTCATTGTTTATCTGTTGTGAAAGTTTAATCACTCCACACAAATATTTCATTTCACTCAGATGACTAATATTAAGTTTATTCTTAGTTATTTAGCCTGGAAAGCCCATGTTCCATAAGCCCCATGGTTTGTTTGGGCTTTCCTGCCATATTTTAGCAAATCTTTGTAAACTAATATTCTATTATAACAAGGTGGCAAATAAATTACAAAAAAAATAAAATCAAACAAATGCATTCAACCTGGAAACATCTAAAGTGAACCATGCCAGATTATCTGCATCCACCACTAAAGAGGAATGAAATGAAGCACAGTACTGGCCATGCAGTTTTCCTTTTCTTCAGGCAAACCAAGAGTATAAAGGACAGCCATTCTGTCATCTGCGGTTATATATCCATAAAATAAATTTAGTATTGTGTGGCCATCATATGGAAAAGAATTCATATATGAAACTTGTGTCCGGATAAATGGGCCGTGGTCACATGGAAATTTCTAAAGACACCTCTTGGCAAGGCATACATACAACACTTGCCCAAACAAATAGGTGTTTAGTGGAAAATTCTGTAGACTCCTTAAGGCAAATCAGATTTTATGAACAGAGGTTGTCCAACAATTGTGCATTAAACAAATTTCTATAGAAACCCCAAGGCAACGAATACCTTCAACTCTTGTCCAAAGAAATGAGCATTCTGTGGAAATTTCTGCAGACTCTGTCACAGGATTTCTGACTTGTCCAAGCATTGGGCTATACATGGAAATTTCCAAATGAACACCTTTAAAACTGATTGGACAAATGAATGGGCCTCGTTACATGGAAATTTCTGTAGACTACTTTCGACCAAGAATTTATGAATCTATAATCAGGAAGCTTCGCGGCCAACCTGTTTTCCTGATTCTAAAATCAAGAAAATCGTAAATTAGGTGCAATTCAGTTCTAAGTTCTGATTGTTTTAGATATGAAATATTTGATTTTCAGGCCATGATTAACCGATATTAGAGATAGCAATTGAAAAATCAGAACTCTGAAACTTGAAATCAGAATTTAGAAATCAGAAATCTGAAACCAGAATTCAGAAATCAGAAATCGCAAATCGTAATCCCTGAAAATCTGAAATCCAGAATTGAGAAATCAGGAATCAAAAGCTTGATTTCCGAAATGCCGCCTGTGATATGCAGTTCTGACAAGCACGGTTTATCCCAGTTTGCGATGCCATTATTTCGAATATCGAATCGGTAAAATCGTCCAATTTCCCCTCCGGGGATGGGTAGAGAGATTTTAATGTTACTTCCGGTATCGTTTTTCTAAGCGGGGGAGGCGTGAGTAATTTTTAACTTCCTGTGTCAATAACTTTAGCGGGAAGTGGGGGTGGAGGGGGGTGGGGGTGGGGTGAAGTTAATTACCCGCCTCTTTTCAAAAAATACTTCGAGACGAACGACGAATCGAATCTTTCGGTTGCGTTGGTCTACTGCGACAAGATGAGTACAATTTCTTCTTTAGGGGTCAAGGAAGAGATAAAGAATATCCTTGAATCTGGAGGGTTCTTAAGAGACGTTCAGCAATATTTGCAAAGAAAATTTCCTCAGAAACGTTACGGAATTTCAAGAAGAAGTGTTCGCAGATACTGCCAAGCCAACGGCCTTCGACGTTATTCATCGAAATGGTTAAACAAAGCTGCAGCGGAGAATGCCATAAAGAGAGCAAGTGAAGAGGTAAAACTGACATATCTGATCTGTTTTTAACCGTATGCATGTTACTTCAACACTGAATCTAACTGGTGCTTAATTTGTTGTGAGATTTCACAACATGGCATTTTCTTTTGTTTTTATTTTATTGGACAATTCGTACCTTGTTACATAAGGTCATTGGCATTTGGTCACGTGAATCGCACGTACTCACAGATTGTGGCCTATCTTGTTCTTCAAAGCGTTTTCTATTCGATATTCTGCACAGAATGTAAGTCGTATCGTCTGTGGTATTTCTTTATTAGTTGTTCTTTAAGTTTATGTGTCATTTATTTTATTCTCTTCCAGTTTTCACCGTTCATGACGGGTCAAAAATAGCTTCGATGCCTCGGGGTTGTGATGTTTATACGAGTGGAAATGTCAATTTAACGCGTCGAATTGTTGTGTGGACACAGCATTAACAGTCCATATAAGGCTAAAATGCTTTGAAAAGTGTCAAATTGTTCTAATAAACTAAAGGTTTCACGCTTGGCCCTTCTTCACTAGGAAGAAGGGCCAAGCCCGAAAAACGAGTTTAGTTTTCCTTAAATATAACTCTACAAAGCTAATAAAAAATAACCATTTAATTGTCGAGATATTGTACGTTACAAACACTGAGAAATCTTAGCTCGAATCCTGGCTCGGATCCTAGCTTTATTCTTAGTTTATGTCACAAGCATTGTATAAATGAAACAAAACTTTCAAACTTTTGCCCATGCATATTTAATTCATATTTGTTGAATATGCTCATTTATTGCTTGTTACTTTATATATTTGTGCAAGGTTGGGGACGCCTATGGCGCAGGAACGCTCCAAGGATATCTCCGGACAAAGGGTGTAAACATTTCTGTCAGGGTTATTAACAGAGTGCTAAAGGAAGCTAATCCAGTTGCCTTTGAAGCGAGAAAAAACGACACGCTTGATAGGACAAATCCCATCCCGTACTATGCTCCAAAGTTTGGTTACAAAGGACACATAGATCAAAACGAAAAACTTGTGCGCTATGGTGTGGTACATGCTGTCTTCAGAGATGGATATAGTGGCTCGATCGAGAACTGGATTAGTCTGCCTTCAAAGAACCCTATTCAGTTGTACAGTCAGTTTTACAGGTAAAATGCCGCAAATTGTTATTGATTGACTGAGACCGCATTTACATGGTCTCGGGTACCCGAGACAATCGTCCCCGAGTTGCCCTGGCCGAGGTAACTTTTATTTTTAGCTTATTTCTTTGTAAAATTTAACCAACCGTTTACATTAGGATCGCTAACAGCTAACCTGTCTCGGGGGTTGAGACAACTCGGGTGGGCGAGTTGTCTCGCCTTGGCTGGTAGGGTAACCCTGGCTATAAAAGCATCGGCTCTCCTAACCGGGACAACTGTCGGTGTGACCAGTGTCGTGCAATGGCTAGATTGAGGATTTAAAACAGAAATTTGAATCAAAGAAGTGAAATTCCACTCTGAAAAACCCACTGTGATCGAATGACCGAGGGAAACTCAAAGAAAAAGTGTTATCTGTTCATTTGATTATTTTATAAGGCTTAATAATCATCCAAGGTCAACTTTGACTCGGCCTACATGGACTATGTTTTCACAAATGAATGCTTGATAAAGTTACCTCCTCCTCCTCTTCCTCCTCCTCATGATCATCATCATTATATCCGAAGATATTTTACCTACATTTTCTTTAACAGACCAATTCTCCTGAAGACAGGAGTGTTCGATCAGGTACGCGTCGATATGGGTAAAGAGTGGGTCCTCATACTCTTCATCCAAGAGTTACTGTCAGGGTTCCGAGAGAACATGGACAGGCCAGCACATGTGAAGACAACCTCCAAAAAGAACTTAACAATAGAAAGAATATGGCCCGAGGTCAACTCAAGAGTGAATTATCCAATAAAGCGTGTGCTTGTGGACTTAGAGGAAAAAGGCATTCTCGATATGACCAATGAGAACGTCCAGTTTTGTGTTTCTTGGTTCACGTGTGGAGTAGCTAAAGTTGGAATGAAGAGGTTTGTTGATGCTTGGAACAGCCATAGGATAAAAGGTAAGAAAACTGTTCCAGCAGTGTACTGCCGTAATATATATCGTCCGGGTGTAATCACGGTTCATGTTTTTAAGCAAAGGCGAACACAGGCGGAACTAAGTCATCGAAGAACTGAGGGAAATGTGAGCGCCGTATGTACTCCCAGCTACGTGTACGCTTTTATATTGGGACCATCAATCATTTTGTCTTGGCCTCTAGTTTTGTCTCAACGGCTCGTGGCCATCGGAGGAAGGACATCTAAACAGCAGTCAGCGAGGTCAAGATGTCACGTCAAACGACAGTTGGCCGTTTTGGCTTTGAAAAAAGCATTTCGCACAGAAATAACGTGATGGAAACGAAAGCCCGTACCAGATTTTGTTTGAACTGTGTCAAGGACAATTAAGTGTAATCACTGCAGTGAGCTCTTTGTTGACCAGAAAGGGTTGTTTATACGGTTATGTTAAAAACATAAAATTGTGTTGTATTTACAGATGTTTCAATTCACAAAATTATATCTATCCTATTCAAAATGTCAGTCTCGGCTTTATTCTGAAAATATTCTTAAAATTTCGCAAATTTCAGCCTTGATATTCTTATAACCTCTATTCTTATAAAAAAATTGTGATGTCCAAAATCAATGTATCTATCTGCACTGAGAAAGTTTCCGATTTTGTTTTCAGGAAAACCAGGAAATGCAGTTCCATCGATGAGAAAGCTGCAGTCAAACACATTAAAACCGTTAACTGAAGCTGTTGTTCCTAATGAAGAGCATGCTGTACGCATGTTTGAAGCTCAAGGCGGGCAACTTCAGCGGGAATGGAGAGTTGGCCAGGACCTGCTAACGGGAAATAATGCTCGTCAACAAAGGAAACGCTTGTTTCTTGAAAGGCACTCCTTTGAGGACATATTTACTGCTCTAGTCGGTGGCAATCCACAGCCCTTTAAAAATGGTCTTAAGTATTTCATGAGGCTCACTTATTCTATGTAAAACTGAAACATTTATTGTACCTTAAATTAAGGTATTTGTGTTTAACTTTAAAGCATGTGAAGTTAACATTACATATACATATAAGCATTTGTGGATAAAATATTTACTCCATACAAACATATGTTAGTATGAGATCGTGTGACAAATTAATAACAAGCGAATACCTCTTAAAGCTATTATAGGTAACAACTGAATGAACGTTCAAACAATTTGTTTACAGCATTACAGAAATCATGCTTTGGTATTGTCAATTAGACACAAGAAGTCAACTTAACGAATTAACTACTCTCTAACTCAAGTAAATAACTCAATCAATAATCTTTGATCAATCAATTACACTTTGTGAGACCATCTTTCATTCCTATTTTGTAGTTTTAAATGTCCTAAATGCCTAAGCCAGTCTAATCACTGTCTGTGGAACTGACTCCACCTGGTATCACAGAAACTTTTTCAGAAAGTTCCCTCATTCCTGAGAGAAGAATGGGGTACATAGGCCCCCTCCGTTGCTTGCAAAGGGGACATTTGTCATCCTGCCTGGTTGACAATTCATTAACACAAGAAAGACAGAAAACATGATTACAACAGGACGTAGCATGTGGTACCTCGTCCTTGGTAGTTGTATAACAAATTGGGCACTTTAACATTTCTTTTACGAAGGCAGCAATATCTTTGTATACACTGTCTGATCCCTTCACTAGAAAGGCTTGAGTTTCATTTAACTTCTTATCCATTGACTTTAATAGTTCCTCTATACCACTGATAGCGCCATCTGTCTTTGACTGATTACTGAAGGAAACACCGCTTTGTCCAGGAACTGGATCTGTGTAAAGGCCAGCATTTACTTTGCACACAGCAAAGATTTTGCGGCTTCCTGTCCAATATTTTCCTGCAAATCAGATTATTCTAATTAGGAAATATACCTTTTAAAAATATTATGTAGTAATCAAATTTGTTGGTGTCCACAGAATAAAAAATAAAATGGCTTTTACTAGCTAAGTAAAATACTGTATGCATCTGTCCAGCCTACACTCTCCACAAATTGAGTAATAATAAAAGTTTCAATTGAAGACTCGCGCAAAGATTAAGGCTGATGCTTCCGGGAGGATATTTTACTTTAGGTTTGTCGCAGCAGTATGTCTGCTGTCGGAAGTTTTAATTACGTGTATCGTAAACAACGTCTGTGGATATCACGTCAGCTTTCCTCAATCGTTTAGTTTTCAGTAATTACACATACAGGCACACATTACAGAACTGAATAAACCATATCTTACCTACTCGTCCTGGTGAGTCTGAAATTTCTAGGAAATCACTGTCAAACAGAATTAGGTTCGCCGGCTGCACAAACAGCTCTCGACTCAAGGCCACTTTTACATCGGAGCATGACGTGTTTATGTTACACTTTACCAAGCAGTTTCGTAAAGGACGTATTTTTGAGTCCACTCGCTCACCAATTGTTACCTTAAAGTACCAGGAGGCGTGATCGTTCTCGACCATTGCAGCCGGGGAAGCCTTGTTTCCTTGCATTGGTGTCTTGCCTTTCAGTTTCGGGACTTTTCGCTTCCCTTTCTTTGCACTCTTGCCACCACTGGTGGCAAGTCTATATGCCGTCTGCATGAATTCGTCAGAGCTTTCTTCGTCGGAGGACTCGTATAAATTTCGTTTCGTGTTTCTGATCTCCCTTTGGCTTTGACTTACTTCTAATTCATAAACACCGAAACTTTCCAGCTGTGGAAAAGCGCCATTGTCATCGGCAAAGACATAGGTATCGGAAAGACCACGCGACTCACGCAGCCAGCAGGTCGAGTTGTTCTGCATGTTAAACAGTGCCTTCAGAGCAGCAACGGTGACATTTCTTGTAGCCACTGTGCGGGTTAACTCGCCGTACTTGACTTCACAATTATCCATTTCGTCGCCGCTAAAAAACTCTTCCACGTTACGAAAATAGCTATACCCACGTGACGCTTTTGGCGTGAAATGGATGGTTCCACTCATTCACATCCCCTACCCGAAAGGGCGAGATAAGTTTCACTTACAAGGGTGCGGTTAGGGTTAAAAGTGTAACCGGAAGTAATTGCGTCATTTTACCCATCCCCGGAGGGGAAATTGGACGATTTTACCGATTCGATATTCGAAATAATGGCATCGCAAACTGGGATAAACCGTGCTTGTCAGAACTGCATATCACAGGCGGCATTTCGGAAATCAAGCTTTTGATTCCTGATTTCTCAATTCTGGATTTCAGATTTTCAGGGATTACGATTTGCGATTTCTGATTTCTGAATTCTGGTTTCAGATTTCTGATTTCTAAATTCTGATTTCAAGTTTCAGAGTTCTGATTTTTCAATTGCTATCTCTAATATCGGTTAATCATGGCCTGAAAATCAAATATTTCATATCTAAAACAATCAGAACTTAGAACTGAATTGCACCTAATTTACAATTTTCTTGATTTTAGAATCAGGAAAACAGGTTGGCCGCGAAGCTTCCTGATTATCTATATTGTCCATGCAATTGGGCGGTAAAAATAAATTTCTGTAGACATCTTTTGAGAAAGATAATATGAGTCTGCATTCATTGAGCTTCCTTGGCTATAGAGAACATCTCAAGCAATTTTGTCAAAGTCACTGCTATCGGACCAAAAACTTAATACTCAACAATTTTTGAGCCAAGCAAACCACCTATATGTTACAGGTAGAATATTTTTGGGGTATTACAGCTATTAGCCATTTCATTTATGGGTAGCGACGTGTGCACTACCATGCTAGCATTGTTGCTATTAAGCAATGCTGCGACAAATATTGTTCAGAAACACTTGAAATAAAATGAGTCAAACAAACACTATGATGGTCAGTTGTATCAGTATTATAGTTCATGGGGTTTTACATCAATATTCCAGGTTGTTGAAAGACGTGAATACATAAAGTCAACCTTTTTTCCAAATTAGACACAGCAGAAAATGTGAACTTAAAAAAATTAGGTGTTAAGTCCTAAGCTCATTTGTGGATAATTCAATAACTAAGTTTAGGAGAAAATGCTTCATGTCAGGGGATACAGAGTTGAATTCAGGACCAGTAAACAATCTAAGTTTCAGCTTGTACCTCTGGTAATCCCATCTACAAGATTAGAATTGAGGCTGCAACAAAGGGATATAAGAATGGAGGATGTTGATGGAATGGGTGATTGTTTCCTTAGATCTAAATCGCAAGGTTTGTATCAGAATCCAAATCATCCTACGAATAGTTGCCTAGCTGGAGTTCAACACATGAGAGATAATCTAGAGAGATTCATAGAAAGTAATACTGAAATTTCATGGTTTCAGCATCTTGCAAATATACTGATGCAAGGGACATGGGCTGGGATAATTATACAAGCTGTTGTAGATACATTTGCTTTACACATTGAAATCATCAAATCGTGTCAATCATCACCTTGTGAGGATGGTTAATAGTGGAATGTTATGACATCACAAGCGTTATATTAGCTTTGTACAAGTATCGTGTAACCAGTCATAATCTCTTGTAATCGCAGTCAAGTTAATTTCGTTAGACCAAGCTCTTTTCTCATGGCTCAAGCAGATCCCCAAGCATCTTTGACAAATCTTCAGCCAAGGCGCTCCACAAGACAGCCTAAACCAGTTACGAGGGATCCTCAGTTTATTTACACAGATTTCCAATGCCATTTAGCCCACTTGGCCGACGACGGCAATCTTCCAGCATCTCCTTCTGTATTGGCCGACACTCAAGGTCTTTCCTCACTAAAAGAAACTTAAAAGAAAACAAAGCATTCGTCTTCTAAACCAAGACCGAAGATTCCAGACTCCGGCTTTCCCTATGCAGATCTTCAAGGTCAGCTGTACGACCCCCATTTGCCAGATCAAATTCACGAGGCGTTTCCCTCGTCTGATCCCAAACAAGCGGTTCATTCTCCATCTACAAGCAATGGTCCAAAGAGCCATTCTACCTTACCGGCATCCCCTGACCGTGACCTTAATCAAGAGATTAGCCTGGCCCAGCTACAGAAAGAGAAACTCGCCCTGGAGTTAGAAGTTTTGCATTTGCGCCACACCCCCAGTGTTTCTCCTGATGGCGATGCGGACGACAAGTTAAGTTCATCTACACCTGTTGACAAAACCAGGAAGAAGCGCGCTATTGACTGGCCCCACGAGTTTGCTCCAGGTACTAGCAATTCCATTGATTATGATAAGTTAGAGTTGCCACAGTTCGTAACGGGTTTTCTAGCTATGATCAAGCCCTACGACACCACTAAGAAATCCGCCATGCTCGATTATCTTAAGTTGTTGATGCTGAAGGCATTGAGTTACTCCTGGTCGAGTGTACATGCTTTCCATTCCCACATCGCAAGGCAAATTGAATTATGGCACCTGGAATGGACGAGCTCCAATGAGATCCAAGTGCCAACGTCAGCTTGGTTTCTTTTCCCATTCAAGCTTCATCTCCTCACCAGCGGTCAGAGGCAGACAAAGCCTGCCGCCAGTGGAACTATTACGGTTCATGTTCTTGCGACAAATCAAACCAAGCAGCCTTCAACACTTGCCACAAATGTCGTGTCCGCACCAAAGATCACCCAATGTTGAAATGCCAGAAAAGGAGAAACGCTATCCCACCCCCAAATTTGGCGTGACTATATGATCTTAATCTACACACAGTTAACAATGCTTCGGACATGGGCAGATCTACAGTTTATTCTTCCCCGACTTCCTCTTCAGTAAGCTTAGCATCGGTTTCTTCAATTGTCAAGCACATTTTAGCATCGAAACACGACCTGCCTAACGCGTTTGGGGCCAGAATCCAGGTTACATCATCCCTCAATATTGCCGCATGGGAATCTAGATGACATGATTTTTACGCGACGGACGACCAATTTATTACACTGCAGACACTCTACCCGAAGCATCTTTGTCTAATCATCCTTCTGCGATTTCCTTCTCCGAGCAGGTCAATTATTATATTGCTACAGAACTGGAACATTGCGAGATTGCTGGTCCTTTTCTTCACAATCCTTGGCCTCGACCACTTATAAGTTCCCCTCTGCAAACCGTGCCAAAACGTGGCTCGACAAAACGTCGCGTCGTTATGGATTTGAGCTTTCCCCCATCCCATTCTGTCAATAGCGGTATCCCAGACAATTCGTACTTAAACGAACATTACAAGCTACGACTTCCAGGCATCAATAGACTTCGTCAATTTATCTTGCAACATGGCAGGGATTGTTTATTGTACAAGCTCTATCTTCAACATGCTTACCGACAGTTACCAATTTTTACCTTGGTTTTCGACACAGGAACATGCTTTACTTTGACACCCGCTGCACTTTCGGGTTAAGGACCTCCACAATGATTTGTCAGCGAACAACTAAAGCAGTGGTTCATTGTTTCACCAAAAGCTGGTGAAACTTCACCAGACAAAGATTGTCCACCTTCTACCAACATGGTTTGTCTCGGCGTGGAGGTCGATTAGGAACATTTTGATGTGAAGTATATATGAAATAATTCAATCACTGCCACTCGTGTTCAGGATCTTCACACCTTAAGGCAGTTGAAGTCTCTTCTCGGAAAACTCTCTTTTTCGTGGCCCCTTGTGTCAAATCGGGTCGCATCTTTATGTCGCTTATTGAGCAATCTACGGGCCTTCCCATCAACACGCACAAGGCTTAAGGTTTCTGCGGACATGCAAGCCGACATCAACTGGTGGTTGGCTTTTTTACCTCTTTTCAATGGCACTTCTTTCATCAAACCCCAGCATTTGGGAGTTTGACAATTTGCAGTTTACAACAGATGCCTCCATG
>BLFK01000010.1:4061826-4081826 GCA_014634185.1 Astreopora myriophthalma
TCTCAGCATCACCGAAAACACCGCCATCTTGGCCGCCGACCGCTGTCCAATCCAAAAAATCCCAATTTGCTCCAAGGAAATGCAAAGAGACTGACAAAAACAAAAAAAATCAGTGCAGGCCAACTGCAAAAGGATATAGGGCACTAGATAAACGAATTCCCCATGATGAAGGTAATAGAGTCTGCTGATTCAAAGAGACAAAGCTCACAAAAATACATATCTTCCTCTGAGGATGACCTGCCATTCTGCTTCAGTAGCATGATCTTGAGGTCGTTTAGCTTGAGGCAATTTCTCCTTCAACTTTCTTCCCATGATCAGCTCAGCTGGGGAGATTGAAGTCACTGTATGGGGAGTGTTTAGGTCTGGCCAGCATGCGTAAGATCACATTGGGCTGCTACCATGATGCTCATTTACATCATAGATGGTTCAGCCAGCAAGGCACCAGGGGAAGCAACTGCTAAATCAGAAAAGCTAATATTGGAATTCAGGTGGTCAATCTTGGCATTGTAGGTAGGGTTAATGCCTGATTTATTAGAGCACCTTGTGAGTTGTGTTCCGGCGAAACTTGTTCCTTAAACTGCTGGAGAACAGTGCAATACAATCAGGTGCTGTGTTTTCTGGTAGGGCTACAATTAGGTTCCAAGGTTTTTCCCAAGTTGGCCTTTTGTACTCTACTCTTTCAATATCCATCTTCAACTATCAGCAGGTTTAGTGGTTTGGTAGTATGCTTTCCTCCACTAATAACATGTAGCAACGTACACACTCAATCCAGAAGTTGTCCAGGGCTAGTCCCCCGTATAGGCTGCCAGGACCAGACATAACACAATTCCTAACACACTTCATGACTACAAACACCATAAGAGGAATCCGAAAACAATTGAAGGCAGCTGGGCAGCAGTCTACTGACTCCATGATGGGCCAGCAGGAACCTGGGACACCATGATGAGCTGTTGGGCCCGATTATTGTCTCTTTTGGTTTTTTGGTTTTTGGTTTTTTTTCTAATTATTCTTGATGGTTTTTTTCTAATTATTCTGCCTTCAAACCATTAGCAATATCAACATACAATGTGAGAACCCCCTTCCAACAAGACTCATCATCAACTATTCATGGGCTGTGCAGATACTGGTGTTTACATCATAGGATTACAGGAACACAGGCTCGTCGCCACCAACCCAACGGAAAAACTTTGCCCGGTTGACAGAAATTGGGTGATTTTACGTGGTTCTGCCACCCAAGGGAGACAAGGCAGTGTTGGTTTACTAATGTCCACGCATACTTACAGATGCATGCAAAGGGTAGAAGCCATCACTGAAAGAATCGTCTTTGCAACATTTCATGGGAACCCTCAACTAAGACTCACTGTTGCAGATGCACCTACTGAATATTCATCTTCTTTAACCACCGACTAAGTAACAATAGCACCTTACACCTGCTCGGAGGTAGGTTTAGATGCTGTTCACAGAGCACTTTCATTACTAGCCATCTTCAACGAGATGGATTACTGCATTACAGACAGTTAGGGAGTATGCCAATTGATGTCATCTGCAGTCTAGAAAAATTTGCCACCTTAGGGACAGATTGAACCCTTTAGAGGAATATGATGAAGGTTTTCGAATTCACTTTTGCTTCAGAAAGGATTCAGTTGTTGACCTTGTGAAAATTACAAACATCTAAGAAGGAGAGGTCTGCCGCTGGTACCAATGCAGCAAGTCCCAACTGCTCTGAGATTTTATGCAACTGGGACATGCCAGTGTTTTCTGCATGCACCATCATTCACAAGGTGTCAAGGGCAGTCTCGAAATGGAAAGGACAATTCATGTCATTTCCTGATGACTAAAGTGACACCAAAGGAAGGTTTCATGATGTTGCTCAGTTTCCAGGTGTGATCAGGGCCATTGATTGCACTCATATTAGGGTAAAGAAGGCAAAGGTGTTGCGACATACGTGGCAGGATTGCATAAGCTCACCAACACTGCAATTTTAGTAACACACTTCCACAAATGCTCTGCGATCGATTGGTTTGTCGAATAAACCATGACAAAATCCAAAGACGACTGCTTGCAGAGTGTGATCTGACTTCGAAGAAGGCCGTGGAGCCAGAGATATTGCTTTGGTGATCAAGTCTGCCTTAAAGTACAAGGGGGACATAAATTCCAAAGTAACCCCCAGCAAAGTTAACCGCCCGTTCGTTCAAGACAAGAACATCAAAACACTTCATGGAAATGCAGAATGTGGTCGTTGCCGACACAAGCACGATTCCTCATCGTCTAAATTTTGCAATGCAGTGTTCCCACTGTGGAAAAAAATGACATTTGACCCCAGCATGTCACAAGGACAACAAGAAGCTTGCCAAAGGACCCAGTTCAGGAACGTGGGAAAGCAAACAAGCTACAAAGAGCAAGCCAACACACTTAGTAAAGAGTGTCGCTAATTATGATGTTTACATTGAGTCGATGCAGCACATTCAGGTTGGAAATAGAGGCGTACAAATTGACAGTGGAACTTTGTGGTGAACCGCATAACTTGTACATGCTGAAAGAACTCAATAAAAGGTGTTAAACTAAGCAATCACGTCGTATTTGTTGTTTGGGAAACGCCCATATTTCAAGGAATCTCGCCATAGTTAACTTACCATGATTGGGATTCAATCTAGATTGGATCTCCTTTCGTTTGCATGACACATTAAAGGCCATTGAGATGAATATAAATTAACCAAGTGGAACAACATTACTTACAACATACATATTCTTTGTTACTTCCATTCCTTACAGCAGGTACAAAACACAGGTCACAATTTCACCAATACTCAAACAACCCTAACCCTTTACTAATGCTAATCTTAGACCTACAAGCTATATTGAGGCCTACGGTCAGCATTATTAGTAAAGGTTTTGGGTTGTAATAATGACCTGTACATGTTACCTATGACCTGTGTAACATGCTGCGTGACATGCCCTTATTTGACAACCTGTATTTAGATATTCCCGGATGTGCCAAACGTTTTTTTGCTTCCCGCCATTAAAAGATGACTTGTTGTTTATCACAAGGTCTCTCCTTCTCTCATGTCTGTTAAGTGCTCTCTGGCATATTGATACAACCTGTGACCTGCATTTTGTACCTTCCACTATTTATAACTTATTCATGATTCAATACAAGTATATTCTTGATTTGCCCATTCACATGGTGATTTAATGCCCTGTAACGGGCAAAAATCCCTTCATAGTATTTAGGCAAGGATGCCATGTGAATTGACAATTGATTCACTGATAGAATTGGCCCTGACATTCTAAAGGAAGAAATCGGAAAGACAATGCAACAACTGAAGAATGGGAAGGAGTTGATGGTATATACCAGCAAAAATGATAAAAGCTATGGGTCCGAAGAGTATGAATGCTTTTGTAAAGCTCTGTAGTAATATCCATAGAACCAGAGTTTGGCCCGAGGACTTGTACGTATAGATTGAAAAAAGACCACAGACTACAAGATGCAATGAGCACAGAACCATCAGCCTAGTTGTTCATTCATTGAAAGTTGTTCTCCATGTCATGACTAACAGAATTCAGCACAAGGCCAGAGATTACATTGGAAGAAACCAATTTGGTGTTTGTAGAGGAGTTGGCACCATAGCAGTCATGAGATTTTTGAGTGAGAGATGCAGTAGATCACGACCAGGACATGTATGCTTTGTGGACTATAAGAAAGCTCTCAACATGGTGGACTGGACAAAACTCTTGAAAGTTCAAAATACATTGGTGTCGATTGGAGGTTCATTGCAGCCTTGATGACAAGAATGAATGACACTGCAGAGAGTGAAAACAAGAATGAATGACACTGCAGAGAGAGTATGCTCTGTGGACTATAAGAAAGCTCTCAACATGGTGGACTGGACAAAACTCTTGAAAGTTCAAAATACATTGGTGTCGATTGGAGGTTCATTGCAGCCTTGATGACAAGAATGAATGACACTGCAGAGAGTGAAGACAAGAATGAATGACACTGCAGAGAGTTTGGGCAAGAAGATCAACACTAAAAAGACAAAAGTTATGAAGATCAGTAAGAGCCCAGGAGAGGAGTTTACGATCATGCTGGGAGGAAAGAAAGTAAAGCAGGTCACCTATCTTGGAAGTATTATCACTCAAGAATGTGACCATGCAAGAGATATGTGACCTCTTACGCGAAAACGTCAACAAACGGGGTCCTGTTTGAAACGGAATTCTGTTCACAAGCCCTTTGTTAGCCGTTCAAACGGCTAGGGTCATCCATTCGGGCAGCTTTGGTGCCCGTTTAGAAAGTCTCCACCCATTCGAATGGCTTGAGTACCCGTTCGAAAAAAAATCTTCACCCAGTTTAACAGCTTGAACCAGCTGTTAAAAGTCTTCACCCGTTCGAGCGCTTGGGTCAGCTGTTCAGAAAAAATTACCATCCGTTCGAACAGCTTGGGTCAACCATTCGGAAAATGTCTCCACCCATTCAACTGCTTGGGTCAGCCGTTCAGAAAAAAATAATCATTCTTCACCCATTAGCCTCCATTCAAACGGCTTTGAGTCACTCGTTCAGGAAATTCTAGATCCGCTCTGGCTACTGAACTGCGTGGCAACATGAGTCGAAAAATGAATAGTCTGAGTATCAGGCTCTTCTCAGGACGGGCTAATGCTGGGGTTAAAAATGAAAGCAGCAATTTTCTTTTGACTGGTGAGGTCATTTCTTATCTGAGGACGCCCGTGTGTAAACAAAATTCCACGATAAGATCAGCTAACCCAGACAGAATTAATAATGTGCTTATGAATTTGTAAAGAAACACTTAAGAACTTCTGAACTATGATAACAGTCTAATTTCTTCTGCCTTCCTTTTTAAATTAATTTCAAAACATTGCTCCTTCGCTTGTGGGGACGGTGTATATACACAACTTTAACTGCGCAGATTGGCTGTTGCGTTGCCTTTCACATGTTCCGTGAACTCGTATGCAAATTTTTGGCAAGTTGAGTGATAAAGACTAAACACAAGTGGCTGGTATAATATTACTTGATCTTCATAGTTTCGTTTCCTTTGCATTTTGGAGAAAACCTCCTCATACTTAATCGCTTCTTTTAGACCGCTGTAGTTCTGATTATCAGTTCAAAGTTTTCTTTGTCGTTCAGCCGTTTGCTGCGTGCCATTCGTTCTAAATTATTTTTGTCTTCGCTCAGGCTCGTTCGGCCAGACACTGGCTCTCGGCTGTGCGTTCTAAGTTTCGCGTTCATGGCCATCTAATTTCACACTGTTTCCATGAGCTGTTTACGTGAGCCGTTCACTCGTTCATGACCATCCGTTCAAAATTTTCAATGAGCCGTTCAGCTTCTCAGGGTGACCCGTTCAAAATTATTTTTAATCAGCCATTCAGCGTTCATAGCTATCCGTTCGGAATTTTTAATGAGCTCTTTGACTGCTCAAGACCAGCCGTTCAAAATTTTCATCACCCCTTCGGCGTTCAAAGCTACCCATTCGGAATTTTTACTGAGCCATTCGACTGCTCATGACTAGCCATTCGAAATTTTTACTCAGCCGTTTGGCATTCGAAGCTGCCCGTTCGAAATTTTCAGTGAGCTGTTCGGCGTTCAGTTTCACCTGTTTCTAACCCGTTTGATAGCCGTGCATTTCACCCGTTCAACGGAACCCATTTGCTGACGTTTTTGCATGAGAGGTCACATATCTGTACAAGAATGGCACATGTGAAGGATGCCTTCTCTGACAGGAAAGACCTGCTGACAAAGCACTTCAGTCTGACACTGGGAAAGCACCTTGTTAAGTCATTAGTTTGGAGTACACTACTTTGTGGAGCTGAAACTTGGGCGATCAGGGAAGACGATGCCAGAAGGTTAGAGAGCTGCGAGATGTGGCTCTGGCAGAAGTTGCTAGGCATCTCATGGGCTGACAAGGTTTCTAATGAGGAGGTCCTCTCCCACGTAGGTTGGACGCAGTCAAGAATGGCAAGGAATATGCCAATTTTAAGAGGCGTGCCATGGACAGACAGTTATAGGACTGGACCTGCCTTATGGCAGAGCGCACACAAACACTTGCATCGCAGTTACTTTACCATATAGAAATAAGGGAAGTCCTTTTCAAGTTTCTGTAAGATGGTAAAACGGAGAAAATTAAGAGAGCAGAAATAATTAACGGCCATTTCGTGTTTGTTTCGCAGCTTAGTTATTTCTTTGTGTGACAACAGTGTTTTTACGCAAAGAAATGGTACAAAACTGTGTTGTATACGGCTGCAATAACACGAAAGATGACAAAAAAGGTATTTCTATCCATACGATTCCCTTTTTCAACGATGCAAGACCAGAAGCCGTGAAAAGAAGGCGAAAGTGGATTTCCTTTGTCAATGTCACGCAGAACTGGACAGCATCCAAATACTCGGTGATCTGTTCAGTTCATTTCACGCCACAAGACTTCAGCCGCTTGTCCTTTGAAGGTCAAAAATATCAGCAGTGACTGAAGAAAGATGAAATTGGGGTCACATCCATACCTAGTGTTCACTTTGTAAAGGCAACGGAGGAAGAAACAAATAGAGACGTTTGCGTGAAACGCCGTGAAGTAGGTTCAGCTTTATCAACTTTTAATACTAATTATTAATTGTATGAGAACACCGTACGTATTAAAACAGATCTTCTATGTGTTTATCTGCATGAAAAGGCATGTTCATTTTTATACCTTATCTCATAACAAAAATTACTGAGTGTTTATAGCGACTGTTCTAGTACTATGGGATTTCTGTCAACTTCTATCACACCAGCAATTCAAGTGACAAAACACCAAATTTTCTTGACTATATATATATTCTTGACTATATATATATACATACCACTCTTTATGTTTTTGTTGTAGCTCATGAAAGGTAAATCAAGTGCAAAGAAAAGCACTGCCTCTAGTGTCATTAATGAGGACCAAAATGGACCTGAAGAGGTTCAGGAGGATATGGAGGGTGAAATGAAAGATGATGAGGAGGAGGAAGTGCTTGTGAGTAGAAGTCCTGCTCAGAAGGGTGCACAAGCAGGTTATGCAGTACAAGAGGGAAGTGCTGATAACATCTGTGGCACTTATCCACAACTTCCAGACATGAGTGTTACTCATTGCTCCATCGCCTATTCATCAGTGTAAATGTACATGTATGATATGATTTTTGCCCAAGACTAAAAATTTGATAATTATCTAAAAAGAAACTCAGCACTTTCAACAGAAAAATTATTGCGTTTTTAAGCATGAGTGTGCCAGCTGTGAAACCGGTACATTGGTTTGAAATTAAAATACGACAGGCTGAGAAGGCAAGGATACAATTTGTCTATGCATATTTCTACGACTAAAACTCTGTGTAAACTATTCTCAACCCACGTCACCGACATGCACACAAATACGATCTTGATATACAATGAAAAATTCTGCACACAGATATGACTGGAAAACCTTTCTCTGTATTTTGTTCTTCACAGCTGCAAATGATAACCAACAAACCCGTACTTATCTTCAGCCTGTACATGTATATGAGCACGATTCGGGTATTCAACAGCCAGAGTTAGGAAAACAGCAAAAGCAAAATGCAGTTAAAGAGGAAATGGATATACATGTAGACAGACCTGGTGGTGGTGGTGGTGGTAGTGATGATGATGATGATCATGATGATGGTGACATTTACCCCTCAAGCCCTCAAGAAGAATACTCCACAGAACAGGAGACAGAGTCTGATACAGACATGTCAGCCACGGAGTCAGAGGAAGCAAAAGATCACAGGTGCATAACTAGAATAGCATTAAAAACTTTTTTTCTTTTCCCCTGGGCAAATCTTTTGTTAATAATGTTGGTCTACACCATTGTGTACCCCACAAACATTTCCGGTCGATTAAATGACATTTTTGCAAGTATAATTCACAAGTGTGACTATTGTTTTTGGATATTAAAAACATAGCTACACTTGTGAATTACTTTCAAAAAGTTTTGTTGAATTGACCTCAGGTGCTGGTGTACACATGTACATGTAGAAACTAGCACTTTTACACCACTTTTATAGCTTAAAATTCATTCCTTTTTTTTCATACTTTTAGTGTCCATGTTACAGATGACAACCTTTGCACTCAGCCAAAACATGTGGTGTTCCTGGCTCAGCTGTTGATGCTGTTTCAGTTCTGTCACATTTGTAAAGCTGATGATCCAGAAGTAAATACTCGCCAGGAGGACACGGTGGCTCTTGTGACCTCCACCTGTCGCAACCCAAACTGTTCAAGAAGAGTTTTTACCTGGAGAAGTCAGCCAAACATGCCAGGAACTCAAATTGCTGCTGGCAATTTTCTTTTATGCTTTGGTATTCTAATGGCTGGTGGATCGGCCAGTAAAGTGCTCCACATTTTTCAGCACATGGGATTGGGATGTGTCTTCGCGTTCCTTTTTCTGATACCAGCGAGTAAGAGTGTGCAGTAGTTTCTGTTGTCTAATCATTCACATGACATTCACCTACACTGCAGTTAATAAATGCCAACTGTCAAAGCCTAGAACTCAAATCTCTTGTAGTGTCCAATGTTTAATACTCTTGAGTACCGCAATATTGTGCAGCAATAGCTTCAATTTGTATTTCCACTTATTTTGTGCAGGAGAAGTTATTCCCAATGATTTATCTCCACTGGAAGAAATACCAAGAAACACTGATGCAGAGGTCAAAGGATGTGGGAGAGGGTATTGTGATGGCAGGTGATGGTAGACATGACAGCATGGGGCACAGTGCCAAATATGGTGCCTACATCATATTTTGCCGTACACTGTCAAAGATTATTGACTTCTCCTTAGTTCAGGTATGAAAAAAGTATTTGGTTCTCTGGCCTTAAGATGGGTACGTGAAAAATATGCCATCTTGCACAATTCCATCAATTACTAGAAATACGTGACTCGCAAAACCTCGCGAAGCTAGGGCTGTCGCGGATTATTTTTTGTTCGTTGTGTGACATTTAGATTAGCGTTACATATTTTGAACATTTTTCTTAGCACGTGGACAGATCACGCGGTTGACACGTGATCACGTGAACATTGAACATGCTGTTGTTTTGTTGAAGGAGAATATGTGTTTTTTTGTATGGAGTGTGGTTGTAGAGTTCGGTGTTGAAACCCGTTCGCTTGCTGGAAATCTGTATTTTTGGTGGAACATTAAAGAAGATAGATAAAATTCATGACAAGGGCTAGGTGGGCAGTTAATTTGGAGTGTAAAAATGTGTTGTCTTTGCTGAGCCAAGCGATGTTATCTATGCACTGTGGTTTCCTGATGTCTCCTTCTTCTTCGCTGCTCGCCGTGAATCTGAGTCACCTTTCACGTTGTTCAGGAGTTTCGTTGTTTCTCTCCTTCGGCGAGTATGTCTTGTCCCTTGTGCGTGCTCCTGTGGTTCATTCGCATAAGAATTTGGTCCTGTTAGACCAATACTAAACATTTTTCACTCCTCGATGAAATTACACGTTCTGCCTCAATGAATAAACATGAGAGTGCGCCACTGTGAGGCAGCGGTCGCTGCCTAGCAACCTTCCCTTTGTCTGACGTCATTCATACTTTGTTTGCGAACTGTTGCCAGGCAACAGCACGGACACCTTTAGCGAAATATATAATCGAGGTGGTCTTATCAAACTTGAATTCGACTTGGCATTTTATTACTATTTAGTTTCGTATCGCACAACATGTGCGGCACTCCTCAGATAAAATAGCCAAACTGTTAAATTATCGTTACAACGTACGCTGATATGTGCGCGCGCGGTAGAATTTGAATTCGGTCAGATGCTATTGTGTGGCAACGGGTGATTTAAATTTGCTTAGAAGAAATTTGTTCGAATGCCTACACGAAGTTACCAGTTCATTGCGCTTGTTCAGCGTCGCGAGGTCTTGTCTACACATGATAAAATACTTCTCCCACAAGCACAAGTTACACCGGTTTGAGGCGGGGTTGAAAGGCGCAGCTTGCTTTAAAATCTTCCAAGTTATTTTGAAATCTAACCCAGCGTCTTTTAAATGCCAAATATGTTTACTTAGTTCTGTACTGAGCTTCTTGTTCGCGTCTCGAAATGATGACATGTGATTTGCGAATCTTGTTTTAAAAGACGTCTCAGTAAGTCCTACGTAACTTTGGGCTGGCCTGTTGTCTTCCGTGGTAACTATTGCTTGATAAACCACGGATGGTTTAAGGCAATTTCCGGCCAGAGGGCAGTGAGCTGGGTGCCGGCAGTTGCGTGCTAGAGATGGGACGTTCGTGTTTCGAAGGATGGATTTATTATGCCCATCAATTTTCTGCTTTAGGTTGGGCATGCAACTGTAGCTGATCTTCACTGTATTCCGGTTAAAAATCTTGTGTAACGGATGGTTTGGCGGGAATTCCTCGTCCAAGATCTTGAGAAATGACCGTCCAACATTAGTAGCAACGTTCTTGCTAAAAGGGGGGTTGAACCAAATAATTTCTCTGCGGCGGTTCTTTCTTGCGGAGGTCGAGGACTGTACGGTAGGTGGGGAGAACTTGAGGCGGTGGTTGTACCCGCTGTTATCAAGGGCTTTCTGGTAAAGCGGTGCTGCGTTATTAAATGAATCTGCATCAAATGAAATTTCGGACAGCCATCTATTGATGGAGTTTGGGATGTTTTCGATTATGCGTGGTGGATGGTTAGATTTCTTGTGAACGTAGAGTGGGATGTTTCCTGGTTTGGTGTAAGGCATGTATTTACTGTTGGTGAGGTTGAGCGTGACGTCGAGGAAGTTCACAATTTTTTTGTTGGCCTCGATTGTAATTTTCAGGCCAAACTTGCCAAAGATGTGGCATAATTCTTTTTTGATGATTTCAGTTTGCCTGGGTGATGCTCTCGTTACTCCAAGGCCGTCATCTCTATACAAGCCAAAATTACATGTGTTGCCAAACTTTTCTTGGATGTTATGGAGGAGATAAGCTCCAACAAGTTCGCATGATTCGGCCCCATCGTAGCTACCCATGGTGACATCGAACAGGTTTGATGACGTTTTCTTGCTCCATGGTTCACCAGCAGTGTAGAGAAGGGAACTTTTCGCCTGGCGGATGATATATTTCTCATCGTCGCTAATGGTGACGTATGTGGATGCAAATTCGAGAGCAGCGTTTAGCAACGCGTCGGAAATTGATGGGTAGAATTCTACCACATCAAATGCGATGAAGGAGCTTGAATCTTTATGCCTTATATCATTGAGCCAAGATAATACAGCTTTGGTGTTGTTCCATTGGTTTAGTTTGAGCTTACTAACAACGTTAGTGTTAATGCGGTCGGGGAGTTGCTTGCTGATCTTGCCAATCTCAGATTTAGCTGGGTTGATAAGGCGGCATGTGGGATTATTTGTGACCTTCCATGGGAAAACGTACACTAAGGCTTAGGCGTTTGAAAGGCTTCTGCCGTTCGTTATCCGTTCGTTTACCGTTTAAACGCTCTGAAAAAGCGTTCGAAGCGTTCAATTTACCGTTCGATTTTCATCGCAGGGCGTTTGAACGGGTAGCTCTATCCATTCAGTTAAAATATTCATCCGTTCAGTTAATTTATTCAGCCGTTTTACGAATATTCATGAGATTCCTTCACGGCGTTTGAAACCGTTCGATTGCCAAGCCGTGTCCGTTCGTTCAAGCGAATTATAGAAACGTACCGTTCGAAACCGTTCAGACCGTTCGAGACCGTTCGAGACCGTTCGAAATGCCAAGCAGCGATTGCTCATAGCTCATCAAAGTGAATCAAGCAATGAAAAGCACGATTCAAATTTGCATGCCGGCAAGAATAGGTCATCGATTCCTTTCAGTCTATGCAATAATTATTTGCACACTTAAACGGAACGTTGAGCTGTATGTGACTAACAAAACCGTCGACCGATGTTTGCGAACTAGA
Organism: Astreopora myriophthalma; assembly: GCA_014634185.1. Lineage (NCBI taxonomy): Eukaryota > Metazoa > Cnidaria > Anthozoa > Scleractinia > Acroporidae > Astreopora > Astreopora myriophthalma. The sequence continues at coordinate 4,073,718 of BLFK01000010.1, forward strand.
AGGAACTTCATCATGTGTAGCATAGAATAATGATAGTTAACTCTAAGAGACGAGTCACGCATTCTGTGCAAGACTCGGGTACGATACACAGATTACATGACCATGTTTATGTGACGTTGCCGTAAGCCAAGAACGTGGCTGGATGCGCGAGAATATTCACGTGCGAAAGTTGTTATTTGAGGTCGATGTTCTGGGTTTTTTTTCCTTTAGCTCAAAATCTAAGGTTAAATTTTCACAAGTGGCCAATAATTAAATCACGTAAATGAATTGCTTGCGTTCGACAACTGATTCAAACATTGCGCCAAACTGATGCAAATGTTCTCGTGCCTCACCTCATACAAACGTAGGAACGTGCAGTCTCAAATGTATGCACGTCTCACTTACGTCGAACGAACTGAGTTCGACGCAAGTTGACACAGCGACAGGCGCGACCTTTGAACCGGGTCTGGTGCCTGGTTTCTATATGATCGCTACGATCACCGAAACATGTGTTCGGCGAGCGCAGCGATCAGACGGAAACGCCCTTTCTCTCACTGCAGCGATTGTAGCGGCCGCTATCGCTGCAATCACTGGGATATAATTTTTTGTCTCGGCGATCGCAGGGATCGAAATTTTGTACCGGAAACAGTAAAAATAACTCAAGACACAAATCACAGCGATCACTTGTTTCTTTTCAATTATTTTCTTTGTGCTATCTATTAAAAGTAACCCAATTTGAAATCCCCATCATGTTGGTTTGACACTGTTTCCTCAGCGGACCGCTTGTAACAGTTGTATTTGTTCGTTTGTAATTGGTGGATTTCGATCCTCATCGTGGCAATTTGACACTGTTTCCTCAGCGCGCCGCTGATAACAATTGTGTTTGTTCGTTTGTTTGTGATTGGCGGATTTGGATCCTCATTATGCCGATCTGAAACTGTTCCCTCAGAGGGCCGTTGATATTGTATCAACATTGAAAGGTAAAATAAAACAATAAAATTCTAGTGATCCAATCAAAATCTGAGGATTTCGATCCCCACTAAAGACATAAAACGGCTGTTACGCAATTCTAGGTTGTTCATGACACATCGCAATCTATACTTAAACTTTGCAAAGCGCGTAGCGAGTATATTTATTACATTTAATCAATTATGGCTTTAAGACAGTTGTGTAAGGGCACTAGCAAACACCCCTCAAAGGCCTTGTTTTACTTCGCACATGAAGGAAAAACAGGCATAGCGCCGACTCGATTGATAGTGCAAAAGGACAGAAGCTTCAGTGAGGGCAACGACGTTACGGTTAACTGGCAAGGAAAGAAAGTACAGGCAGAGATTCTGGCTTTGCATGGTAAGTTCAGCTTTCTGCATAACCATGTTAAGCTTATTGTGATTCAAGTATCAACCAAGTTCCCCGGGTTTCCTCCTGGCTTATACTCACGAATTGCTTGCATTTTCAGATGATGAAGATATCCTAATCAAAAAGGACATGGAATGGTGTAAAGAGAAGATGCCCACCCAAGAATCCGAGTCCAGCCCGCCACCAACGAAGAAGGTTGCCCGACGCAAGGATCGCAAGGTACGTTGCCTTCAGGTGTTTGTTACTCTGTTAATTTTAGGTCTTCGTTTCGATCAAGTTGAGCTTTCATTTTCTCTCTAGAATTGTATTTTGACAAAATACTGTTTTACCTGCAGTAGTTTTTCTGTTGTTTTCTTCGGGCGAATTGTCCAGAAATTTTTGGGGGAGGAGGAATTGTCTGGGGCGAATTGTCCTGATACCGCTAAGAGAATAGGCCTTCTAACGGTTTTAGCCGCCGTCTTGACGGGTAGGCAAAGCGTAACGCATTTATAGTGTTTGTACGGGGATCTGATGTCAAATAATTTTCGTAAAACGTTACCTCACCCGCACCAAGTCATTGATTTGGAAAGGACAAACGTGACCACTGAGAAAGCAAGTAGCGAATTCCAGGAGAGCTTCTTTAAGGTAAGAACGCATTGACATCGAACAGTATTTACGTGCCGTTGTCGATTTCTGTTGTTTAATTGTACTCTTAAACCAGGCCATGATTAAAAACCACCGATGGATTTAATCGAAGAGCAGTTACTGAGTTGCAATTCAGTAATGCGTCCAAGCCACAACTTAAGCTTTTTTTATCTAGCTTATTCATAGGAGTTGGAAAAGTTGGACGACACCCTCGGAGCAATGGAGAACAACCTTTCGAATCGACTGACCAGGATGGAGCGCCGACTGGACTCTTTAGAAGGAATGGTAAGTTGAAAGGCTTAGAGTTCACTCTCAAGTCAGGCGCTACCTTCAGATAAAGTTGCTTTCTTAATTCCCCTGAATTTGCTCTATTTCACGATAAAATAATAAGTCATTCAGTCAGAGATCGTGTAAGGGAACCGTAATTACCTTCTGCAAGGGCAGGTTAACTACAACGATCTTCCTTTTTAACAGCTGATCAACACACTTGAGGAGAAAGTTACAGCGGCATTTGAAAAGGTTCTACAGCGACTTGGGTCTTTGGAAACGGCAGTAGCCAACTCAGCTTGCACCGGCACGGTAAGTGTATTTGATATCGACTTTCTCTGTCTTATGCCAGATTGTTCTACGTGGTGGAAACAAGATTGGAGAGAACTAAGGAAGCCACAGCTGCATGTTTCGTGGCTCATGAGGTGCAAAATCTGTTATAGGCGACGCTTATACACAAGGGCTAGCTATTCGCCTCCGTAAGTGGAACTGTACCGTATACTGGCGCTGAATTCGTCGCAATAACTTTTGGTTTGTGTTATTCTCTACAGCTTCACAGTACCATTCCGGAAATGGAAATCGCTACGAACGTGTCCGGTGGGGTGTTTGACAGTGATTTTTCGACCATAGATGAGGACGCTATTGCTGAACTCTGTCATTCCCCGATGACACCACCGAGTCAAGCCAGTGCTCAGCCACCGAATGCTCTTGATCAGTGTACTGTTCCACTGCCGGTTACCAGTTCTTGCAAATCCCAGGAGGTTTTGGAGGTTTCGGAGGAACTGATAAAGACCTGTGTGACTCCAAGAAAAGTCCAAAGCGTACAGGAGACCTTAAATAAAGGGACCAAAAGGCACATTTGTGCTCTGAAATTGCTACAGTTCTTCTTCTCGAACGAGGAATTGACTAACAGCAACACGGATGGATCTCACAATAAAGAAACCTTGGACACGACGAGACTTAACACCCTGAGAGGTATGTAAACTGAAAACAACTTCTCTTCGCACAAAGTAGGATTACCCATGTTACTAATTGGTCGGCTGCCAGAGTGGTACATATTAACTTGTTTCTCAGCGTTTGCTAATTCCAATCTGTTAAATTTTTTTTTTATTTTTTTCAGTTTTACTGTTCACGAAGTTTCCGGCTGTCTCGCCTCTCGAAGAAGAAAAGCAGTGGCGTTCCATAAAGAGCAAAATTAATTCTAAGTGTAGGGCAAAAAAATTCGCACAGGAAAGATTAAAATAATTTATGCATGTATATCTGTAACCGACAGGAACAAAATTAGTTTCGTTCCAGTGTGTTTTATACGTCACTGTATGTTTTGGAGATTTCAGCTACGAAGTGATAGGTAAGGGAGCAAATTTTTTATTTCATACACCTGTAATACACAGAATAAAGTTACGTTTGATTTGTTAATCATTTATCACCGTATCTTTACAATGTGACTTCCAATCGTACATTTCCCATTCCAACATTTTTAAATAAAATTTACTTGGCTCTCTTCGTAGGAGTTTAGCAAGTTATTATCTGTTCGAAAAAGCCTCGAGAAGAAAAAATGCCTTGTATACCTAAAGCTGGCTGTTTCTTGATTCGTATGTCCCTTAAAACAAACAAGGGGCTTGTAATTGTTTACACTTGTTTATTATCTTCATTTGAAAACTACATAAAATTCTGCTCGAGTTTACTCTGGTAGTTTAGGCTAACTACGGCAATACGGTATTATGGCAAAATACGACAGTATCCTAATCCAGTAATTATGCTAAACTGTTGATATCGAACCCACTTTGTAACAAATTACTGTAAAAAAGCCATAAACATTGCGTGAAAGTCTATAGAGCCTTAGCGGAAATGACGCTAATATTTGAATAACCGCTTCCGATCTTCACTGAGACCTTCAGAATCAATCTTCGCAGGAAGAAGACAGACTGATGGAACGACAGTGGGGTCCTTCAGCAACATGAATGAGTGTTCTGCAGATGACCAGCTCTCTCTGCAGAAGACAGTTCCTGGTTGATCCTTTGAGAAGCGAAAGTGTTGGTACTTTTTTATATTTGGCATCTTATGGAAGTACCGCCCAAGGAAAGTTGCCCAGTCATATACCGGCACAATGACTCGATTGTGGTGAGTTCCAACCAACTGAGCCTTGTTCAGACCAACTGAACTTGATGCCTCAACCATGCCAGCGAGGTCGTAAATTGAGGAAATGAAGGTTAATTTGAAAGCCTTCTTAATCAGACCAAAGGAACGATCAGGTGCGAACTTGGTATGACCCGCGATGAGAAAAGAGTAAGTTACAAAGCGGTGAATTTGATTCATTGTTCTCCAGGCAAAGTACCAGGCTGCATTGGATTGTGTGGAATATGCACTTGTTGTGCATAATCGAACGAATAGTGTATTGTCCCGTCCAGAGAGCAGGGGGCCTGAGATTTGGTCAAATCAACTTCGTCCTCGATGGTTTTGAAAGTGTTTTCAGCCTCGTTACAAGCGTCTCGGTAATAATTTCTCTCCGCCGCGGCTAAGTTTAAATGATCTTGTTGCGCTTTCACACAATCGAATTTTTCGTTTTCAGGAAGATTAGCAGCTCGGAGGAGTTTTGTTGTGTTCTGTTGACACATAAGGCACAGATCAGTCATAGGTTTAGCTACTACGACACTGGGGTGAAATTGTTCCCACAATTCAACAAACTTTGAATAGCATACGGCTTGTTTACCTGCTTCACTGCATGCGGCTTCCAACTTACGCCAAATGCCTGCTTTTGTTTCGTGGGAAGACAGGAGTTTAATGCCTTCATCTTTATAACCGGGTATCCTTCCCAGAAGCGAAATTGCATTTTCTTCTGCGTAGTTGCCGATGAAATTCTTTACATCTTCTACCACAGCTTTGGGAAGAGCGTTCGGAGGTAGCCTCTTGCTCTTACAGCGAGAGCTTCGTTTCCTTTTTTTCCCCACGTCTTCCGCTCTGGAAACTGCCTGAATGTTCGCCAAAACCACAAGATCGAGCTCTCGCGCTGAAAGTTTGAGACAGTTGTTTAAATTCTCCATAACTGCTTCCTCGGTGAACTGGGACGAACACGAATCGTTTCTTGGCCCTTGAGAGCATTTGCAGCCATCTTTGAGGAACTCCTGCACATTCGTTAATATTTGATCTTCTTTTTCTGATAATTCCGCGGTATATTCGTCGTTTTCTTCCATCGTATATCAACAGTTGAAATGTCGCGCACGTGTTCGTGGTGAAATGATCGAGGCAACCAAGCCACCGTTGCCATAACGACATATCGCGTGGATTACCCTGGAACCGAGATGCTAACATGGAAGCGACCACCGTTCGATGCAACTGCTCCACCGAGCATTATTTCCGCAACGATTATTCTATTGACTTGCTTAAGCACTTTAACTGAAGGCACCGAAAGGCAAGGTGGAGGCCTTTTGCCACAGAGGAAGTCGCAAGAATTTGAACGTGAGATAATAAATCACTATAAATGTCAAACTGTTTGCCAGTTCGCGACCGTCTCTTCGTGCGTCAAAACGTTGATGCTTATTATTCGTTTGATTTTTTTTTTAGCCTGTTCAAACGCCTACGCTTACTTGTTTGTAAAAATAATTTGCTTGCCCATTGCTTTGCTTGTTTGCCCAAGCATTAAATGGTAATGCTTATCCGTTCGAAAAAATTAATAATAAGATTGTTATTCTGTTGCCCGTTCGAACGTTCGATTTCTTTATTCGCCCGTTTGAGCGTTTATCCCTACCCGTTCGTAAATTTTTTTAATTAGCTTTGCCCGTTCAAACGCTTAAGCTTACCCGTTTGTAAAATTCGCTTGCCCGTTGAAACGGTAATGCTTATCCGTTCGAAAAATTTTGTTGGCCGTTCGAACGGTTAGAAAAACCGTTCGAACGGCTTTCAAAAGCGTTTGTTTACCGTTCGTTATCCGTTCATTTTTGCCTGTTTGAACGGATAAGCCTTAGTGTACGTTTTCCCATGGAAGGTCACATTTGCGAAGTTAGGCTTGTGGTCCTTAAGAGTTATAAACGCTTCACGTTTGGCGGTGGTGTTAATCCATCCTTCGAAACACGAACGTCCCATCTCTAGCATGCAACTGCTGGCACCCAGCTCACTGCCCTCTGGCCGGAAATTGCCTTAAACCATCCGTGGTTTATCAAGCAATAGTTACCACGGAAGACAACAGGCCAGCCCAAAGTTACGTAGGACTTACTGAGACGTCTTTTAAAACAAGATTCGCGAATCACATGTCATCATTTCGAGACGCGAACAAGAAGCTCAGTACAGAACTAAGTAAACATATTTGGCATTTAAAAGACGCTGGGTTAGATTTCAAAATAGCTTGGAAGATTTTAAAGCAAGCTGCGCCTTTCAACCCCGCCTCAAACCGGTGTAACTTGTGCTTGTGGGAGAAGTATTTTATCATGTGTAGACAAGACCTCGCGACGCTGAACAAGCGCAATGAACTGGTAACTTCGTGTAGGCATTCGAACAAATTTCTTCTAAGCAAATTTAAATCACCCGTTGCCACACAATAGCATCTGACCGAATTCAAATTCTACCGCGCGCGCACATATCAGCGTACGTTGTAACGATAATTTAACAGTTTGGCTATTTTATCTGAGGAGTGCCGCACATGTTGCGCGGTACGAAACTAAATAGTAATAAAATGCCAAGTCGAATTCAAGTTTGATAAGACCACCTCGATTATTAACGCCCTAGTCCTGCTATTGAGCACTCTTGCCAACAGGCATGCATTTCAACTGGTATATATATATATATATATATAAGTGAATGATTTGGTTGGAAAGTTAAAACAGGACTAGATGTTGCATCTCGACAACGCTGTTTCGTGAGTTGCCTCACTCATCAGGAGTTTAATAATTAAACTCCTGATGAGTGAGGCAACTCACGAAACAGCGTTGTCGAGATGCAACATCTAGTCCTGTTTTAACTTTCCAACCAAATCATTCACTTATTCCTGCTCTATCTAACGATATCGAGCACTCTATGCAGACAAGTCGATTTCCTGTCTACTTATATATATATATATATATATATATATATATATACATATATATTTTTTCCGCTCGAATTCGCACGGCTTAGCTCCCGAGCGCAGGCCTTCGGCCCGACAAATTTATTAACCTCGCTACGCGAGGAATGAATAGGTTTTAAGTATTTCCGTTTTGGCTGTGTTTTATTTTTTCAGCACAATGAGGCAGGGAATAGTTTTGGCATGGAGTATTTAGGATTCCAACCGTGTATAGCCTACCTGGCTGATTGTGGAATAAAAATTTCCACATTCATTTCAGATAGGCATACTTCAATTGCTAAGCATATGAGGGAAAAGCTGAGTGACATAGTACACTACTTCGACCTCTGGCACTTGACAAAAAGTATGTTTATTTCAATCACATTTTTTGAGAAAGTTAATGCAAAAAAATGCAAAATGCTGATGTTGATGTTGATGCTGCTACACTTTAGAGGTGCAGAAGTTGTTGTCAGCAGTTGCAAAGGAGAGTGGGTGTGAAGCAGTTGCCGAATGGATCAGACCATGTGTAAACCATTTACACTGGAGTGCCACATCAACAGCCTGTGGAAGTGGAAGAATAATTTGGGCAAAGTTTAAGTCCTTCCTTAGCCACATCACCAACAAGCACACAGGACTAGATGACCCCCTTTTCAATAAATGTGCTCATGGAGACATTCGTCATGGGAGGTGGCTCTTAGAAGGTGACCTAGCTTTTAAATACAGGATAGTTGTGTACATTTAGTGACAGGTTATTGGGAGTGGGACTTTACATCATCAAACCAAAACTGGCTGGAACAACTCCAGGTACAGTGAACAAAATCTTACATTTCTTGCTTGGTTTATTACAGACT
>BLFK01000010.1:4124896-4134896 GCA_014634185.1 Astreopora myriophthalma
TCCACTTTCCAGTAATAATAAGTGTTAGACCACACCGGAGAACAGTAGTATAACTTGGGACGAGCTGTCGAGGTGTACAGACGTTATTTTGGAGCTCTGTAACCACTATATCAAATGGCGTAGAAACAACGCCCAAAGGAGAAAGAAAACTCTGATTTGAGAGAAAGCTTGGAGTTTGCTTATAAGTCCATAGTGTCCTTGACTGAGCGAGCCGACTTTCAACAGAAGACGGTATCAAAGCTCACCGAAGATCTGAATAACTTAACACAAGTTGCTAATGCGGAGAAGGAACGCGCTATAAGGCTAGAAAGCCATAGCAGACGGAACAATCTTATTTTCTACAACATTCCTGAAGTGCGACAAGAATCCAGCGCCACTACAGAAACTCTGCTGTACAACTTCTTTAAACAAAACCTAGGCATGGCAGAAGAAGAAACCAATGAAATACCAATCGAACGGGTACATCGCCTCGGCAAGATCAGAGAGGACAACAAACCACGTCCAATCATTGCTAAATTTAGCTTTCACAAAGATAAAGAGCGTATATTATCAAGTGCCCGTACACTGGCAGGAACAAATTATGGCATTTCACAGGATTTTCCGAGGGAGCTCGTTGAAATCCGGAAGGGTTTAGTCAAAGTGATGAAAGAAGCAAAGAAGGAGGGGCAAGACACAAACCTGGTTTATGACAAACTGTACATAAATGGTAGAAGATACAGACCAAGTACATAATATCCAGGGACAACATAAATACAGTGCCTCTAGTAACCCAAGACAGACTTGCTGCAACTGCGATCATTTATATGTCTTTACTGGTGCCTTTTTTGACAACTTTGCTGGACCCAAACTAAGTATATTTTTTATGTTTTCCTTAATTAATGTTGTTATTCTTTTTTTATTGTTGTTTATTTACAATAGTTGGACGAGTTTCGTGAGAGGGCCAAGGATCTTATGAATACCTTATGTAAATATCGGATGCCTAGTCAATATCTACCAAAGTTGTTTTATTTTACTTTTTTTTTAGATGTCTAAAATAACCTTATCCACGCTCAATGTTCGAGGCTTGGTTAGTAATGAAAAAAGAAGAAAAGTATTCCACTGGCTTAAAAAGAAAAAATATTCTGTTTACATGTTACAAGAAGTTCATTGTACAGAAAAGTCTTCTGAGGTTTGGGCTGCTGAATGAGGCTATACAGCTTTATTCAGTTGTTTGGCAGGCAACAAAGTAGGTGTCGCTATTCTTTTCAATAACAACCTTTTCTTTTAAAATTTTGAGGCAGCTTTGTGACAAAGAGGGCAGATACATTATTGTTGATTTGGAAGTTGGTGAGCTGACCTTGACTCTGCAACATATACGCCCCAAACACGGATGATCCAGATTTCTTTGCCAATGTGAGTGAACAAATGCTGCCTTTTAAATGCGATGAAATTATTATCAGTGGAGATTTCAACCTTGTTTTGGAAGTCTTTAAAGACAAAACAGGTGGGAAACCAACGACACACTGGAATTCTCTTAAAAGAGCTCAAACATATTCAGGACAATTTGAATTTGACGGATATATGGAGAGATTTAAACCCCGAGGCAAAAAGATATACCTGGAGACGAAATCGACCGGCAGTGCATTGCCGTCTAGATTTCTTTTTGGTTAGTTTAAGCATCGCTGGAAGAATTTCAAACACTGATATTCAAAACAGACCACTCTTTATGTACAATTGACATGAATTATCATTCCAATCCCAGAGGACCCGGTTTCTGGAAATTAAATTCCGCACTTTTGAGTGAGGTTGATTACGTAAACGCTATCAAGTCAACAATAGCCGAAACAGCCAGTGAGTACGAAAGCGATGAAGAAGTCGATGAAGTGTTACTGTGGGAAATGATAAAACTTAAAATTAGAGACGCCTCAATGAAATATTCCAAAGTCAAAATGAAGACAATGAAAAATGAAGAGGCCAATATTGAAAGTGCACTAGCCGCCTTAGAACAGCAATTGGAACAGGGCGTAAATAATAAAGATGCCCTTGAGGAACAAATAAGGTGCAAGAAAAATAAATTGGAAAATGTTATACAGTACAAGACAAAGGGGGCCATAATTAGATCTAAGGCCAGATGGTACAACGAAGGTGAGAAAAATTGTAAATATTTCTTGAATTTAGAAAATAGACATTGTAAGAGGAAAACAATAATGCAGATTAAGACACGTAATGGTTTATATGCTACAAACGACCCAGATATTTTAAAAGAATGCAATTCTTTTATAGTCGGCTTTACGCTTCAAAAAAACCAAGGGTGACATCAGTTTCAGACAACTTGTTTTTCGACCAGGAACATCCTTCACTTAATGATATTGATAAGCAAAAATGCGAAGGACTATTGACTAAAAAAGAATGTTTAGAGGCATTAAAAACAATGGAATCCGGTAAATCGCCTAGAACGGACGGCCTTCCTGCCGAATTTTATAAAGTTTTTTGGAAGGATGTCTCTCCTTTTCTCATACGTTGTCTTAACAAAAGCCATCAGAAGGGTAAGCTTGCTTTAACCCAAAGGAGAGGCATCATTTCATTGATCCCAAAGACAAGGTGCTACAGGAACTGAAAAACTGGAGACCCATAACTTTATTAAACTGTGACTACAAAATTGCATCCAAGGCAATTGCTTCACGGCTCAAGGCTGTTTTGCAAAATTTAATAGACAACGACCAAACGGGTTTCTTGAAAGGACGTTCCATTGCAGAAAATATTTGCTTGATCAATAATGTCATCTCATACACAGAAACAAAGAATATTCCCGCCTTACTTCTTTTTGTTGACTTTGAGAAAGCCTTCCATACTATTGAATGGGCATTTGTCGAGAAAACACTTTAACATTTTGGTTTCGGCTCTTCTCTAATCAAGTGGGTCAATTTGTTTTACCGTTGTATTCCAAAGCTGTGTTATAAACAATGGTTGGTCAGCCAGTTTCTCTGAATTAAGTCGAGGTGTAAGGCAGGGGTGTCCGCTATCGCCTTACATCTTTATCTTGTGCGCAGAGGTGTTAGCTACTACTATCCATAAAGATAATTTGGTTAAAGGCATCACAGTAGGCAGTACTGAATGTAAGTTCAGTCAATATGCAGATGACACTACTCTGATTTTAGATGGTACTCAAGCATTGCTTGAGCGCTCGGTGGCTATATTAGAAAAATTTGGCGAGGTTTCAGGCTTGCCAGTAAATTGTGAAAAAACTGAAGCTCCAAGAAAGGATCAAACCAGATTACATGCACTGACAAAAATCTTAAATGGGCAGATGGCAAGGTTAAGGCTCTAGGAGTTTGGTTTTGTATTGACTGTGAAGAAAGTAAGAAGAATCACGAAGAGAAGGTTCATAAGGTAGAGGATATTTTAAGTAATTGGAGTAACAAGAGATTAACTTTAATTGGCAAAATTGCAGTTATTAAGGCTCTATCTGCATCACAATTGGTTTATGTTTTGTCATCAACAACGTCTTGTTTAAAATCACTGAAAGAAACAAACAATCTTCTTTTTAAGTTCCTTTGGGATAACAAAGGTGACAAAATTAAGCAGACTGAAATGATAGCAGATTACCAAGATGGAGGACAGAAGATGCTAGACATAATAGAATTTAATAAAGCCTTGAAAATTTCATGGATACTTAAGTATATTTCAAATGACTGCAAATCTAAATGGAAGTGTTTTTTTTTTTTCATCTATCTAAAGTAGGTGGGAACTTGGCTTTTCTCGGTAATTTGGCACCAAAAGATGCCAGAAAACTTGATACATGTATAAAAACCACCAATTATGCAGCATGCATAATTAGGTTTATGTAAGATGAGAAAGGGGTATTGTTAAGGATATCTGGTTGGCGGAGAACAATTGGCTTCTTGGGTCATATCAGATTCTTATATAACTAGGTGTTTTGCCAAAGAGAGTCCTCTCTTTGCTCCTAGCCGCCTGAGTGTAAACGTCGCTGCTCGTAGCTGTCAAAAGTTTTAACTACTTTAATATCAGGCGAGTGCCTTTTAATATATATTCTTATTAGTGGTTTTTGGTTTGGGGAGCATCATCATCAGTTATTGCTCATTAAGTTTTTACATATTTCCTAAATACTCCTTTTTTTTTTTTACGGGATGTCTCCACCACATGCTCTTATCTTAGGTCACTCCTTCGTTCGTCGCTTAAGTTCTTTTCTTTCCCATTCTAACATTTACTCCCCTAATCTGGGACTTAAGGGTGTTGCAGAAATTGCTCTTTTTGGGGTCGGCGGGCGGACGGTCGCGAAAGTTGAAAAATTCGATCTCAGTTTTGTGCGTGCCTGGAAACCTGACATCATAATTCTCGAGTTGGGCACCAACGACCTCACCACATTCTCCCCAGAATCTGTTGGTTCTTCCCTTGAGGAACTAGTTCAACTCCTTTATCACAATTGTAGTGTTAAAGTGATTGGGGTCTGTCAGGTTATCAAGCGCTGTCCCCCGCCACCCAAGATGCTCGACTTTAACTCCCGAGTAATTAAGCTACATCAATACTTAAAGGTTGTTCTTGAGCCTTTGCAATTTTGCTTCTATTGGTGGCACATTGGGTTTTGGAACCCGAGCAGTGGCATTTACCTCGAGGACGGCGTTCATTTAAATGACTTAGGCTTAATTAAACTTTATAGGAGCTATAGAGGGGCGGTGTTAAAAGCTCTGTCTATACTCAACGGTGCTTAACGAGCGCCACCCTTACTTTTGTTACACACTGCACACTGTGTTTGTTGGCCAATATTTTGTTTTGCTTTCATCTTTCAGAGCCCGTTTGTTCCTTTATTATTTTGTCCCTTGCATGCTGAGTGGTGCAAGTGGAATGTGCTACCTGGGTGTGGTACAATTTTAACTTGCCGGGCCCGGATGTGGTCCGGTGTGTAATTAGTGCCTTATTGGGGCGGCTACTTTGCGCCCTTGGCACGATTAATTTTATTAGGGGCCGGTGTCCCTTAATCTTGCTTATCAGCCGGGACTAATTGAATTATCGGTGTAATTAGTACGTTCCTTTGGCGGCTATCTTCTGATAGTGTGCTCAACGTACTCAGACCGAGCATAGGAACGAATGTGTCCTTTAAAATCGCATGGAATATTATGACCGTGCTCTTAACTTGTTCACATATTTGTTTGATGCAGTTACGTTAATTTCACATGGTCTTTTTGGGTTGGGTTAAAGACAGTAGCTTTTTACACCGACTACACTGACTTTAGAGCCCTTATATCATATCTACCTCTCCACACTTAACGCTAACTTTATTTGAATTTGAACTAAGTATGCCTCCCAAGAAGCGCGCATCCCGCACACGTTCAGCTACGAAAGCCAAGCGTTCCCGGCCAAATGTGGATACCCCGGCTCAAGTGCTGCCACAAGCCATCAAAGTGCCAGCTTCAGCAGGAACAGCTCAGGCAGTTGTCCGCTCTTCCCAGCCAACCATTCAGTCAGCGGGAACCGCTCAGTCCCACACTGGCTCTTTCGATATTCCGTCCCTGGTAACCACAATTACCACCTCTGTGTTACAAGGGTTACAGGCGGCCGGCATTTGCAACACTCCAAATTCGACGTCGCAGCCCTCAAGTTCCCCAATTGAAGTGAATGCTGCTAGAGACGAAGCCGTGGCGACCATCACCGGCCTGTCAGGTGTGACTATTAATTCTTCCTTAGGCAGTCAAGAGGCCCCCACCCCAAGCCAAGGTGGAACATTTCATAGCATAACGATTAGCTTAGGATAACGGGTACCAGATAAAATCAAACATAAAATTTGGGCTGATCAATACATAGATTTGGGGGTGTTGGTAAGTTCGTCTACGGTTGAACCAACCAAGTATTCTGTGTCCGTGTGTTCCGATTCTGACAATGCTAATGGCCTAGCTAAACTTTCCCTAGAACCTGTCCATAAACCGCAACGCATAGCGTCATTTGGTCAGTGGGCGAGCGCGTTTAACACCTTTGTAGCCATTTACACTGTTTCATTTCCGGCGTCGGCGCCCGCGCTAATGAAATATTGCGAGATAGTCAGAGACCTCGCTAATAAACAGGGGAATTGGCACTGGTACGATGAACAGTTTCGATTCCTTCGCCAATCCGAACCGAAATCATTTCTCTGGGATACCGTGCATTGGGAACTCTGGTTCCGGTCTCTGCCTATCTCGCAGTCTGCTGCGCGCTTGACGTCAGCTAATAATCCTGTTAAATCTCGTACTGCCATATCAGCGCCCTTTCCGAAGGGTTTCTGTCGGAAATTCGCCCGTGGGGAATTTTGTGGGGGCTGCAAATTTAAACACAGCTGTCACAAATGTTCCGGTGCTCACCGAGCATCGGAATGCACCTCAAGTAATTTCCGTACAAAACCACAACGCCCTGTTGGCGGTAAGACAGATGCCGCGGTCTCGACCAAGCCCTTCCCCATGCAATCCGCGGCCAGTCACTCCGGTAAAGGTTAACCGTCTGCAACATTATCTATCTGGTTACCCTTTCGCTAAATGACAGTATCTTGTAAACGGTTTTACGTATGGCTTCTCTATCCAGTGCTCACTTTCCCAATCTTGTTTACAGTCTCCTAATCTGAAATCTTCCCTCGAGAACCCGGCTGCTGTCAACGCCAAATTAGCAAAGGAACTTGCCGCGGGCCGTATAGCTGGTCCCTTTGGGGCACCGCCTTTTCCCGATTTCATGATTTCTCCTTTGGGTTTAGTTCCCAAAAAAACGCCTTCTGAATTTCGTTTGATACATCATCTCTCTTTTCCCCGCGGTTCTTCCGTGAACGACGTATTCCCCGGGCTCTCTCTTCCGTCCATTATGCTTCAACAGATGATGCAATTAAGGTTGCCAAGCAATTAGGCCCTGGATGCTATATGGCGAAAACCGATATCGCCTCGGCTTTTAGAATTATTCCCATTCATCCTTGTGATTTTCACTTACTGGGCATGAAATGGCAAGGGCAATATTATTTTGATAGGTGCTTGCCCATGGGATGTTCGACTAGTTGTTCTATTTTTGAATCATTTAGCACCGCCCTTGAATGGATAGCCCAAAAGGTTTTAGGTTCTCAAGCCATTGTCCACATCCTCGACGATTTTTTCTTTGTTGCATCTACTGAATCAGAATGTCGCACACAGTTGCACAAGTTTTTGGCTCTTTGCGAAGACCTCGGTGTTCCTATCGCAGCGGCTAAGACCTTTGGGCCACTTCTGACCCTTCAGTTCGCCGGAATAACCCTAGACTCTATTACGATGCAGGCTAGTTTACCGGAAGACAAATTGGCCAAATGCCGCGATCAGTTGTCATCTTGTTATCGCCTGAAACGTATCACCCTGCGGGATCTGCAGTCCTTAGTAGGCCTGTTAAACTTCACCTGCTCTGTGATTGTACCCGGTCG
Organism: Astreopora myriophthalma; assembly: GCA_014634185.1. Taxonomy (NCBI): domain Eukaryota; kingdom Metazoa; phylum Cnidaria; class Anthozoa; order Scleractinia; family Acroporidae; genus Astreopora; species Astreopora myriophthalma. The sequence continues at coordinate 4,132,293 of BLFK01000010.1, forward strand.
CACTTTTCTTCGTCGGTTAATCGACTTAACTAAGGGAATTTGAAGCCCGCGTCATTTCATACGCATAACCAGAGAATGTAAACAAGATATCCAGGTTTGGTTATCCTTTTTACACCAATACAACGGCAAATCGTTCTTTCTTCCTGATCGTTGGCTAACTTCGAAGACATTGCACCTTTATACTGACGCAGCCGGGTCCTTGGGCTATGGAGCTGTTTGCGGCCAGCACTGGTTTTTCGGCCCATGGCCTGACAAGTGGAAATCGTTTAACATCACTATTTTAGAACTTTATCCCATTGTTATCTCTGTCGAGACATGGGGTCACTTAAGGGCAAACAGATGCATAGTATTTTTTACCGACAACAGGGCGCTTGTGGACATCATCAACAAACAAACCGCAAAGGAACGAAGGGTGATGGTTTTAATTAGGCATTTAGTGCTTTGCTGTTTGCTTCATAATATCCTATTTCGTTCTAAACATGTATTAGGTATTTTTAACCAGGAATGCGACCTGCTTTCCTGCTTACAGGTGGTGGAATTCAGGCGCTTAGCGTCCCGTGTGGATGCCAAATCAACACTGGTGCCGCCTCATCTCTTGCCGGAGAACTGGTTGAGCATTTGAAGCTGTTACTTCAGTCCGCACTTTCTCCGGGTTCTCGTCAAACTTACCAGCGAGCGTGAACTGTGTACGCCAAATTCGCCGAACAATTTGGCCTCTCAGATACTTTATCCCTTCCGTTAAGTGTCAACTCAGTTGCCTTGTTCATCCCACACTTGTCAACAAAACGACTAGCACCGGAGACTATCTCTACATACATTTCAGCCATAAGCTATGTTCACAAGCTCAAAGGATACGCCGATCCTACTAAAGTTTTTCTTATCCTGAAATTATTATCCACCATCAAGTCTCGCTCTCGCCCTGATGTACGGCTTCCTATCACTCTACCAGTTCTCTGTCTTCTCGTTGACGCTTTGAAGCAGACCTGGTCCTCTTTTTATCATCGCACTTTATTTACAGCTATGTTTCTGACCGCATTTTACGGCTTTCTATGAGTAGGGGAAATTACTTGCAAAACCACGAGTTCGGGAGGTTCAGTGTTACAACACCGAGACCTCAGTTTTCTCCTTCACCGCAGGGAAATTATCGCTGCTAAACTCACCCTTACCAATTTTAAACATAACCGCTCGGAGCGTCCATTTTATATCCACATTCTTCGACAACCGGGCTCCGAGTATTGTCCCGTTCAGGCTTTAACAAGTTTTTGTACCCTCCATGGTTCTCAGTCAGGACCGTTATTCACCTTAGCTATAACTAGGTGTTTTGCCAAAGAGAGTCCTCTCTTTGCTCCTAGCCGCCTGAGTGTAAACGTCGCTGCTCGTAGCTGTCAAAAGTTTTAACACTCCTCCGCCCCCTCATCTACACCTCCTTAACTTTGGTCCTACTCGTAATATCTGATTTATGTCTTATCTCTAGTTCACACTTATGTCATTAGCGTTGTAGTTGTCCCCACCATTGATGAATGGTGGTTATTGTTGTCATCACTTCATTACGTGACACGATAAGTTTTTCCGTTACAGAAGAATAAAAGCCACAATCGTGGCAAATTAATCCCAATGGGGTTGTTGTCTCCATTCATCACACTAAGCTCGCCACCATCACGCAAGGAGCTGAGAATTACAGTCATAAGCAGTGTGTTTTCGTTCGAGTCGTAACATAAAAGATGATTTCATCCAAGAACTTATTGAACTATGGGCGGATTTTAATTATAGAGATTCCTGTCTCTCAAGCTAATTTCAGTGCTGGACATATTTGGAATAACTCAATGATCAGAATCGCAGGCAAGACTATATTTTATAAACACTGGGCTGATGCAGGGGTGATGAAAATTAATGATCTGATGACACGTGATTCACGAATAATGTCTTACAGCGGTTTCAAAGATAAGTTTTGTTTTCCAGTTTCGTTTGTCGAATTTTGTGGAGTAACTTCGGCTATCAGGAGTGCTATGAGATCTCTGAAATTGTCACTGCCAGGTGATAAAATTCTAGAAAATGTACTACTTAAGTTAAACTCATCCAACAAACCAAGTCAAGCAGCTTACAAAATCCTCATCACCAAAAAGTGTACTCGCCCTGGAAAAAGCCAAAACAAATGGATTAAAGACTGGATTCGTCGATGTGGAAGATTTGGACTGGGAGTCAATTTATCTACTACCTATGATATGTACATTAAGTACGAAATTGAGGAACTTCCAGTTCAAATTTCTCCACAGGAGAATAGCTACAAACTCTTTTCTGTTTAAAATTAAACTTTCAGAATCAAATCTTTGTTGCTTTTGTCAATCAGCACAAGAAACGTTGCTTCACCTTTTCTGGGAATGCCCGATTACAGAAGCCTTTTGGAATAGCGTTCAACAATTTTTCGTCTCTGTTGATTTGATACCAGTCTCACAAGTTTGAACTTTATGCCAATGTTTAGGTCTCAAAGGAGAGAAAAGTGCGTTGTTATTCAATCACTGTTTACTACTTGGTAGATTTTACATTTACTCTTGTAAGTATAAAAATATTCGACCATCCTCAATAGAATACGTTAATCAGGTTAGA
>BLFK01000010.1:4144896-4147396 GCA_014634185.1 Astreopora myriophthalma
CTTCTTTTGCTTAGTAGTTTTATTTTGAAAATGTAACCTAACGTGAACAAAGTTTAATATATAATCCAGCTGATAATTCTCAATGTGCTGGTTAACTCAACTTTTATGGCCACATCACTTCCTAGAAGTTGCCACTATATAACATTTAGGCATACAACTGTATCACACCTTAAAGCAGATGACTCTAAGGCTTTCAGGCGTGGTAAAAGTAAGTCAGTAGTACTACAAAAGCCTGATTAATTCTCTAATTTAAGCCAGAATTAATTAAGAAGAAGGAACATGTCCAACAAATGGCTCAAATTTGGAAGAAGCAGGTGATAACGGAATGCTTAATATTAATAATAACTTATTTGACTCTTAATGTGATAAAATAAAGTTATTTACACTATGTTGTTTGGTAGTTCAGAAATACACTACACTCCCACAGTGGGTGGGGATACATACTAGTTCTCCTCAGAATGTATGGAAGGTTTCACCCAAGAGGTTTAAAGTTCAACATGCATGTTGAAGAATAAAAATGGCAGGGGAAATTGGAATCAACTGGGGAAGTGTTGTAGCAAACTGACTCTTAATGCAAATGTATCTAAAATCAAAAGTTAAATAATAATAAATCAAGGCCAGAAATGTATACATTTCTTTCACGGATGAACCCACAATTGACCTGCTCCCAGCGTCAGTGGCTTCATGGCTCAGTCGGTAGAGCATTGCACCGGTAATCCCAAAGGTCATGGGTTCAAACCCAGTTGAAGCCCTGAATTTCTTGTTCCGGCTTCTATGCGCAATTGCGTAAATTGCATTCACAACTGCAATGATCATTTCTTATTTCATTTCTGCAGTTCATAAATGATTTATTTCATATATCGTTAACAATGTATACATTGTTTACCTAGAAGATATTTAATTGTATTATTGTAAAGTAACAGAGACAAACATTCTGCTCACTGAATAATGTTTGAATAGGTTTTCATGGTTTCCCTCTGAGGGACACCAGTATATCCTATCTCCTCAAGTACTTTAAGTATATCATCTGTCATGAGGAGCTGTTGTAATTCTTTGTCATCATGAGCATTCTTAATCTAAATAAAACAATAAATTATAAGTAATGTTCATCTCCATGACTGAACAATTTTGGGGGCCACGGGTAAGTGTACATAAATATAGCTGCATAAATTCAAGCACTTCAAGAACAAAGCAAAAAGTTGTCATTTCCATATTCAAATTCAAAACATCTTAGCTCTGGCCTCTCCTCCCTCTCGATCCCTTAAAGGTCCCTGTTGAGCTTACTTAAGTAACAGTATGGTACCTTCAAAGCAGCTTCTTTATATGTCTTGATACTTTCTGGTGATAATGGCTGATTAGAGATGTAGTCAAAAACATTTGGATGGAAAAAGGATGGTGCTGGTCCCCCCTGAAGGATTGACATGGCAATAACCTCGCCTGCAAAGATGAAGTCTCCATTGCTGAGGGAGACAGTGGAATCGATTGGTTTTCCATTCAAAAAGAGTTTTCTTTCAATGTGCTCCAGCATTTCTAGAAAGAAAATTGCATCCAGTCTACGAAATATTTTAACAAAGAGTATTACTGTGAATCTACACATTATCACTATTTGAATTACTTAACAATTGATACCTTATCCTGTTGAGGGGTATATGCTCAAATGGTAAAAACAAAAATAACTAAAAGAAAATCCTCCATGCAAAAAAAATTTTTTTTTATGCCTGAGTAGCCGGTGAACCCACCCTTTTCGCCGGTCACCGTAGCTTATGGAAAATCCTAGCTAAGAAAATAATGAAAGAAAAATTAAATTTTTGATATTCTAAAATTATGGCCACATTTATGCATGAAGTAATATCAAGTAATACCTGAGAAAAATTCTCTTCTGGGCCCTCCATCATCAACTGCAGGCTCCCCAATATACACGATTTTTATTCGGTTTCCAGGATTAACTCGCTGCTTTAATCTTGCTTCCTTAAAATCAGACCACATGTGCTTTCTTCGCACATTTAACCTCACTGGATTCTCAGATAATGACTCCGCCAAATTTGATATCACATCCTGCAAAGGAGTATCTTCGTCAATTTTTGGCTGTTCCTCGCTATCTTGTGGCAGCTCAAACGAAGAACAAGGCAGAGGATCTGAGTCAAAAGAAGCAACTTCACCGACCCAAATGTCACAACATGCGTCTGCGTGATCTGCAATTTCCGTGACCGGAAATAATTGTTGACAGGTTGGACACTCTATTTGTTGGAGCTCTTTCACCAGATCCATCATCGAACCCTGCATCTGTGGAGTACTCTGTCCATGGACTTTTATTGGATCGACACTGCTTCTGGTATCACGTACTTCTACCTCTACCTCAGATGATGAGCCGGCTCCCATTTTCCCCCGACCCCTGGAATGTGTACGACGAGTTTCATAAACGCTGTAGTCAAGATCGCTGTCAGATAACCTTTTATCTTGGTCAAAGTCTGAATCGTCATCAAAGTTGGGCATTTCAGAG
>BLFK01000010.1:4157314-4187314 GCA_014634185.1 Astreopora myriophthalma
CGTAATTATTATATTAGACACACTAGTTTATTCGTAGCGAGGAAACCTGACTCATTTTGAGCCTTGTGGCTTCTTTCAGTTTTCCTCGCCATTTATTTTTTCCATAATTTCGCTTCAATTCCATCTTGAACTGTAAAATGTTGTATAAATGGCAAATAAATATTGTATATTGTATCATGCAGAAGCAGTGCATGCAGATCGATCTTGTGCTATTCATGCAGGGCTCGCATTTGATTGACTGTCTGCAAATTTCACTTTTGCACTGAATTAAGCTACCTTTTACTGGTCAGAAGTTCTACATGCCTAGACATGGAGAAACTAAGCTATTTGTTAATTCAATTGTACTAGTGCAAATTTTGGCCAGACATCCCAAAGAATTGTGTCTCTCACATCGATGATGTGATCTATGTTGCAGTCCTATAATAAGAAATTAAATTCCAAGTTATTCTTCTTCAGAGAATTTATTCTTCTCCGCAAAAATCAAATTATGATCTGACGTGTGATATGTTTCTCTTTTGTAGTCTTTTGCTTATGGCTGAGAAAATCACTCACATCTAATTGATAGGCCAATTTCCACCCTGCCTGAAGAACCATGATTCTCACCTTAAGGATCATATTACTCAGAGTAAGAATCGATTGCGCTTTATTCTTACGATGATAACTGTACATTAAGCTTTTCTTCGAAAAAGAATTAATACTCTTTTTATGAGAAAGTGACTTCTGCACTCAAGAAAAGCCAAAAATGTAGTTTTAGTGTGGAAAGCCTACCCAGGAATGCTCAACGATTCTTGGTTGGACAACAGTTCGCTGATAAATTGGTGCACGGGGTTCTCAGTGTTTTGCACAAAATGGTCTACACAAACGTGCTTTCCCAAATACAACAGAAAAAGGTTTCCTCTGTGACTTCAGAGACAGCTTCATCAAAACTGAGTCTGGAGTCTGGGGAAACTCTCTACCGGTGCTGTGGAGCTGCCCTTCACAGACTGACAAAGCTTCGTACAGAAACATTACAACAAAAGAAAGGCAGAGGCAAGGTATCTGCCAAGAGAAGGGCGACGGTGGAGCTTGAGTTGCTTAAAGAGCTTACAATGAAAGACAAGTCGTTAATTTCGTCCAGCTTACAAAACTTAGACAAAGGAAATCTTGTTTTCCCAAGAACAGAGCTTATTCCTTTTCTTACATAAGTGGATGACAATGTTCGGGAGTTCACTTCTGACTCAAACTTGAAAAAGTACCCAACAAAATTTATTGATATGTGCTAGAGTTCGGTATTAAATAAAACGATGAACTGGAGGAGGAATTTAGTGTTAGTGGCATCGCTTGTCTCCACAGAGGCTGCTTCAAACTCTGAAGTTGTAGGTGAAATTTTTAAAGCCTTAGTTTCGAAGTTGGCGAACACATGTATCAACAAATTCATGAATGCGAAGACAGAGAGAGACCTCAAGAGCCATGGGAAAGTTGTTGATGAGGATGAAATGCTTCGGCAAAAACTCAAGGCATACACCTTTTCCACCAAATGCAAGTAGCTGACTGTTGTCATTGTAGAAATTAAGATCAAGCAAAATGCATATGTTATGGTTCAATTTTTAATAAGTATGAAAAATAGGAAAATAAAAAATAATACTTGTAAATAAAGGGAATACAATATCATTTGTATAGTTCTAACTCAAAAACAACAAAACTGCAGTGACATACCCCCTTTAAATTTGAAAGAACCTTCACAAAGCTGTTGTTCATTTTTTTATAAGTATATTATGCTAGCCAAACAGTTTGTGAAGTGAACTATCACCTACGTGACCAATGATGGTTACTATAGTCATTAGTTTTGGAGACAAAGGGTAGATTCTGGGAAACAAATTAACCTTGAGCACTCCTGACAATAACCTATAAGGATGCACCACACTTGCTGAAAAGACAGGCACTGGTGAACAAAATCTTGCTTGCAATCAATTATTGCTAACTCATCATATTCCTTATGATAATATTTTAATTGGTGATGTTGTTGACTACATTTGGCCAACGAAATAAGAGTTAACTTACTTGATCATGTTCATGTATACTGGACCCAGTTAAGTGTCCCAAGTCAAGAGTACAACTGTGATTCGTTTGGACATTTCAATACTCAACAATGGCTGACCTGGGATTGTTTGCCATAATAATCATCCCACCCCCACTGCTGTTTACATGTTGATGACTATCAATGACAGCACACAAGCCATTCCTCTTGACAAAAAACCCCACAGACTTTTCAGCGCCAATGATTATACCATAGTGGTGAGCAGCACTTGATGAATGAATGACCCTGCTAATGTGGTTAACTAAGTCACTGAAATCATTTGCATTTGTGAATCCCATCAACTGATCAGCAGATTCAATACTAAATAAATCCCCCACTGTATTGACGACATCTTCTACATCTAAAAAAATGCTAGTATCAGAGTACAACTCATCATAAACTTCATTTCCATCACAAATGGCATTGAGGAATGAATCAAGCCAAACATTTGGAAGTTGATCCCAGAGTAAAGAAACCTTTAGTTTATTCTGAAAGCAATAGGCTCCAAATTTCACTGCAATGAGGGTACATGCACTGCTTTGTAACCTGTCCCCAGAAGTTGACTGTGAAATGTTTTCAGGGAAAATAAACACACAATGGTTAGCAAACTTCTGACTCTGAACTACAAGGTTGTTTATGGACCCCACAACAGCAGCTGCATCTGATCCACCAACATCAGGTACATCCCTGTAACCCTTTTCTGAATACTTATTTCTGTCCATTTCTTTCCTCTTTATAAGTTTGCCAAAGGCAGGACCATAGGAAAGGGCAGACAGATTCCCTCCACTCGCAAATTTTAGAACACTATAAATGCATTCGATCGCACTACCATTGATGTGAAGTGGACTGATGAAATATCCCCCATTGAATGAAACATTCTTAAAGAACCAGTCACATAATGAAAAGAAACCCATGTACTACAAGGCACAGAAGATCCCATGTCTACAAAACAAGAATAGATCAACATTAGCAATGTATATAGTATTACTTGGCAATTAACTAAAATGCATGGTACATGTAATTCAGCAACAAGTATGGGTCCTCTCTGGTTGGCCAAAAGTAGAACAATGATACTAGTATTTAAGGGCTAAAAAGGCTAAAGGGTTTTTGGACTTTCCCCAGGGAAACATCTGATTGAATGCATTGCCAGCTACTATGATAAAGTATTGGTAGTCTATCTGCATGTGTAGAGGTACCAGCAAATAAACCATTCTCATGTAAAAACACACCTGCCATGCTAGAAACTTTTTCTGTCTTGATTTCTTTGAATTGTCTTCATAAACTGCAAATAATTACAAGTTTTCATGAGTGAGAAAAGTAAGCTGTGTTTTCAGTTAACAGAGTATCTTCAAAAACTGCATAGAAGACAATATTACAGTTGGTCAATTTTATTACTTTTATTACTGATACTTGAAATAAACACCAGTGTTTAGTTAAGTTCGCCAAGGATCAGAGCCTTTGGCAGGGTGACCCCAACAGCATGAAGCCAATTACTGTGGGCCTGTATAGGACCAGACACTAGTGGTGGTCACTGCATCCCTTAAGTGGTTCTTTAATGTCTTGCACAACAAAGTATGATCAAGTGTTGTGAGATGGGACCTACAGTTCATCATCCTTACATCTGAGAAGACTAAAGTCTAACCATTTGCAGATGTCATTACAAAGGCAGCACTTTAATTCTCCTCAGTTATTTAAAGAGGGTCATGAAGGGGTAAGCATTGGCCTTTGTGCATTGTAAATCACAATAATTAAACTGTAATACATTAGATTCAAGGTCCTTTTTTTATGTGTTCAGGAATAAATTTTGTAATTTACCAATCACTTCTAATATAATTGACCAATTACCTGTTCCTTCATGGCTAGCACACCAATTTTCAAAAAATTCCATGCCCTTCCTTACGTTTGCTAAAACAGGGCTCTTTTCATCATTAATCCTTTGGCGGCTTAGGAGACCTTGCTCAAATATCAGGTTGCATGCTTCTAGGTATTCTGCTGTCTTTCCACATGCCCTTGCATCCTCTTTGGGTTCGTTTGTAAGGTCTTTGATGGCTGCTATCATAAACCGTTGCTACAAATACAAATTAAAAAGCTCAATCCTGCATGATTTAACAGGTGATCCTTGCTATCAAATTTTAATTCTCAGGAGGGCTTTACATCAAGCTCAGTTACATGTGATGTACATGTACTAAACCTACCTACATGCATTATTTTCACTGGCCTCACATCCAGTTATCCCTGTATACAAATGGATATTTTAACCCAGGAACTCTACGGCTCAGCCCATTTTCTGCCCTTTCAAGTTCTTGGGTAAACACCCTCTCAACTGTGCACCATCCAAATTTTTCTTCATCTTTGCAGAAGTCTTTGGCACCCTGTTGCCTTGAACTATAAAGGGCTGCTATCACGTTTTTCAGCTACGAAACAAATTAGTTTTTATTTTATTCAATGCATTCATTCATAAATAATTTATTTACTCAGCTAACTTATACATCCGGATTAATAAAATAGGACAAATTATTTCATTACTGGCACAGTTTATTACTTACTCCACTTTGTTCATTCATTGATAAGAAGATGTATAATAAACTGTCAGAGAAAAGAATGAACAGAGATGCAAATATGTACAAGAAGAAGGCATTTACATTGTACATTCAATTCTCAAGCAAATTATCACTATACTGAGTGGTACTGCAAAATCTATAGCCTAAGCTCATTTACATAGATCCTACATGTGCAGATGAATATCTGAATGTTTTGCTCATGAAAATGTCTTAGCTACAGTGTCTAAAACATGTCAGAAATTTAAACAAAACAATGGGCAACAATTCAGCCCAAATAACAGTACAAACAAATATATTTTATAATACAGTGTGCATGTGATACACACCTGATGGCTTGGGCATATCATCAAGAAAATAGGGTTTCCCAGTGGGTCCTCTGGATTTGTACAGTAAATGAGGCATCCACATAGTAGCATTCCTTGGATGTTTCAGCATCAGGTCTAGTAGGAAACTGAGCTTTAGGGTGGCCAGAGAGAAGCTTTAATACAGTAAGGTTTGATGATGCTCCATCACACAGCAGAATTGACACCTTAAAGCCATAACTGGTTAGTGCTTTTAGATTAAGCATTACAAACTCTTGCAAAACACTGGACTGCATAGAACCTCCAACAGGAAAGTAAGGACCAATTAAATCAAAGTTAGAGGTTAGGTCTCTCCAAAGGAACTGCACTATGTAAGACGCTTTCTGGGCACCAGGATCCACTGCTGTGCTGAACACATTGTTACATACATCTATATCACAACATGAGCGCCATGTTGAACAAAGGCTTGTGAAGCGCGGTTTAAATCTCATTTGACACAGCGGTTTTGCCATACATAACACACATCGCGTAGCACCTTCAGCTCATCCTCTGAAGTACTAATGCCAGTCCCTTTGAGATTCCAGGCAATTTTCATCTGAATCTGCAGTGTATAATAAAATGATGATATTGAAAATTAATACACTTTGTCATAAAAATTTGCAAATTTCATTAAATATGTATACACATGACGTGCTTTCAATTGCATGCAATTGACACCATTTTTATTTACCACATCCAGATTTACAGACTACCATTATTCTTCATTTGCTTCTAAGTCCCTTTTTAGATCCAATTCAAACTTGATTTACTTAACAAATTATATTTAACACCTTTCATTGAACTGATTGAGTGATACATCTACATTCATGTTCAAACAAAGAAAAACTCACCAATTTGCCAGTTTAACAAACAATTTTTACATTTTTGTTCAGGGGTTTACTTGTGAAGAAAATAAGCTGAGTGCAAACCTTGACTTCATCCCACATCATTACTCCAAGCCCCAACGGGCTGGGATGCCCTATCCTCTCTCTTTTTTTTTGGAAATTAGTGTAGGTCTTGTGCTGATTAAGCAGATACTCTTCATCAATGCCAGCCTTCTCAGAAAAAGCCTTGATGACTTTCTTCAAGGTTTTAGAGTGAGGCAACGGCAAAATCTTCAGATTATGTAATGCCTCACATGCTGAAGGGCTCCTGGTGTAAACAGCCAGGGCTATGCATACATAAAAAATAAAAATAAAAAATGATATTTGTAAATTAACTTCCATTGAATGTCAACATACATCAACAAATAAATGATAACAGTAAAAAAAAATACTTAAATTACTTTAAGAGAAGGACAGTAATGACAATGGACAAAAACTAAATTCACATCATTTAAAGTTTAACAAGGGTAAACGGTTTTTAGAGGAGAAAAATTAAAATAAGTAACTACAATTTCAAATAACATTAAACTGTTCCACTTCTTTTCTAATTTTAATTTAAATTGTGAGCAGCTTTGTCTCTGTTATGTTCAAATAGCATTATACAACTCATTAAAAGTTTATGAAGGGGAATTGAAGGAAATCACTACCATGAATGACAATTTACATCTTAAATCACCAAATTTCAGGAACCTCAGCTTTTTCAACACAGTGTTTCATCTGATATCCAGAGACACCTTGAATTCCATAAATACTAAAGGAAACTTCAGGTTTTCAACTCACTTATTGTTGCTTGGAAATCGGATGAAACAATGTGTCTCATGTTTGATATGTTGCTTTTGGATCTGAAAGAAAAGTCATACTTCTTGTACAGGCAACAGCATGGATACTGCACTCATCTCCACCTCTGTAAACACTCATCAACTCGAATGGTTACTGCTGACCAACGAATTCCATTTTTTCCAGTAACTGTAGGAGAGAATTATAGAACAATACAAGTTAACATTTACGAGCATTGATAGTTTTTTTACTGAGTCATTTCTTATTCTGTGATTGGTCAATTTTTTGGTCCATAACTTCAAGGTTGACACCAAAATTTTAAAACAAGGCCTTTCTTTTTTATTCAATTCTGCTATCACCACCAAAAAGGCCACAAAATGTAAGAATTAATTGTAATTTGCTTCACCTAATAAATATCATACCATTACACACAGTTTTTAAGGTCTACAAAATTTATTTGTCTTCCCCGTATTTCTTATCCTGGAGAAAGAAAGCCATATATATAAACATCCTATTAGGTCTGTACTATTGATTAGTAAAAATCTACTAGAATACTAATGCAAATGCCATAATCTGATTGGCTTAGCTACTGCACACTATTAACCATTAGAGTGCAGTGGTTGAAGATGTCTTCATGCTTTTGCGAAGTTTGCAGGAAGATTTAGAACTTTTACTTGAAAATGAGAAGACTCGTTTGGTATGATTTTTACTAAAACAATTAGATTATTTGCTCTTGATTTCTATGGGTGATAGTTGATTCGGCCTTCGGCCTCATCAACTATCAACCCATAGAAATCTCGAGCTCATAATCTAATTGTTAATTATAGACCTATCACACAGACCTTTAACTTGGCTAACAGACTAATGCCCATTCACACCAAAGCTTGAACAAAATTGTTTTAAAACTTGTGTAAACATCTATGGTTTAAAATACTGATTTCTTTGCAAAAAGTTGTTTGCTGGTTTTTGTCAACTACAAATTTAGGGCAAATATAAAAACAAGTTAAAGTTCACTCGAATTCTTTGTCAAAGCCAGTCATTCAGCTTTGTGACTTTTTTAACCTTGTTTAATAAACGTGATTTGTTAATGTGCATAGGGCATATGTATATAAAGGGGCACAAGCAACACACTATGATCAAAACAGAGGCTAATTAACGAAGTGAAAGAAAACGTTGAAAAGTACATCTTGGAATTAAAAACATAAAGATTGCTTTAAAACTCGCCATTTTTTTTATCTTTGATCTTTTCTCTGGGCCTGTTTAAGTTTGACGCTCCGCTTCAAAACACTCTTAACGGTGAAGGATGATGACTGAGTTGACTTCTCTCGTAGAGTCACCTCTTGCACTTGCAAATGTGGCTCCTTTCGGAACTCCTCACAGTCTTCACTTGAATTACACCGCTTCATTGATTCACATTTTACCCACTTCTAAAGAGGATTCGGTCGTGTTTCCGACGTCAGACACAAGGCCAAATTTCACAAGGCCACCATCCAAGGCCACAATTCCACAAGGCCACAATTAAAATTCTGCAACTACGTGTGCGGAAAGTGTGCAAGGTCTTATTACACAGAACTATGGGAAAGTGCTGTCTGAAGACATATGGAGTGGAATAGAGGAAAACGGAGCTAAACTGAGCAAAAATTGGGATTTTTATTCTAAGAGAAGTACTATCGAAAGACCAGCATGGCGCCGCCATTTTCTTTTTTACTCTCCGATGTATCACATTTCTTAGCACCGGAAGTAGACTTCCATTTTTACTGCGAAAAAGTGATCTAAAAATAAATCGGTCTCTGAAAACGCCGTGACATAGGCCCGGTATGGGAGTTGGACACTCCTACTTATGGGCTCCTGACCCCCCTTATGCCTGATGAGGATAAAAACTTTGGTGGCTCTTTAGTTTTGCATTTTAGAAAGTGATGACGTCACGTGAAAACAATCTATGCTCTTTGACGTTTACAGGACAGGAACTTGATACGACTGATGAGACGATGGTTCAAAGTACAAAATGTCTCAAATGACACTTAATATTTAACATATGTCACACAACATGTCATGGTGACTTGAGTAATATATCAAACACGAAAGACTGTTTGACCACATTTCCAAACACAGAGAAGAGAGTTGAAAATACGACGCGCAGCGGAGTATTTTTGACAAACTTCGAGGTGTTTGGAAATGTGGTCAAACACTGTCTTGAGTGTTTGATATATCTTCTCAATCAAAACTGAAACTTTTTCTTCAGGAGAAATTGTGCATAGATACGCATACCCCTGAATGGGCGTAATGAACTGAATAAAGAAGTCACACTTGTGTACTCAGATTTTTCAATCTGATTAAATAGTTTGAATGCCAACATCTTGGTTTTCTATGAAGAACTACATCTGGGAATAAGGGACATCACTTGATTAAACTGATGGCGATTGGAAGGAATGGATTCAAAGTCTTCCAAGTTGCGACCGTTCACTCATTGCAGTTATTTTCATTTTTTTCTTTTTTGTGTGTTATGTTGTTTATATTTAATTTTTTTATATTCCAAGCTGATACCAGTTTATTTTTGTTTAATTTAAGTTTTAAAAAGTTAATTTTACATATTTTTCTCATAATTATTATAATTATCCGATGTTACGGGATGTTCCGAAATGTTCCATGTCCCAGGTTTTATCGATGCCCCTATCCTCCATGGTTTGCTCATCTAATAAACCATGCCAATTTCTTTTAACTCTTCTTCGCTTTTAGTATAGACTGATGTCTTCTTTTCTCTCTTTCCAAAGTGTTTTTTTTCATTACACTGTATACATGTCAGATTCTAGTAAGCCGTTTTTGAGGGGGCAGCTAAGTTTCCATTTCCTTTCTAAAATAAAATTTGCATGAAATGTGTCAGAAGAGCTGAAGACCATGCCTCCATCTGATGAAACTGTGTCTGAGCCAGTGAAGAAGACTCCACGAATGGAGGGTGCCAGCAGCAGCCTTGGCAGCATCTTCGATGAGATACTGGAGGAGAGCAGCACAGCAGCATGTCCTTCTGAGCAGATCACCCCTGGGACAATCGTTGAAATGGAGAGCTACCTCTGTGAGGCTGCTATTGACCATAACAACAATCCTTTACATTACTGGAGAGCCAACCAAGCTCGACTCCCCACCCTGGCAGCAACAGCAGCTAAGTTCTTCTGTGCCCCCTGCACAAGTGTTGAGAGTGAGAGGCTCTTTAGCACAGCATCAGTTATCACTGAGGAGCACAGGAGCAGGCTGACAGCTCAGCATGCCGAAATGCTTATCTTCTTAAAAAAGAACCTCCACATCATGCTCGGACTGCAGAAAGTGGAGTACAGTAGGAAGGGTAGCCATTGATGTGGTTAACTGACTGATTTGTTTTCCGCTCTTGTTATTAGAGTGATATGTTTATTTTGTTTACGCTCTATTGTTTTAGAGAAGACTAAGAGCAACGATCACATTGTTTCGGGCACAGTCAGTAAAATTGGAGCTGTGGACTCTTAACTTTGAACAGCTTGACAATGGACAATATTGTTGTTGTTTTTTGTCCCCACCCTCAGTTGTTCCCACCTTATAGCAGCACCAGGCTGGCACTGACTGACAGTAAAAAAAGACTGAAGTGAACTTGAATTGTTATGTTGCACTTTAAAAGTATAATTTGTTTTTACTGGATTTATTGAGGTTATTTTTCAGGGTCAATTGATTTATTTTTTATTTATTTTACTCAATTGTAGAATATTCTTATGTTTAAGTTTACAATGTATGTAACCCATTGGTTAATAATAAACAGATCAGTTTTTCTCATACCTACTGTTGTTGTTCTAAGTTTGACTAATATCACTCAATCAAGCCTTTTCTAACATTCCACACTACAAAATAAAAGTAAAAGTATGTATGATTCGTGCTGATATCAGTATCGGATCCATATTGGTATCAGCCAATACTCATGCCTGCAATATCGGTATCGTATCGGAAGTGAAAAAGTTGTATCAGGACACCCCTACTTTTAAGACTCTTGTTTACCTTTCACTCCACATATCGCTTTATGGCATGAGCCTTTATGGCTAGCCCTTTGCATGAGTCTCCTCTGCATCAAGCCCAAAACAAGAGATCTGCTTTCTTAAGCTCTGACCGTTCTTTTCCCCCAAGACTAGCACTGGGAATATAATTTTCCGTGAGCAAAACTGGTGCAGTGAAGAGGTCCGCAAGGTGGTAGTGCAAGAGCCAAACACCGTCAGTATCTATGACAACATCCTTGTTTTTGGTGCAACAACGGAGGAACATGACGAAGCACTTAGGCATGTACTGCAGTTATGGTGCGAGCACGGGCTCACACTCAATTTGAAAAAGAGCAGGTTCAATCTTCGAGCTGTTAAGTTCTTTGGAAAGGTGTTCTCTAGTCAAGGCGTCCCGCCGGACCCAGACAAGGTGGCAGCTCTGAAAGCAGCAGGACCCCCACAATCAGCTGTTGAGGTCCGTTCCTTCCTGTTCTTCGCGGTAGCTAACGCAGATTTTGTGGAAGGATTTGCCCAGGTCACGGCCCCACTGCGAAATCTGATGAAGGATGATGTTAAGTTCCAGTGGACAGTAGAGTGTCAGCAGTCATTTGACAATGTCAAAGCAATGCTCACAGAGGACACAGTGATGGCATACTTTGATCCGCAACGCAAGACAAGGCTGAAGACGGATGCCGGGCCAGGTGGAATGGCAGCCACCATGAAGCAGTATGACCCTCTGTCTAAGCCGTGGAGACCAGTCACGTATCGCTCAAGAGCATTCACCGACACAGAAAGCAGGTACTCCCAGCTAGAGAAGGAGGCCAAAGCAGTCAAGTGGGGCATCTTTGCCAATCAGATATACCTTTACAGCCTGGGAGATGTATTTGAGGTAGATACTGATCACAAACCGCTGGTGCCGTTACTGTCAGGCTACAGAACGACAGCCCCACTCCGCATAGAGAGGATGCGGGTTCGCCTTCAAGGCTTCAACTTTCGAGTAAACTATGTACCCGGAAAGAAGGCGGGGTCTGAGAACAATGAAGCAGACTACAACTCTCGGCACCCAGAGCCATTGGCCGCGCAACAGGGCCATCCCAGCAGTAAGCAAGCGGAGTTCGAACTGAGAGAGACCGAGGGCGAATTCGAGAAAGATATCATGGCGATTGTGTATTCGTCAGTGCCAGAAGCAGTTACCTGGCAGGAGTTGCTAGAGGAAACACTTGCAGACACGGAACTTTCAAAACTGAAGGAAGCCATAGCTAGAGGATACTTCACTGCCCGAGAGAAGGGCGCGCTTGGGCCGCAGTATGACCCCATCTTAACTGAGCTGGCTGTCGTAGGAGGGCTAATAGTTCGAGGAGCGCGAATAGTAGTCCCCAAGTCCCTGCGTGATAAGGTGGTCAAGCTCGTGCATGAAGGCCATCAGGGCATCACCAAGACCAAGGAGTACCTACGTACCAGAGTGTGGTTCCCAGGGTTGGACAGGATGGTGGAAGCGCACATCCAACACTGCCACCCTTGCCAAGTAGTCACTGTATCACAGGAGCGAGAGCCACTGCGCATGACATCCATACCCAGTGAACCATGGAAAGAGGTTGCCATGGACTTCTGGGGCCCAATTCATACAGGAGAGTACCTGCTGGTCACCATTTGCAAGCAGTCCAGATGGGCAGAGGTAGAGTTCGTCAGCTCAACCAGTGCCAGAGCGGTGGTACCCAAGCTGGACAAAACCTTTGCCTCGCTTGGCATACCTGTGTCGGTAAGCAGTGACAACGGACCACCGTTCAATGGGAAAGACTTCAGTGACTTCAGCCAGTATTTGGGCTTTCGTCATGAGCGGAAGACACCCCTGAATCCGCAAGCTAACACGGAGGCCGAGCAATTTATGAGGATACTGAAGAAACTTTATCAAATCAGCCAACTAACGGGATCAAATTTCAAGCAGGAAGTACACAGATTCCTCCGCACCTATCGGGCTACACCGCACTGCACCACCAAGATTGCTCCAGCAGACCTGATGTACCCTAACCGGAAGTTCCGTACCAGGCTTGCCATTGGGGTTACTCCCCGTGCACATGACTTTGAAGAGCTGTACCAGAGAGATCTTCAGAAGAAGATGCAAATGAAAGGCTATGCAGACAAGAGGTACGTCAAAATCTCTGACATACAGATAGGAGACTCGCTGTTGGTCCGACGACAGGCCGGCAGCAAGGCCACCCCTGCATATGAGACGCAACCGCTGCAGGTGCAGTATAGGAAAGGCACTAGGGTGGTAGCCAAAAGAGATGATGGCAGCACCATTACAAGGACCACGGCTCATTTCAAGAAAGTACCCTTCAGATCTGCTGAAGAAGACCAACGACAGTCCACGCCCGAATGGCCAACTGGGCCCGTCGGTGAGTTGACACTGAGCAACGGGGATAATGGATGCCCTGGCGGGGAGCAGAGTGATGAAACTACAGCCCGGATGGGTGAGTCCACTCAGTCAGAGGTTGTCACGCCGACAAGACTGCAAGCGCCACAAGTTTGCGAAGAGGGACTAAGGAGGAGTGAGAGGCACCAGAAAGACACAGGGACATATTTAAAGGAAAAATACCGGGACTTTCAGCTGTAGTGCCGAAAAGGGACTTAGATTGACTACCCAGGATGAAATTTAGTCACTGCATGTTTTCGCTTAGTATTGTTGCATTTTCATTTCACCCCATTTCACTATCTGCAAGCAAGGGGGAAGTATAGTATTGTTCTATTAGGACTGGGCACTAGGCCCGTTGACATTCGTTCGTTGGATCCCGCCATGACTGTTTTCGCAGACTATTAAAATATCTTAAGTTTCAATCTCTTTTACAACTGGAAAACATCATGTCTGCGATTACAGAGATCTACCGAGAAAGATCCAAATTTTTGTTAGGCAACGATGCGTTGAGTGACGTGAAATTTATCGTTCCTTTGTCCATTGATGGAGAAACCAGCAGCGCTGGCAAGACGGTGATTCCAGCTCATAGGTTCTTGTTGGCGATTGCAAGCCCAGTGTTTTTTTGCCATGTTTTGCGGTTTTCTTGCGGCAGAAACGAGCAGAAACATTCATCTCCCGGACTGCGACTACGAAGGGATGTTAGAATTCCTACGATTTATATATACCGGTGAAGTCCGCTTCAACGGAAGCAACGTTTTACAGCTACTTTATTTGGCGGAGAAATACATGATTGAGTCCCTGACCAAACGTTGCATATTATTTTTGCGGGATCATCTGGATTCTAGTAACGTGTTTTGTGTCTTGAAACATTCAAAACTTATTGAAAACAAATCCCTCCTGCGCTCATGTTGGAAATTTATAGATAAAGAATGCAAAGACGTTCTGGAATCAGCGGAGTTCCTAGAAGTGGATAAAATGGACTTGATGGAGTTGGTGAAAAGAGACACTCTCAACATTAAAGAAATCGACTTATTCGTCGCTATCAATAGGTGGGCAGAAAATGAGTGCAAGAAGCTTAAGTTTCAAGCTCACGGTAAACAACGGTGACAAATCCTTGGAGAGCAGATCATTAAGAATTTGAGATATCCAGTTATGGAGGGAGATGAATTCTGCGACATTGTTTGTAAAACCGAGCTGTTGTCACTGAATGAAACAAAGGAACTGTTCAACTATTTCTCGGATCGGAGTTCGCAAGTTCACTTTATGCAAACTGTAAGGCAATACGATCCATCACAAGAAAGGCGATCTTTTTACCGCCACGGACAAATATGGGTTATCTTCGACTAGTAAGTTCCACCCACCATCCATTTAGTAGCTATTCAAACTCTCCCCCCTCTCCTTTTCACTTTGCGCTCGTGATTTTGCCACGGCCTTTGTCTACAGACTACAAACCGAGCATGAGCAGTTTAGCTTTACTGTAGTCTAGGTTAAGAAACTTTTCTATTCTACAAAAAATATTGAAGGTATTGTTGTTTGTTTTTGTTTAAGGCCAATGAGCTATTGCCTTTAGGTAAGAGTCTAACCAGCCCTAATCTAAGCTTTTCCTCTTTTCCGAGAACGCTATTTGTCCTGTGGTTAATAGAATGGTCAATTAATCCAGAGCGCAATGCGCATTTAATCAACAGCCTTATAAATCTAAACCAAAATAAAAATCGAAATAAATTAGACCAGACCAACAGGAATAGTAACGGACTGCTGAGGAAACAGCCCCCACCCAAACAATGAAAACTAAAACCCACCAATCGCAGCAGACCACTGTCTTCACTCGAACATAACTAGTACTCTGACATAACTAGTACTCTGACATAACTAGTATAAATTAGACCAGACCAACCGGAATAGTAACGGACTGCTGAGGAAACAGCCCCCACCCAAACAATGAAAACTAAAACCCACCAATCGCAGCCGACCACTGTCTTCACTCGAACATAACTAGTACTCTTTAATAGTTAACACTAAAATTACCCCCGTTGTTAAGCTCTCTTATGACCTTTAGCGTTTGAAATATTTGTCAGCTTTGCATTGTAATCAAGCCCAGTTTTTAACGAAGGAAACTTTATTACGCCAAGAAACTTTAATACACACCAGAAAGACTTTCATGAACTGTGTTGCCGAAACATTTGCATTTGTAACACGAGAAAATTACGCAAAGGTTTTATATGCGTCACCGAAGAATGTTCTTTTGCAGGTTTTATTTCTGACCAATATTTTCGAAAAGCTCGTGTCAAACAACACAACAGCCGATCGGTAGCAAAGCGAAACGCTGAGAGAACAATGTCCGGCATCTTTGTTTCTTTTTAGGTTTTTTGTTTTCAAAACTTGCGCGAGTGAAAAAAATGTCAACACAACGATTCAGCTCTTGCGAATGCCTTTTTTTCTTGTGGTGGAGGTCCTTCCGATTTCTATTACAAAAGAGTAAAACAGTTGATGGACAGGTTTTAAGTCTGCACAGTTTGGCTCATGTTGATTAAATTCACAATGTGCCTGGGTGTAATTTGAACATTGCCGAAAGGTGGTTTCAATCACATTTCAACCCGAAGAAAGAATGGATTGTTTCTGTTGATCATTGATTTTCGGAGTTGGTGGCTTTCAAAAAAGCCGTTGTTTGGTATTGTTTATACCTTTTATAGGTTATTGATAATTCCAGCTATTTTAGCTGAAAAGCTATCATTCGATTCCTCGTCTTCAGAAAAGGAACATTCCACCACTGACTCCCTGTTTCCTGAGTCTTTTGAACCATGAACTTTCTTCATATGTCTTTCAAGCCGTGAGATGGGAACTCCATAGTAATGGCAACCAGGCACTAATCAAGGTTTACGCTGTTGATCGGTATTCTTCAGCAAGGAACGGCTCTCTGGATTTTGTGGAGGACAGTTAAAATTATCTTCCTTGGTCTTCCCAGGGTGGCATCGTTTTATGTGTTTGTCTAACCTCTTGAAGTACAAGCCAGCTTGCTTGCAACCGGGAAAGCGACAGTAACCGGCTGAAGGCATGGTGTCCCTTAATAGTCTGAATCTGGGTAAGATTGTTTCAATCGTGTTTCTTGGCAACGCCAGCTGTACTGTGCGAACTGGGATCGGGGGCCATACATTTGCATAATCTTTTCAGATTGCTGTTTTGTGGTGTTTGAAATGAAGCGCGCTCTCTCTTAAGGTTTGAAAAACTCGTGACTTGTTCGAGTCGGGGGTTTGAAATAAAATCAGAGGAACTAAGAGCAATAGATGTTTGACTCTTGGCGTAAAGTTGCTTTCTATTTACTGTGGTATGAATTTGGCACCAAGTACATTGAAAGAAAATCGAGTCGGGTTAGGACACTTTTGTTATCTCGTTTTGCCGCTCAAACTTGATTTCACACGTACAACGTTTGAGTAGCTTGCCGCATTTAAGAGGTGGAAAAAGTCAATCTTAGTTATCGTTTAGCACTGCTGATGCGTATTCAGCTTATTTTCTCTAATTTCTACTATTGTTTTTATTCAATAAATTATTAATGTTTCAAATTACTGTTATAAATACCAGCTCGTGACTTTGTTACATCGCAGTGGTTAAGAGATGGCTGAGAGAGCGTACGATCCCTATGATTTCGATAATGACGACTACGTCGAGCCAACACCGGGACTTAGCGATTCTTTTATGGAGATTTTTAGAGAGGACTCAAGTGATGATGATTTTTTCGGATTTACAAACAAAGATGCCGTCTTGTACGGCCAAAGACGAGTGGCCACCTTTCATCTTGTAACTGATCCAGAAGCAGTTGAGGAGGCAAATAATGAAAGTGTCGACCCGGACGGACCTCAATGTCCCAAAAAAAGGAAAGCCAATCCTTCAAGGTAAGAAGTGGCATTTGAATTCATTTCCCTAGAGCCTGATTACATGACGACTTTCAGTCCGGCCTTAAATTTTGTTGCGATTGAATTGAAGGGAATGCGAATGAATTTTAGGCTGCTTGCAGCCTCCGTTTTCTCTTAGGTCCGACGAGTTGTGCGATACCAAGCTAGGGTGAGTCACACTCGAGAATAGATTCCCCGGCTAATTCTCAAGTGTGCCTCACCGTCGCTTGGTATTGCACAACTTGTCGGACCTTAAGAGAAAAATGCGGCTGCAAGTAGTCTAGCTCAATTTCGGCCCAGGTGCGAAATGTAAAAAAAAATTGCTGGGATACGTTATTTGAAATGCGAAGAGTTTACGTTCCCCTTATCCCGCGAAAAGTCAAAACGCAATAGATGCAAATGCCCCAAATTCCTATTTCAGCCTGGGCCGAAATTGTGTTCATGTAATCGCTATTTGTTATTAAATGAGTCATTTGTTCAGAAATCCGGGCCGGAGTTGCAGCCCGGCTTTCTCAACAGAGCTGCGTATTCTGAAGCCGGCCGCGGACTTAACGTTTTTTTTGTACAGTTAGAAAATTGCGCAAAAAGTATAGGCGTTCTTTTTCCTTTTTTTTTTCCTTCGATTTCATAGAAATCGATGGTATCTCGAATTATTGACCCTTTTTCCCGTAATGCGATTAGGCTATCCAAATAAGGATTGTATGATAAAGTATGCGGCCCGTTGCTAAGCAGCGAGAGTTACAAATTTACATCTGTCTTCCACAAACTCTTTCTACCTGAAATATCTGTCCAAACGGGCTAGAATATCGATGTTGCCATCTATATCGAAGCAAGTATCAAGATTTCGAAGTAAAATAAGTCGCGATATTACCCGATGCACTTTTGAATGGTTTCTTAATTAAAGGCGCTGTTACACTAAGCAATTTCTCTCGCAACTTGTCTCGCGATTTTGTTGCCATAAATTTTCCCAGGCTGTGAGAAAAGTTGCTCGACCGGTGTTACACTAGGCAACGTTTCGTGCAACTTGTCTCGCCTTGATGACCACGTGACGTTAAAGGGTCATTTTCATTTGTTGATGCCGCAAAACGTTGCGACACAAGTTGCAGGGTAGATGTTACACTGCGCAATGTGGGAAAAATTCCTTGCAATGTTGCGAGACGAGTTGTGGAAAGTAGAACTGACTTCTACTTTTCGCAACGATTGCGGCAACAAAAAAATTGCGAAAAATGTGTGTGGCAGGGTATGTTACACTAGGCAATTTTTCGTGCAACTTGCCTTGCAACAAAATTGCGAGACAAGTTGCACGAAAAATTGCCTAGTGTAACAGTGCCTTTACACTGCGCAATTTGGGAAAAATTCCTCGCAACGTTGCGAGACGTGTTGCGGAAAGTAGAAGTAACTTCTACTTTTCGCAACGATTACGGCAACAAAAAAAGCGAAAAATGTGTGTGGCAGGGTATGTTACACTAGGCAATTTTTTGTGCAACTTGCCTTGCAACAAAATTGCGAGACAAGTTGCACGAGAAATTGCCTAGTGTAACAGCGCCTTAAGCCACACACACCAAAGAGATTGCCTCGCACTGGCAAATGATATTGTCACGCAAGGTAGCGCAATCGGGGTTTTAGGTTTAGCTTCATGAAGCAATCAAAAGTCAAATCGTAAGAGGTCCTATAATACTAACTCGAGATCTGCGTTTTCGGGGTCTGTGTTTTGGAGGTCTGTGTTTTTCGAGGTCTGCGTTTTCGAGGTTTGTATTTTCGAGGTCTGTGTTTTCCAGGTCCATGTTTTCGAGACACCCCACAAATACTACTGGCCATTACTGCCCATTTCGTTGTTTTCTCGCTTTTATTTTCCATCAAAAGGGTCAGGGAGACTTTCTTTATCCCTGTAAACACCTTCAATACCTTTTCCTGGTTGAAATTGGCCTATAAAACCTTCTTCGGAGCGAACTATAGCTTTTTAACGAAGTAGAATAAGAAAACCTTAGAGGGTTTGACTCTCCCGAACCAACCGATATTTCAGAGAAGGATCTCGTTGGATGCCCCTGAGCCGTTTCATGCACGATATTCAGACATAACTGCAAGGCTTTATGGGTTAGGTGTCAATATTTTTGTAGAAACCTCGCTTGAAATTTGTGACACTAAGAGCACGAGCACTTTCAAGAAAAAATCTGCAGAGCCGAGCTGCTCGGTGCTTGTTAAAGTGCGCTTTGTCTTGCCGGTGACTAATCACACTACATTCTTTTGCCATCAAATTACGGCCTTATGCTAACGGCTAGTTGGGCTCTGTCTTGCAATTAACCCAATCACAGGACGTGTTTTTGAGATGGAAATAGATCGACGTCTCATAACTGAGAACAGTGATGAGTGATACTACATTTTTGATAATACTGGTACCACACATGCGCTTAAGACGGCTTTCATAAAAGCCAATTTACAAACAATCAAATCGGTTAAGAGTTCGATGTTTCCTTTCATCGATTATTTTCATAGGTTTAAGTCCATAAATAGTTCTGGTTAAAATTCATTAATTTTTATTCCAATATTCTTTTGTTTTTGCTTGTTCCTTAGCTGGAAAAGAAACGCTCGAAAGATAGCTCGCGCACGGGGCGAAGCAATGACAACTTACAAAGGGAGACCTGTACCAGCCAGGAAAACAGGCCCCCCTTGTGGCTGTCGTCGAGAATGCTTCGACACAATCAACGAACGGGAAAGAAGCCGCATCCTACTAGATTTTAATGGCATGGCAGACACCTCAATTCAAAACGTTTACCTTCGCGGTTTGATTGTGGGTAAGGACCCAAAATGTTTCGGTGCAGGTGGAAGTTTAGGGGTTAACAAACCAGGGAAGTGTCACAAGCGCGCGTTTTCGTACGAATATTTCGTACAGAATTCCAGCCTTAAGAGGATTCAGGTATGTAACTTAGTAGTAGTAGTCCTGAGGAGGACTGTTTTGGGTGACATTGATTGATGTCTCGACAACCTGAACGGAAATCATCTTTAGTCTTCGGAGTCAAGTGATTAGTGTGTAGTGAATAGATCATACAAGTAATCTTGCCTTTGACCTTATTGGTCAGTAGAACACGTGATGTTATTAGTCTCGAGTCTAAATCGTGATGCTTTTGGCTATAAAGACTGTCAACACTGATCTGTGCGTATCGATACGTTCAATGCCTGATGCTCAGTCGTTGTTTTTCTAACTGGCTCAGTGGATTTCGTTCTAAGGGATCTAATAATCTGCTACCGGTATGCCATTAGGTTTCCTTTGCCCTTCACCTTCGTAAGTAACTGCCCTAAAGCGTCGATTGGTCAGTAATAGTATTGTTCCTTACTGGGCTTGTAAAAAGATGGTGAAGGTCTACTCGTCTTTTTAATATTTTATCCGGTGCTATTCATAAATCAACAGTCTGCAAAGAGGCTTTTCTGTCATTGCATGGCATAGGAAAAGGCCGCGTTGACACATTCCGAAAACGAGCAGTGCCCACAGACAGGCGTGGTCACCACCAAAACAAGCCTCGTAAAATTCCGGATGAATTAAAAAACCAGGTGAGCATGCACAGCTCTACTTCACGAGTCTCGTTTTTTAAAGCTTCGGTTTCTTGAATAAATAAGTCATAATGGTATAGGGAATGTCAGTAGAACAACAAAAAGGGTTGTGTTTCGTCAGGAGCCAAAGCGCAAAGCTAATGGCTAATAAGGTCCAGTGAGAATGCTATTGTGCACACCACACACAATCTAATCCACTGCAAGCACTGGACAATAATGTTTTTACTTTTTACAATGAAGCTACAACCCTGATGCATCTCTTAATATTTCTCTCCATCTTGTGTAGGTCAGAGCACACATCGACAAATTTCCGAGGCAAACCTTGCACTATTCACGGGCGAAGAATCCAAACAGAAGATATCTCTCTGAAGACCTATCAGTCAACAGAATGTATCAAATGTATGTACTTAGAAAAGTATGAAATGGAAATCCCTTGCATTTCCTTAGTACGAGAGCCTACACGCTAGTGTGTTTGATTAGAAAAACGAAAGTGACAAGTGGACTAATTTGTACATCACGACTTACGAGTCGCGTATCTACTTCCCGTATCATTTTCACTCGTCAAATTAGTGGACTGAAAGCTGGGCTTGAACTTTTGAGGCGTCCCAACTTTATTTTCCTTGAAAGTGAAGAATGATCATCGCAGTTAATTTTCCAATTTCAGCAATTGGAAAGGAGAAGCCTGAAAAAATCAATTGCTGAAATTGGAAAATTAACTGCGATGATCATTCTTCACTTTCATCTACAACCGCAGTTCACATATGAATCATTTCATATATACTTCATCATTTCACTCCTCACAGGAGATATGAACTCACTAAATTGACCTCGCTCCCAATGTGTGGCTTCATAGCTCAATTGGTAGAGCATCGCACCGGTATCGCGGAGGTCACGGGTTCGAATCCCGTTGAAGCCCTGATTTTTTCAGGCTTCTCCTTTCCAATTGCTGAAATTGGAAAATTAACTGCGATGATCATTCTTCACTTTCATCTACAACCACAGTTCACATATGAATCATTTCATATATACTTCATCATCTTTATTTTCCTTATTAAGTGCATTCTTTTTCTTCCTTTTAGGTCAAAACGAGAGAAGCGAAGTGAAAACCCCAAACCAAAAAAACCAAAGATTTCCCTGCATACTTACAGGGAAATCTTCAACAACGAATTTAATTCCTCGCGTAGCGAGGTTAATAAATTTGTCGGGCCGAAGGCCGGTGCTCGGGAGCTAAGCCGCGCAAATTCGAGCGGAAAAAATATATATATATATATATTTCGCTGAAGGTGTCCGTGCTGTTGCCTGGCAACAGTGAGCAAACAAAGTAAGAATGACGTCAGACAAAGGAAAGGTTGCTAGGCAGCAACCGCTGCCTCACAATGGCGCACTCTCATGTTTATTCATTGAGGCCGAACGTGTAATTTCATCGAGGAGTGAAAATTGTTTCGTATCGGTCAAACACAACCAAATTCTCATGGAAATGAACCACAGGAGCACGCACAAGGGACAAGAAACATTCGCCGAAGGAGATTAAACAACGAAACTCTTGAACAACATGAAAGGCGACTTCAGATTCAGCGAGCAGCGAAGAAGAGGGAGACATCAGGAAAACACAGAGCGAAGACAACATCGCTTGGCTGAGCAAAGACAGCACATTCTTTCACTCCAAATTTACTGCCCACCCAGCCGTAGCTTCGCGAGGTTTTGCGAGTCACGTATTTCTACTTTAAGTTTTGGCTTGCCACGAACAGACCCGTGCGCAAGATGCGACGCCCTGGACGTTGCACTGCGGTCCTGTGCGTCTAACGCCGACATGGACCGCCTTCTGGAAGAGAGGCGTCAGCACCACGAAAAGGGCGATAGGGGGTACGAGAGCAAGCGGGAGGATAAGGATAGAGCGAAGAAAAGCTGGAGAGCGAAGACTCGCATCCTTGGCCAGGACAGTTGCTCCAAAGACGCTGTCGACATGGTTATGTTCGATTTTCAGCAAAATCTACCGACACCGCATTTACACCACAATGACATTTTTTATTTACGTCAACTGTGGACTTACAATTTTGGCGTCCATGATTGCGTAAATGAGCAAGGCTACATGTTTCTGTGGGACGAAACAACGGCCAAGCGCGGATCCTCCGAAGTGGCCTCGTGCCTTTTTAAATTCTTCAACGAATATAAAACAGGAGCAAGGTGAGTCTGTTTACTATGGTACACTTTTTTTGCTGAAAACGAAGTTGAGACAAAGATCGGCCCGGATTTTAAGAACATGTTTTGAACATGATTGGACAATGACAACTTCCTAAGCTGAGACTTACAGTAGGGTAGCGCAGAGAATTAATTTCAGTCCTTGCTATGCAGCAGTCTCATTTCACTCTGTTTAAACTCAAGCAGCTGGCTAGGTGCAGTTGAAACGAGACTTTCTGGTTAATCTCGTGACTAGTAGAGTAAACCAATCAGTATCATTTTTTCTTTGCAGGTCACTTGTGAGTTACTCTGATGGGTGTGCCGGACAAAACAAAAATATTACAGTAACAGTAGGGGATCTACGAAAGGATTGACCACAAGTTTCTTGAGCGAGGTTGGTTAAAATTTGTCAATAAGCTAACCCCAGGTGGATTTTAAGAGCTACTCTGATCAAAAAATCACTTCTCTTGTTTCTCGAAATTTTGAAAGTGAATTTGTTGAACACTTAAGTCGCAAAATTTTGACTTCAACGAGAAGACAGTTTTCTTTGAGTGTTTAAGTGTTTCATTTAATTGGCCGCTATTACTCGCGTTCAGAACTGACCGGTTTGAGTCGGCTTGCACATCCCAGGGTTAATGGTTCAATTTCACATTTTCGTTACCTTGGTGTGAATCTTGATATATCGAGCGTACCTATTGGAAACATGTTAACTATCGGTTGAATAAGGTTAAGTGTAAATTTAGTCAAAAACCTTTTGTAATTTTTATCTTAGGGCACACTTAATTGGAAAATGATCGAGATTTTGCCCAGATAGAACGTCGCAAAAAAACTGCAACGGTCTATCTGCCAACACACTGGGTTACCATAGTCAAAGAATCCAACCTACGAACGCCATTCTAAACGCCCCAAATGATGCAGGAGGACTTTTTGGACTGGAAGGGTTTTGCAAGCAGCAGATACAGGCTTGCCCCACGTGACAAGAATGGAGACAGGGTCCGACTGAGAGATGTTCACTGGATGAACTTTGGCTGGGGAGAGGAGGAGAAGGAAGATGGAGAGATGGACATCGTGCATCACCCAGATGAGGTCTGGGTGAGGTATGATTTAAAAAGGAACGAACCGTGGAAGAAAGTGAAAATTGTGAAGCCAAGACAGCACTGTGGAGAAGAAGAAACCCTTCCAAGAAAATTATGACGGGAAGCTGCCTGTCAAGAAGGGGAAAAAAGAAATTTAGAAAAAATTGCGTCGGAATTTGTTCCGCACGATCATCGTGGATTCTATTTTCGACTTAGGGCCAGTGCCTCATCTGATGAGGAATCTGACGACGACATGTAGCTCCTTTGGCACTGAGATTTTGTACATCATGAAAATTTAACTTGTTGTAAATATATTATTATCCTTATTGTTACTTGCCAATTTGTTGATTAAATAGACCTTTTTACGGGTAACAACGCCATGTAGCTATTGCTTGGGGGGGGGGGAGGGGGCAAACAGCTAAAAATTGCAGTGAATGCAAGGGGCTTCGGCCCATTTTGAACCCCTGTAACTCCGCTACGGACGCAGTATTTTGACAGCGAAGTTGTGTTTTAAAAGGCATCTGAATTCAGAGTTTATTCATGAAGTATAAAGAACAGATTCAGGCTACAACGACCGTACACGTATTTTCAAGGTTTCACACAACTTGTAATCAAAATTATGCAAATTGCCGCGAAATTAGAAGCGACATGGGAAGAGTTCGCCACAACATTAGTAGTCGATTTGAGAGTGAAACGTTTGCCTAGGGATCAACAACCATATAAAGGGAAACAACCATAGAAAACTCGACAGAGTACCGCGTGGTCGGTAAACGTCTACCGAGCATGGGCTGAATACCGAAACACAAATTGAAACCTTTGGAGATAAATATGTGGAAGAGGTAAATTACTGGCTTACAAGAATCATATTGGAAGTCATGAGAGGTGATGGCAAGCCGTACCCGGCGAACTCCTTCTAATTCATTAGTATGCTCTATATACTCATTAGTATGCTCTATTTTCTCATTAGTATGCTCTATATATACTATATATACTAAGAGTCGCACATGCGATAGTGTTGCGTATCGATAAAAATCACTCTATTCCTTTGGAGACTATAATGAGAACTCGGAGATCCGAATGCAGAAAACGTCTGTCTTCCACGTCAAATTGCCTCCAAAATAGCGGCTTTAAATTCGTGCTTCCAACTTGCGTAAATTAACACGTTGAGAATCCTGCAAGACTTAAGGTTACTTCCCACCTTCGCGGGTGCCCTTCGGAAAAAAAATCGTACGCGCCCCAGTTTAACTAAAACCCTAACAAACTATATATCATAAGAAAGCTTAATAAATGCACTTTACGAAAAAAATACAATTTTAGCGATATTTTCTTTCAGGAAGTGTCAGGATCTCGTAAGGCGTGAAACGACCGAGGGTTCTTCTATTGAATTTATCGGCTATCTGATTGATCAGTACGAGCAAAATGACTGCACAGTCTTATTCACAAGGCATCAATCAACAAAAGTGTGTCAGGCTTTTTCGATATTCTGATTGGTTGTCTAGATATCTGCATCTAAAGTTGAAGTAGCTAAAAATGAGCTACTTCAACTTTAGATGCAGATATCTAGACAACCAATCAGAATATCGAAAAAGCCTGACACACTTTTGTTGATTGATGCCTTGTGAATAAGACTGTGCAGTCATTTTGCTCGTACTGATCAATCAGATAGCCGATAAATTCAATAGAAGAACCCTCGGTCGTTTCACGCCTTACGAGATCCTGACACTTCCTGAAAGAAAATATCGCTAAAATTGTATTTTTTTCGTAAAGTGCATTTATTAAGCTTTCTTATGATATATAGTTTGTTAGGGTTTTAGTTAAACTGGGGCGCGTACGATTTTTTTTCCGAAGGGCACCCGCGAAGGTGGGAAGTAACCTTAATGAATAGAACAGTGACGTGTGACACAAGTAGGTTTACAATCCCATTTGCGACTTTCACAAAAAAACAGCCACATATGGAACCCAAACAATCACCAACAACTGATATTGAGAGGGTCAAAATGGCTATTTTGTTTGCCCGTCCTGAGCTGTATACCCTTGTGTTTCTCCTTTATCCACATTTTCTCACAAACAAAACTAGTCCTGGCTTTTCGAGTTATAATACATCCCACTTCGGAACTCTGAAACGCAATGAAAATCGTAGAGGCGTTTTCGTCCAAGGAAAAGGCTCGACAAAACAACCGTTCTCTTCTCAGAGGAAATGTTGAAGCAAGAAATGAATGTTCAAGTAGTTTCACAGGAATTTGGGATATAACTTGATCTAGCAAATGACCAGCTCATAGTCTACTTGATAGCTCAGTTGGTAGAGAACGTTCCCCGTAATCGCTTGCGATGTCCTTTCTTTATACGTTCATACAACAGCTCATTTATTTTGAACAGCAACGACAAAAGCATGTTCATGCAAACTGTGAAGAAAAAACTGTGCAAACTGTGAACTACATAGTGATCCCACAAGGGGACCGGGTTGCACACAATCTCATATAAATACGTAATTAGTTACAGACTACGGCGGCGCAGTGGGAGCTTACAGAATAAGGCTGCAGGTTTAGCGCCGCGGTTCTTATAAGACCACATGGTGTGAGAATGCCTCGCATCTGTAAGTCAGCGCAGTTTTTCTTTCTTTTGAAGATGAGCGATACACAGCCTACTATCGATCATTTTTCTCACAAACTAATTCTGGCTTTTCGAGTTATAATACAAGCCATTTCTGCATGCACAAACGCAATGAAAAGCGGATAGAAGCGTTTTCCAGTTGTTGAAGGAAGAACCTCCTTGAAACGACCGTTCTCCTCTATTTTTGTGTCCAATGTTCAAACAATTTCACCGGAGGTCGCGTATCAGGAGCGGATCTCGAACATGACCGGGTTTAAAACTACAATAAGCGCCAAAAGGGTTGAGACACCCCCCTTTTAAGGAATCTTGGACAACACCCTCCCCCAAAAGCTTTTTATCTAACCCCCTCCCCCCCTAACAATGTTGTTTTCTTATCGCCAACACTTCCTTTTTCTATTACCAACATTGTAGGGGGGGTGGCGGGGGGAGGTGGGGGAGTGCAAGTGGAAAATGTAACGTGAAGGTGATTTTTTACTAATTGTGGTCTTGCCAGTTCAGTGTCTCAACTACTTTTGTTGCTTATTGTCTGAGGTTTTTGTGGTACGAAACGCATCCCTTTCGTTTCGAAAACCATATTAAAATAACTTTTCAGTGAAGTAATTTCGTCATCTGAGTGAAATGAAATATTTGTGGGGAGTGATTAAACTTTCGCAACAGAGAAGCAACGAGTAACCGCGAGTAACCACGAGAAACCACGAGTAACCCGTTTGAAAAAAGAAAACAAGGGATATGTTCTCTTTTTATTTGTGGTTACTCGTGGTTACTCGTCCAATCCCCGAGAATACCTAGCTTATTCCTAAGTAATAGCTTCGAAATGCATGAGGTATACTCCTTGAAGATATATTTTTCATGGTTTTATTAGTTTTGCTGTGCAATGAGCGAATTTCTTCCATGGACGAATGCGTGACAATGTCACACAAAGTTTTTTAAACGACGAAATGCTTGGTATTTACCAGGCCAAATATCAAGTTAATATTTTGTGCGTTGTCCCTTGTTTGCAATGATTAAACCCATTCTATCGCTCATACTATTGATGGTTCTATCGATGAATTTCTCATCTAAACGCTGTATAGTTGTCTTCACCCTTTGGCAGAACTCATCGAACGTTTCGAATGTTATGTCACGCTTGAAGGCGTCAAACTTTAAAATTCGTTTCACAATATGAAAAATGTTCTCTATACAGTTTATATCACTACTTCTAGGTGGTATAGCCAAGAGCTCAGGTCCAATTTTCTTCCAAGCACCACGAGCAAGGGCGGAGTTTTGACTCGGATCGCCGGAAAACCATCGCGACTATTCTTACTCAGGTTGAGCCCTTCTGTGACGTCATCGTCAAATAGAGAAAATCACTTAAACTACGTCCTAATTAACGTTCATTACTTCTAACTATTGTTAGTTTCAAAAGAGTTCAAAGTAGAATCGTTTCTGTTTCTAACATTGCCACGCAGTCTTTTACCTACTTGTAGTGCTGCAATTTCTAGTTCAGACAATAAGGGTTGAGACACCCCCTTTTTAAGGAATCTTGGACAACACCCTCCCCCAAAAGCTTTTCATCTAACCCCCTCCCCCCTAACAATGTTGTTTTCTTATCGCCAACACTTCCTTTTTCTATTACCAACATTGTAGGGGGGGTGGCGGGGGGAGGTGGGGGAGCGCAAGTGGAAAATGTAACGTGAAGGTGATTTTTTACTAATTGTGGTCTTGCCAGTTCAGTGTCTCAACTACTTTTGTCGCTTACTGTAGTTTCTTACATTTCCAGCTATCGTTTGACTTAAGCTTACAGCGCGCATGTTCGAAGCGTCTTATACGTTTACCCTTGACTACGTCCAGCTCCTACGTGCCATCAATATTCCTTTGTGAAATGAATCTGACTTTGTCTCTAAATAATGTACAGATAACACAGCATTTCATGTCCAAGACCTAACAACAAGACCTAACGACAATCAAATCAATCTAATTGTGGCGACGAATACGTATAAAAGACGTTTTCTTCGTTTTTCTAGCCACTTTGCGCATGGATTCGAAAATACGTGGAGTGCCTACGGCGTATCGCGCGATAGGCACGCTTGGTTCAAAAGTGTCCTCGTGTAAAATAATACGGAAAAAAAGTAAGTAATGTGTTTATTTCCGACTGAAAGAACAAGGATGCAGTTGCGACGACCTTGAACCTACGTGTTAGCGCTGTAATTCCATGTTGTGAGACTGCGGCATAACGATTGTGCTATTGCGACGTAGACCGTGTATTGTCTCGGTATTTAACCACACAACCACCCCCTTGGTATATTTTACACTGGCTCCCACTCTCCTCTCTTCTCGCAAAAAAACCAAGATGGCGGTGAGGAGTCTTTTGCAAAATACGCGTACGCTTGCACTAACGAGTTGCTCATCGTTATGATCAGATCGCACCAGAGGCCACCACGAAAAAAGGAAAGAACGCATCCCCGCGTAAAAGAATAAAAGGAAGAAAAGTTAGTGATGTGTTGCTTCCCAGCAACAAGAGAAATGATTGAGATCGGGCTGACTAGTCTTCGAGTGTCGATGTAAGTGCACAGTCCAGCCTGTCGCTTGACGATTGAGCCATTGAGACATCACGTATGAAGTGAGTGGAAATTAAAATCATTTAAATTTGGTTTTCTTTGTTTGAGTACACCAAAGTTCCGTAAGGTTGATTTCTTTGTTCGATTACGCCTACAAACCAAGCCCCTTTTGTTTCTCGAACAACAAACAACTTTGAATAGACACCGCCAAGAAAAACGGTGATTTCTGCATACGATAATTCACGGAAACAAAGCGCAAACTAGGAAAAAATATATAAGGGCAAGTTTTTTTAAATGAAAAGAAGTCTACGTGCAAAATTTGGGCGAGTTTTGAGCACAAAAAAAAAATTACCAAAATCGTCACTTAGCATGTTTTACCACTAACTTCTTCAATTTCTTCTTTTCTTTAAAAAGAAAATGTTGAAGTTTTTACGCTTTTGAGTGAATAAAATTCCGTTCATTGTCTAAAGATTTTGAAAAGATGATGAATTTTTAAAGAAAGTTTGAGTGAATAAAACTCGTTTCATTGTCTAATCGCTGTTGTTATTATTGTTTGAAAGAAATCTCAGTACTTATAAAATAAAGAAATAACTTCATGGTTGGTTCGCTTTTACGATTTTTATTCACTCTTTGTGAAGATTCGCAAACTCACTCGTTCGTTTGCGATTCTTCACAACTCGTGAATAAAAATTGTACGCACGCACCAACCAACCATGAAGTAATCGCTATGTAACGGAAACTGGTCATTTTGCCTGCAAGTCGTTTCACCTACAGGTCGATTCGCCTTCACGCTTAAAGTCGGTTCGCCTACACAAGTAAAGTCGATTTGATACATGCTTCTTTTGCAAACTTTTTAATTTAAGCGCACGTGTAACACAAAACATTCACGTTCACCTCCCGAGGGGACGGTGATAGGGTCTTGGACAAAAGCTACTGACAGTAAGCAGTTGCACAGCTATCAAAATCGTAAGTGACTACACTTCACTTAACCAAACACACTGCGATTTTGATTACATGTACTGAGATAAACACAGTAAACACAGTAAGCGCTAATTACAGACGCTTGGGCGGCATTTACTGAAGATGAGATTTTTTCCCATTTCAATAGGACATTGTTTCAAGACTTTATGGTTGCTTGTGTGGCA